>JADLZK010012028.1:0-411916 GCA_015847255.1 Hyparrhenia diplandra | reverse complement strand
CTAAATGACTTTTGTGCTAAAATTTGCAAACTAAGCTAAGTGTATGAAAAGATGTAAAAGGGTCCATCTTGTCCCAATTAGATAAGATGGATGAACTTGGATCAACTTGGGAGGCTTGAAATACCCCGTCGTAGCACTTTGTGCGTGAAGCATGTATTCATCCTTGTGCTTGTGTCATATTGGCGGATTCCCTTTTATTCATGTTTTTGCTCTCTACTTGTGTCACGCCGCACTCCAATATAAATATAAAAAAATTCACAAGTTTTGGGAGAGTCTATGACATGATGTAGAACGCTATATGGGGTAGTTCACCTGATATGCTTGTGTTTAGCTTAGGGATCTCCTTGTCATATATGCTCCATGCTACCTTTGTGGTGAACGTATCTTTTTGAAAATGCTCAACTTGATCAACTTGGATAAACTGTCATATCTTGTTTCATTTGATCATCTTGAGGTTATGCAAGCACTTGTACCTTTATTGACATGATACTACTTAGAGCATTGTTTCATTCACTGCCATAACCTTGAAGCTCTTGCATTGTATACTTGTGCATTCATAGCATGTTTCAAGGGGGAGTTTTGCAATCCATGTGCTCTAGGTGCTTGATGTGTGCATATGCCAACAAGGGGGAGAGTGATCCACAAAGAGAAAGAGTGTATGCATCATTCATATGTGAGATTGCATATTTTCAGCGGGAGTTGCACTTGTTTGTGTTTCAAGTGTTGTTGAGCTTAGCTAGAGGTGTTGAGCCAGCTTGCCTCTTCTTGAGGGCGGTTTGTGGTTTTACTTGGTTGCGTCGAGCCGTTGCCCAAGTCTTTGGGGACCAAGTTTTGCTCTTGCTTTGCTTGCTTCAAATGAACCCGTTTCAACTTTTCTTTGGCTCTTGGTCATTTGGGTGAGTTCTCTTCTTCTCTCTTCTTTCTTTGTGTTGGTGTTGACAATGCACTCATCAAGGTGAAAGATGCGAACACATGGTGGATATGTGCCCATGATGTTCAGACTTATGTGATGAGTGATTGTCAACATTAGCATTTTCTTTCTATTTTCTTTTTCCTTTTTTGCTTGGCTATTTCTCGTTTGGCACCACGGTGTGTCGTCGCGACGTGTTTCTTGGCTTGTGTGTTGTGCGGGTGTCGGCTCGGGAGGCGGTGGTCGTGGCGAGGTGAAGACCAAGAAGGGGCGTGCCATGCCGATGGACGGGGAGGGTGAAGGGGCGGACGTGAGGCTTGGATCGAGGGGCCGGGATCGCCGGTGGCTAGCCGTGAGTGGTGACACTTGGGGCGGCGACAAGTCGCGAGGACACGTGGAGTGACCATGTCGGCCGGGTCAAGGCGGCGGGCGTGCAAGTCGGCCCGGCTCATGAAGACTTGGCGCTCGGGGCGGTCGAGGATGGCGGTGACATCGCGTGTCGGCGGGGGCCGTGCCCGATGTACGCTACTGTGGGTCCGTTTGGTGGTTTGGGCCTCAAAACCATCGGTGATGGGTTTCAGCGTTTGGGCCTCAAAACCGGGTGGAGGTTCCGATGCTTGGGAAGGGCGGCGCGTGGCGGCATCGGGGGAGTTAGCGTTGAGGCTAAACTACCGATGAGAAGGCGCGGTGGCCGTCGGATCATATTTATCGAGTCGGACCATATTGCCCTCGATGATGTGGTTAGGCTCATTTAGTAGCTAGGGGTAGTTTAGGGATGAAAAAGAGCGATAAATAGAGGGTAACCCCCTTCTCTTCTCCCCATCTCTCTTTTTACACATTTTCATTTAGGGTTTCTTCCTCTAGCTTGCTAATCTTTGTGAGAGATCCAATTTGCAACTTTGTAGTGTTCATGTTTGTGGGAAGTGCACCCCCTTAGGTCTTTGAGTCCTCTGGGCTTTACTGTTTCAATTTGTTGTGTGCTCGTTTTCTTGTTTGTGTTCATCCCGAGTTCCTCTTTTCCCCTCTCGGTCCCGTGCGATTTCTTTGATTCTAGTCCGTTTGAGTTCGTTTTTCTTGCCTTGATTCGAGCCATGGCGTGAGAGGATTGTTTTCCAACGAAGGGAAATCACACGAAACCTCCGCGAGTTCATAGATCGGGCAAGATTTGTGTCTAGGGTTCCAAGTTCCCGTTTTTTTCTTTTTCATTGTTTTCGAAGATTGAGATCAAATTGGGCGGCGATTTCTTAGGGATAGCCTCACTATTGCCTTGTGACCCGCGTGGTTAAAATTTGGTGGCGATTTGGTGTTGATTTGATCGAGATTTGGTCAAAATTGATTTTTACGAAGCACGCTTTCGTTCATGTCGGACATGTCGGGACATGTAGGAAACTCTTTTGAGTTTTGAGTGATATTTGGTGTAAACCTTTCTTTTGATGTCTAGACTCGTGGTTAAAATTTCACAATTTTTTGGACATCATTTGATTAGGTTTTCGTTTTTTCTTCGTGAGGACTTTTGTGTTGTCCGGCATCTCGGACACATCCGATAGGAATCTCGGACATGTCATGGGTATGCATCTCGGACATGTCCGGTAGGCATTTCGGACATGTCCGGTATAACGACTCTGAGGGTTGATTTTTTTCTAGAGTTTGCTCATTTGGGCTCCAATTTGATCCCCATTTGTTGCGTTGGACTTCTATCGTTCCTTAGACCTTATCTAGGTGCTCTTGTCACCGGTTGGGTATTCAAGATTCGGGACACAACTTCTTTTCAATAGAAGGGGAGAGTCTCATTTTGGGTCTATTGGTTCGGTTTGCTCCCCAGATCTTGTCTCGGGTGATCTTGGTGGCATCTCCTCTTCGTGTTTGGCATCTAGTCACTAGTTAACTTGCATGTCACCCGTATTCTTGCCACGATTGCCTTAGGGTTAGGGTGAGAGCCGAGGAACGAAAGTTTAAGAAGAAATTTTTGAGGCCCCCTATTCCCCACCAGCGTACAATTCCGAACCGTCTTGATGATGGACAAGCTCCAAATCCTTGACCTCTCTAGGAATGTCATGTTTGGTCCCATACCAAAAAAATATTGGTATGCTAAGGAGCTTAGAAAAACTATTTCTTGGCCACAACTACTTTTAGTTCCATACCAAATGTCTAGAATGGCTAATTCTATCCCATAACAACATATCGGGCATACCACAAAGCCTCTTTCATCTTGATAGCCTAATAGCACTTTGGATCTGTCTCAAAACTCATTGCGAAAATGTTATATTACATTTATCGGGGAGCACGAAATTTGTTTATACTGACAAGTGTCTTGAGGAGTTTGATATGTCGAGATGCAAGTAGATCCGGAATCCCTGAATACTGATGTTGTGAAGAGTCCTCGAAACTGAAACAATAACAACTAATTGTTACTTGCTTGGTGCAAGCACTATATCCTCGCATGACGTTGTGAACAGTATGAAACCCAAAAGCGAATTTGTTGACCGCCCGATCTTTTTTTTGCGATCACGCCGAGGCGTTTTCATTATTGCGAAAAGAGTTTTTGTTACACAACCACATCCACGCATACACGAGGTTACCACAGACAACACCACCCCTAAAAGGATTTAGAGATTACATGATGAAACCAATTTGCGACCAAGGGACCAATTACCACCACGACAACTAAAGGCGATCTCGTCCTCCAAACCCGAAAGATCGGGTCAAGGGCGGACACATCGAAGTCCCCATTGAGCAAAGACTAGCATGGCATTCTTCTTTACGCCGGAATGTCCCCCTTGAACGCCGCCTTGTACTTGCTCTCGATGTCGCATCGACCGCGTCCTCCTCAACCACGATCGATGCCGAAGCTTTAAGAGAACGATTTGTGCACAGCGGTTGCATTTGCGCCTGCTGGCGCGCCGCGCCCACTCTCCTCGGCGGCGAATAGTCACGGGCGTCGCGACACGTGCGGCCGTGGCCTCTTGAGGAGTGGTGTATGCGCAACGGCGCGGACAAATCTCGACCTCCGGCTCCCCCTAGATTGTAGCGTCCAAAGAAACATCACCACCACCGGCAAATAGCATCCCGACAACCGAGCTCCCAACCATGGCGAAAAGGCCGTCACATGGCCCCCTCGGCACTCAAGCTCCACAGCGTCGAAGTGCAATGTGGTAGCGACAACGCCCTCAAAGGGCAATCCTCGGCAACCGTGGATAACCGGGGATGGGTGGAGAACCCACGACATGCCCCCGGCTCTAAGAGCCCGATGGGCACGAGAGACCTAGGTCCGGCGTCGTAGCCTCCGCGGCTCGGCACGCGTGAGTCTTTGCCTCCCACCTCAACCCGCATGGGATCAAACTCGAGGCCGGGCCTCGGCACAGGACCCGGGAGCCCCGCTTGCGCTGCATTTTGCCTCTCTACATATCAATGCAAGAAAAAGACCTCCCTCGCCGACACACGCAGCCCCTCTTTCGCGCTCACGGACACATTAAACTTCAAGGAAAGGTGCGCATGAGCTCCTCCTCCCGTGATGCACCCATTAAGTGCGACAAGAGCAAGGGAGACGTTCACATCGGCCGCGGCGAGGTCCTCGCTCCTCCGGGCGGCGACGACCTCCACCCCGGATGGTTGTCACCCTGAGGAGCCTTTGTGGCGACGATGATGACGCAGCGGCACGCGCACGTGGCGAGGCGAATCCGGCGCTTGGCTTGTCTTGGCATGACATTCAAACAACGAGCTTGATTGCCTCGGGCAAAGAAGGCGGCGTCGTCATTGGCGGCGGGTTCGCGGCGCCTCCCACGGCATCTCAGACGGCCACCTCGGGGTCGGAGGGCGCAAGCTGCCGCGCCACGCTTGCACGCCCATGCCCGGCGTCCGCTATCGTGTGGCAACGGAGGCAACGCGACGGCGACGTGGCGGCGAGCGTGGCGCGCCCGCGGTGGCGCGAAGCAACATCCTACAAGCATCGGCGGGACGGACGGCGTCTCTTAGGTGCCGCATTCCTCGGACAACCGCTGGCGGCCCACCCACCACAGTCGAAAAACCATCGGCATGACGCCGTGCACCGACGCCGCTGGCGGGCCAAGCCGCGCCGGGCCCGCGGGACCCTCGCGGCTTCGCCGCGGAGACACGCCGCGATGAGGCGGCCCGAGTGCCGTGACCCGAGCCCCACCGCAAGCCTTGGCGTCGACGGCCGTGGCGTTGAGGCCGTGGGCGCGCCCTTGCCGCCGACGCTTGGCCGCCGGCGACCCCGCGCACCGCACCGGACGGCGCTACTTCGGGCGAGGTTGTCGGGGTGGAGCTAGGACCCACCCTATTCGCACGGCACCCAAACGGACAACGCCGCGATAGAATGGCCGCGACACCGAGGTCGCGGCCGAAGTCGGGCGCGATCCGAGTGCTCGCCCAACGATGGCCTTGGAGCGGCCGGGGTTTCGCGCCAGGGGAAGAAAGGCGGGCGTCCGGCGAGAGCGGTGCCCTCCCATCGAGGCCGTCGGTGTCGGGCCCGGTGTCAAGGCCGGGACAGCGCCGGAAGGTGTTGCGTCTTTGTCGCGACCACGCCGCTGCCAAACAACAACGTGGGCCATCTGCAGCACAGGGCCATGACCGAGCGCTCGCCGAGGCCCCGTGCGACCATGGCCGCGGCGTGTGTCTTGCGACCCCAACGAAAGTGGCCCCAGCCCCGTTGTCGTTAATCGTCGTCGCGTCGTCGCTGCCGCCGCCGCCGAGTCGTCGTCGCCGTCGAGTCGCCGCCCTCGTCACCATCGTCCATGATGTGCGGCACCCTCACCGCCCACCGCCTCCACCCGGCGGCCGTCCCCACGCTCCAAAGATGGCCAGGCCGCACCTGCGGACCTCACCGGGCGACCGACCCACGAGCGCAGCCCTGCTCGAGGTCTTGCTGGGGAGGGGTCCGACCCTTGGCACGCGGAGACCGCCTCGAGGCCGTCGAGCAGCACGGAACGCGACCCATCAGGGGATTGATCAGGCGTGGGGAGTGAGGATCTGGCACTGGATGGCTCGGGGGAGGCAGTGGCAATTTACAGGAACAATAAGTTTATTCGCAAACAAATTTTCTCTCTAAAACCTCAAACACCAGAGATTAGAATTTCAGAAATCATAGAAAAACAAACTAAGCATTAAGAACACATGGAAGTGCCGATACATGGAAAATGAGTCCCTGTAGGTGCCAATGCATGAAATCTATTACCTTAGTCAGTCCAAATCTTGGTTTTGATCTTCACGACGATCCTTAGCACGATCACGATATTCCAGCTGACACTCAACACTGTACCTGGCAAATAACATGTCAAATGATGCATTCTTGATCACGATATTCCAGCTGACACTCAACACTGTACCTGGCAAATAACATGTCAAATGATGCATTCTTTTGTATTATTAAAAAACTAAACCATGCATCCACTGCTTACATATGGTGGAAAACCCTAATTGAATTTTAATACGCATAATTGAACCACACACAATTGGCGTGCACCTAAGCAGCACTGCTTACATATGGTAGAAAACCCTAATTGAATTTTAATTTTGTTCTGCGGCGTACAGCAGGGATACCGACGGATGAACGATTGATCAACGAGGAGAGAAGGAACACAGGAATTTAGGTTTCAGGGGCTGGGTTACCTGATCGGCACGGGCGGGTTCAACGTCCGGAGAGGAGGGCGTTGGAGGCGGCGAGGTCTTCCATGGTCCGATCTCGTGCGTCCGGAGAGAAGGAACGCCCGGCTTCGACCTGCCCACGTGCGATGGCGATGAGGGAGCGATGGCGATGATGGGGAGCGATGGCCGGCCACGAACACAGCGCGTGATTTGTTTCTGCCTAATATTTTCCTTCTGTGTGGTTTCCTTTAAAGGTACAGATGGCATTTATCGAACCAAGATCGGTGGGCCGTGAAATAGTGGCAAATTTTGGGAAGCTTTTTTTAGATCGCAGGAAGGGACGGAAAGGGGGCGCGCGGGCAGTACTGCAGGGGCGGGCGCGGGCGGACAGAAATTTTTGTCGCACCATATTTTGTCCACGGTTCATCCCTTTTATGTAAGTAGAGATAGAGAAGATCAGTAAATAAGCCTGTTATTTACCTTGCTGTCAGGAACTTGTCATATAATATAGAGATAAATTGGAGACATAATGTCATACTATATTTTTCCCTTCCTGTGAAAGATGTGGATCTGTCTCAACTCTTTAATATTAGGTATGGACTGGAGATGATTCTTTTTTTTCGTTAGTAATTAATCGTAAGTATGTATAGAATATGGAATCAAACGTTGGAGGACTCAGTAATAATAAATATCAGTTATTTGCCGGATCGTAACAGAAAGAACAATCTTATTCATAATTGGATGACTAATTTCACGTACCTTCTCCATGCCTTCCGTGCTGCAGCAAGTGTTCCCGAAGGGCGGGCGGGCGACCGTGACCACGGCGGCGTCGGGCGGGCTTGGGCTGGTCTACCTCGGCAACCTAGTGAAGAGGAACCTGTACAACCTCGGCCTCATCAAGTCCTGACCCGAAATCGGCAGCGGCGGGCGGGCGCGGTTGATACTGCGGCGTTGGCGGCGGGAGGAGGCGGGGAGGGGTGAGCACGGGGCGACGCGGAGGGCGGCGATGATGGCCGTGGGCGCCGGGCTTGGCGCGAGACGGGCAAACGGCATGGCTACTGCTGCTAGTGTGGTGGCGGCGGAGGAGGGATGCGGGAGTGCTGAAGGGGACGCAATCGATCGGACGTGAGGAGGTGGATAGGGTCGGCGGGCTCGGGGGTAAGACGTTTCTGGAGGCAGGTGGCGTTGCCCGATGCTGTGGCCGTTCGTTGTGAATCGCATGGACACGGAAATTCGATGACGTGGCCTCACGAGGACAGGAAATGTAGTATAGGTTTATAGGGTGTAGTATAGGTTTATAGGGTATAGTAGATGGGAGGCGTATCCTGTGCACACCAATATTCCGTGCAACCGTGCACACCTTGTAGATCTGGACCATTTATCTCCCATCCGATGGCTACGCGGCGGGGGTCATTTTCCAGATTAACGCCCGCCAGCACCTTTTTGTTTTGCCAAAAAACCCTCCTATCCCGACATCGTCTCCCTCGCGCCGCGAGATTGGGCGCCGCCCGTGCGAGAGATGACGCCGCTGCCCGCCTGGGCTCCTCTCGAACGAGATTGGAAGCGCCGGGGCTCCTTCGGCGATCCTCCGGGTTCCCCTCGCGAGCGATGACGGCGCCAGCGGCCCCCTGCACTTTCGCCTCAGATGGAGAGCCGCTGTCAGGTGGAGAGCCGCCTCCGGCTGCGCCAAGACCGGCCTCCCCATCCCCGCCATAGCTATTCATTATACAAATTTATTTGCATCCAACTGGACTGGATTGAACCATCAATTCACAGCACAAGTGCAAGACCTGCAGAGCTAGAGAAAATCTATGTTGAAAAATACAGTGAATTTCAGACTGTTCTTGGTGCTACAAAAAATACAATGAATTTCAGACTGTTCCTGGAGAGCGGCGCTGCGTCCATACTCGGCGGCGTGGCCATCCCGCGAGGAAGAAGCCGGAGGAACCCTGGAGGATATTGGTGTGCACAGGATACGTTCCCATAGTAGATATGACAGTGAGCCACAGCCAATAAGCAGAAGGAGACGTTGGCTTCTCCTAGCAGTTGGCATGGTCAACCAGAGGCTACTCAACGTGAGATTGTTCGTGCCACTGAACACTGATAATTTCAGTGAGGGTAATCTGATTGGGTCTGGAAGTTATGGAAAAGTTTATAAGGCACAGTTGATGGATGGAGCTATGGTCGCAATAAAAGTTCTGAACATGCATCTAGAACAAGCTGTGAGAAGCTTCGATGGTGAGTGGCATGTCTTGCGCATGGCCCGACATCGCAACTTGATAAGTATACTTACAACATGCTCCAATCTTGAGTTCAAAGCCTTGGTCCTTCAGTATATGCCCAACGGAAGCTTAGAGGCTCTCCTTCACTCTAAGGCAGAGAGCAACTGGGATACATTCAGAGACTGGAAATTATGTTGGATGTGTCCATGGCACTGGAGTATCTTCACTATAATCATTGTGAGGTTGTCCTGCATTGTGACTCAAAACCTAGCAATGTCCTGTTTGATGAGGATATGGTAGCACATGTGGCAGATTTTGGGATTGCAAAACTGTTGTCGGGTGATGACTTCTCCGCAGTTTCATGCGAGCATGCCTGGAACAATCGGTTATATCGCACCAGGTAATTCACCTATACTGTACCTTGAACTAGTTTTGTTTATTGTAATTTGTCTCCAGTGTTTTCATATTGTTTGAAAATTTCTTGGCCGGAGTACGGAACTACGGATCGGTCGGAAGGCTGTCAGAAAAAGTGACGTATTCAGCTACGGGGTCATGCTTCTTGAAGTATTCACTGGAAAACGGCCCACAGACCCTATGTTCGTTGGGGAACTAGACATTAGGAGATGGGTTCATCAAGCCATTCCAACGAATGTTATGCATGTTGTGGATGAGCAGCTACAGCAAGACTCCGCTGGGAGTCTGAATGACTTTCTGATCCCAGTGCTTGAAATAGGATTACTATGCTCTGATGATTTGCCGGACCAAAGAATGAAGATGCAAGACGTGGTGACGAAGCTGAAGAAGATAAAAGAGGCATACATGGCTTCTATAACAAGGAGGCAAAGTGTGCAGTGACAACAGATCTCCAAGAAGGTTTCTAGTGCTTGAAAATGACCAGTCAGGATCAGGAGAAACGAAACTGGTAGAAAGCACCATAGGCGATTTACATTACAGCAGGTGATTTGTTTTTTTTTCAATCAATCACGAAAGCTTTGGCGCGTTTTTATATTAAGAGAAGAGTTTGATACAACAACAACAATAGGGATGCATTACAAGGAGAGTTTTCTAATCCGTGCCTGCATCCCTACTTGCTTCAAGAAACCTACCATGGTGCCAAGCACCAGGAGCATCCGCAGCCTAAAGATGGCAGCGGATCGGGTTTTCAGGCGGGTATCCGCGGGTTTGATTTTTTCGGGTTTCGGGTTTTAAATCTTGGTTTTTAAGCCCGGGTTTTCAGGTTCGGGTTACGGTCGGGTTTGGTTTTTGGTTAAGTTTTCCACCCGTGGATATCGATATCGAAATAAATTATTTGGAATTAAAACTCATGTTTTATAATATGTTAATAATAACTTGTTTACTTAGATTATTAAATTTATTCAAATTTGACTCATAAAAATATTTATTAAAAATATTTATACATGTGAATATGTGTATATATATTGGGGTTTCGGGTATCCATTCGGGTTTGGATATCCGTTCGGGTTTTGGGTATCCGCGGGTTTTGGTTTTGGTTATGGATTTCCACCCGAATCTACGCCAAGGCGGGGCTTTCACCCGTAATCGGCGGCGGGCGGAAGACGCTGAAGTTCAAAAACGGCGCTTCGAGGGAAGAATGTGGCACCCAATGATGAGCCCATGGCTCCTCAAAAATATTTCCGCAGGGGATTCTTATGATCTTTCAAATATGATTGCTCGTAACCCTTTGAAATCATTTGGTCTTCAATTTGGGAGTATTATATTTAATGGGAAGTACATGAACATGGAGAAATTTACTGTTACTGGATTGACGTCACATATCAGTTTCAAGAAAGAAGAAAATCAGAAGTCAAGGAAATTTATCTCTATTGGCTCTATACGTGAGGGTGGACGTGGCATGACTAGCTGCAAGCCGGATTGATTTACTATATACGTACGTACAGGTTCTGGTACATGATACATGACGCAAGGTGTGGGCAATGGTCATATTATCTTCTTTATTAGTATAGAATTAAATAATAGTTTTATTTCTTTAGCATGCTTGTGTCCTACGCTAGTTGGTTTGGCCTGGACGTGCTATGGTTTGGGCTGGAGTCAGACTTTGGCATGGCCAAAGCGTGGAGCGTCAGGTCAAACATGGTGAGTCCGTTTGAGCACCTGCGTGTGCTATATTGACCAGGGTGTCGGTCGTGTAAGAGTTTAGATTGGATTTGGATTATTTTTGTCTAGGGTTTCTCCTACGAACAGCGAGAGACCCTCTCCTCCGATCTCATCTATCAAGCCGATCCTCCTCGGATTGTGTGGAGTGCGTGTGCTCGAGCTGCTGCAGCTTGGTCGCGCCTCGGTTCCCGTCGGAATTCCATTCTTCTGATCGTGTTCTTCGGAAGCACGGGTGGAAGAACATCGCTGTTGTTCGGATTGCGTTGCTCCAAGTATTGTAAGCCGAACTGCTTATTATCTATCTATATATCGGTTCTATTGTCATCTGAAAACTCCCTGTGATTTTACGGACTGCAATACAAGTACTGCTATATCTTGTCGTTGTTGACGTGGTGGCTCAACCATTATTTTATTGGCTGTTTTGGATTGGAGAGCTTCCGTCTTGATAACAATTTAGTAGTGCTTGATTGGTCGTGAGAATTGCTGATTTGAACGGGTCTTCAATTAAGTTGATTATAAATTTGTTGGTCGGCCGAGATATATCAAAAGTGGAATTGATCTTAATATCAAATTATTGGCCTTAGAAATTCAGATTAGTACCTATTTTATTCTGGACTGTTATTGTACCGTGAAAGATTGGGACAATATTCGGACAGCTTAGCTGTGTCTTTATCAGTTGGTATCCAGAGACAGGTTGCTCACGGTACTGTTGAAATTGTTGCTATTAATTTGTGATGGATCAACTTGATTTGCTTGATCAAATGCAATTTATGCCAAAGATATCTCTTGCAACAATTCCTGCTGAATACTTTGCTTGGCAAGATGCCATGGAGAATTTCTTTAAGGGTCGTCGATTTAATTCAGTCACAAAGATGTATTATGCGGAAGAGACATTTGCTAATGATCTTTTGCCTCACGCGCCGCGCCCGCGCGGCTCCACCTCGACGGCGGCTCCTCCAGCTCGCGAAGCCTCCCGCGCTCGTGTCTGCGCAGATCCGCGCCGGCGCCGACTCGTCTTGGCTGCGGCTCCCTCGCCCTCGCGTCCGCACGTCTGCGCCGCCGGAGGAGAACCCGCGCGCCCGTCCGAGCTGCTCGCGCCCGCCGGCGCGGCCTCTTCTCTGCGTGCGCCCCTGCGCCTCGTCCGCGCGGCCTTCTGCGCCCGCGCCCGCGCGGTCCCACGAGCGGCGCCCGCACCGGCTTCCTCCCGGCGCTTCCGTCCAGCGCCTCCACGGACGCCGCGGCTCCCGCGGCCTCACGCGTCGCGCCCAGCCCGCGCGGCCCTGCGCCTCGTCGTCCGCGCGGCCTCTTCCTGCTCCGGGCCGGCCTCGCGCGCCTTCAAGCTCCACCTGGCCGGAGCCGTCATCTGGGGTAGCGCCGGACGCGGCGTGCTACTCCACCGGGCACCCGCCACCAGCACGTGCCTCATCTTCGACAGCTGCCATCCATCTGCAGCCCTGCTCAGCCCGCTCGTTGCGCGTGGTGGACTTCTGGTTTCACCGGCATGTCACGAGAGATGTATCCGCCTGGAGCCATTGACTCAGCTCCTCTGCTTCAGGCTCCTTCCGTGACTGTGGGTTGCTCTGCTCTGTTCTGCTGCTACGGTGGCATGCTGCAATAGTCTGTTCTGCGGGTGCTCTGCTTCAGCTACTCTGCCTATCATTTCTGCTGCTTGCTGCTAGTATCCAGTTTGTGTTTGCCTGATGTGTCCATCTAAATCCGCTAATCTTGCTCCTTGAACTCGCCTTTGCCATTCGAGTCCACAAAATCTTTGCCAAACAGTCGACTGCTAGCTTTTCCTTTGTGGTTGCCCATCATTTTTTGGCTAATCACCTTCTAGTCGTCGATGCGACTCTCCCTTTCGGTCCTCCTGTAGCCTCTGACTGCTACCGTAGCTTTGGTTTAGTGGATTTGCGCGGCCTAGACCCGTCCCGGATGCGTGTGGCTCTGACCCCCGTCCGGTTGTGCGGCAATGGCTCGTCCGCTTGAACCTTGCTATTCCTTGTCGCCTCCTCCGTGAGCCCGCGACTCTCTCGACTAAGGCACGTCCATCGCCACCGCGGCTCTCTACCCTTGTGCTTCTCTTCGCACCTCCTCGGCTTGGCAAGGTTTTCAAGACTTCGCATGCCACTGCGGCGTATCGGAGACTTCGGATTTGGATGTTTTAGTTATCTTAGTGTTGTAATCTGTCTAAGTCTAGTGCTTAGTGTACTCTCTCTTCCAAATGCAACGCAATTCCATACGCCTTGCATTTGAGGGGGTGTTAAGGGTATTATTGTAATTTCCTATTCTAGGGTTTGGGTGCTCTCATGTACTATATATTCCCCATTTGGGGCTGTTCAATACAGTGAAGTTCATCCATCTTCCTCCTCTCCTCTAATTCTAACAATTAGCCAGCCGTTAGCTTAAGTAAGCGAGGAGAGAAACGTGTACGCTTTGTCTTGGTTGTTCTGGGAGATTCTATTGGCGGCGAGCCGGCTCGAGAGGCCGGCGGCAACCATCACCGCCGGAAGTGTAAACCCTAGTTACTAGTTCTAAAGTTGAATCCATCGTGATACACGGTAGCTACCCACATCGAGTGTTACATCCGGTATTAGATTGCCATTCGATCCACCCCACTCTCTACCTCGATTCGGTCAGATCCGCTCCTCTCATCCGCATCGACGCGAGTTTGAGTTGCGATGAAGATCGACGAAAGGCCAGGCGCTCTTGATCTCGAAGATGGACGCGAGGCTGAAGCGGTGTGATACATATTTTGATCTCTATCGGGCTCCTATAGAAAATTGGGTTAAGTTAGCCACAACCAATTTTTCCGGTCCTCGCTCAATTTTGGATGCAAACTATTGAGATTAATGTTAGGAAGTGTTCATGGGAAGAGCTCAGTCAATTGGTAGTTGATCGATTTGATAGAGACCACTTCAACCAATTCATTCGCCAGTTCTTCCATGTCCAAAGAAACATCCACTTTGTACTTGAGTATGTTACCTTGTTTGATGACCTCATGCATCGGATGCTAGATCATGACCCCTAGTTAACCCCCGCTATCCTTATCGGGCAAGTTCATAGATGGGCTTAAACCTGAAATAAGAGCTGCTATTATTTTACATCGACCCAAAGACCTTGATATGCTAGTTCTCTTGCTATTATACGAGAGGAGATCATGAAAGGGTTCATGCCCGAGTGAGCACAAGAAGATGGAGTTCAACTATAATATTCCCAAGATTCATCGAAAACATGTTCGGGGCTCATTATCGCTAATCATCAAGCAAAGAAATCACGACACTAAATATGAAGCTCCCAAAGGCAAGCCCGATGAGAAGTCGGGTCGCATTAATGAACTATAGAAGATCTAAGGGACTTTGCTTCAAGTGTGGTGGCAAATGGGGTCGCCAACACAAATGCTCGCCTTACGTACCAATCAATATGATTGAGGAAGTCTGAACACCCCGGGTGAGTGTTATCCCGAACCGCTCAAGAACATCGATTCTAACTCGATGAGCTTATGGCATTATCGACCAAGCCGCCAAAGGTATTCTTGCTCCCCATACTCTCAAGATACATGCATTCATCAAGAAATAGCCTCGCTATCATATTGGTGGACTATGGTAGTTCTCACAATTTTATCGGTGAACACATGGTGAAATGTATGAAACCATGGACACCTATAGCTCACCCTATGGCGCTTAAGGTGGCAGATGGCACCTTATTACGTGATGTACTCATGAGGTCACACATTGTTCATGGACTTCTCAAGGGGTTATTTTCACTAATACATTCAAGATTCTTCCTCTTCATTGCTATGATGCTATCCTTGGCATGGAGTGGTTAGAAGCATTCAGTCAATGCAAATGGAGTGGAAAGAGAAGTGGCTCGGTTTTTTACTATGCAAGATAAGGTGGTTAAATTGCAATGTATTCCCCGATGTTGTATTGCCAAGTACATGAAATTTCTTGCAACCCGTTGATGTCTCTTGCTCGGAAGGATGCCATCTTGCACATGGTGGAATTATATACGATGGATTCTCGTGACCAAGACACCCTCGAAAGCGGTTGCCTCCCGAAATTACAGCTCTTGTTCAGAATTTCTAGTCATATTTGAAGAGCCTTCGAGTACCTCCTCCTAGTTCCATTACACACTCCATTCCTCTTATACCTGGAGCACAACCCTTTAGGCTCAAACCTTACAGATACACACCTACTCAGAAAGATGAGATAGAACAGCAAATTTCTCACTTACTCAAGTCCAACATGATCCAGGAAAGTACTAGTCCTTTTGCTTCTCCTGCCCTATTGGTTAAGAAGAAATCCGGTGAATGGCGACTATGTGTTGATTACGGGAAGCTCAATGCTTACACACTGCCAAAAACAAATTCCCAATGCGCATTGTGGAAGAGTCGTTTGAGGAACTCCATGGAGCATGTTGGTTCTCTACACTGGACTTGAGGTCTGGATTCCACCAGATTATGATGAAACCTAAGGATCGATACAAAACAGCATTTCGGACCCATAGTGGGCACTATGAGTATATGGTCATGCCATATGGTCTCACAGAGCTCCCGCCACATTCCAGTCCATAATGAATCATATTTTGGCATCACTTCTTAGGAAATGTGTGGTTGTTTTCATGGATGATATCCTCATTTATAGCAAAACATATGAAGAACATGTTGAGCATGTCGGACTAGTGTTCCAACTTTTGCAGGAACACCAGTTTAAAGTTAGATTGTCTAAATGTTCACCGGCTAAACAATGCTTACATTATCTCGGGGCATGTGTTGTCTCCCCAATGGGGTATCTACCAACCCCGACAAGATCCAAGATGTGGCTAAATGGCAATCTCCAAAATCTGTAAAAGAGGTCGATGTTTCTTGGGGCTAGCTGGTTACTACATAAGGTTTATTAAGAACTTTGGCATGATTGCTAGGCCTCTAACTCGACCTTTTAAAAAAGGGAACACCCTTTCGTGGACTGAAAATTGTGAAGTTGCATTTCAGCTCCTGAAACAAGCCCTTATATCTGCTCTGTCCTAAATTAGCTGTTCCCAACTTTGCCAAACCATTTGTAGTGGAAACTTATGCTTCGATACAGGAATTGGAGCAAAGGTTTTAGCAGGAGGGACACCCAATTGCATATGTCGAAGAAAGCTCTTGGCCCTAAGCATCAAGGCTTATCAACCTATGAGAAAGAAAGTTTGGCTATCTTATTGGCTCTAGACCAATGGAAAGCATATTTACTACCTGCTGAATTCACCATTCACACTGATCAGAGAAGTCTTACCTATCTCACTGACCGTAAGCTACACACTTACCGGCAACAAAAGGTCTTGACCAAGTTGATGAGTTATCGCGATAAGATCACATATAAGAAAGGTTCTACTAATTGTGCCGCGCACTCCTTATCCAGGGCTCCTAACCCTGTGTCTTGTCTTAATGCCATATCTCTTGCTCAGCCTGTCTGGCTGCAAACTCTGCACCCTGCAGCACAGAAGATACTAAGTGCTTTAGCTGTTCAAAATCCAGAAGGCAATTTCTCTCTATATCAAGGCATCATCAAATATAAACATGCTATCTGGTTGGGTCATTCCAAGGAACTTCAGGCCAAGGTAACTGAACAGCTCCATGCATCTCCTATTGGTGGTCATTCTGGCTCCTTAGTTACATATCACAGAGTCGGTAGACTATTTTATTGGCCACATATGAAACATGATGTCAAAGAGTTTGTTGAAGCTTGTCATGTGTGTCGACAAGCTAAAACGAGAGAATACCATATCCTGGATTATTACAACCCCTAGAGGTGCCTCCCACGGACATTGGATCATGGTCACAATGGACTTCATTGAGGGCTTACCCACTTCTAATGGGTTTAACTGCATTCTGGTAATTGTAGATAAATTCTCTAAGTACTCTCACTTTATTAAACTGAAGCATCCATTCTCTCGCCCTCACTTTGGCCCAGCCAGACATGGAACATGTTTACAAACTACATGGTATGCCACCGTGATAATCTCGCAGACAGAGACAAAGTCTTTACCAAAGAGACTCCGGAAAGAGCTATTCAAACTATCGGCACACAAATTATGCATGAGCTCGCATATCATCCTCAAAGTGATGGACAAACGTAAAGAGTGAACCAATGCATTGAAACTTTCCTCGATGCTTTCTTAGCGCCTGTCCCCTCGTGATGGTCTCAATGGTTGCATTTGGCGAATTCGGGTACAATACCCGCAAGCATAGTGCTACTCGACTTACTCCATTTGAGATTCTATATGCTCATCAACCCAATCACTTTGGCATAGATAATCGATCAAGATTGTGCTTTGCCCGATCTAAATGAGTGGTTGCGTAACAGGCAGATATGAATTCGGTCATACAAAGACCAACTTCACAGAGCCCAAACTAGGATGAAACATCGGCCGATAAACACCACTCAAAAGGATGTTCAATGTGGGTGATCGTGTATGGCTCAAGCTTCAACCTTATGCTCAACATTCGCGTGACTTCCGAGTCGGTCCAAAGCTCTCTTATCGTTACTTCGGCCATTTGAAGTTGAAGCTCAGTATCGGCACAATGGCTTATAAACTGAAATTGCCCGCATCCTCTCACATTCATAATGTCTTCCACGTTTATTTCTTGAAAGCAAATCAAGGTACAGGTCCGCCTTATACACCTCGCCCTCGAGATACTCTCCTAGTGCAGGTCCCGAGAGATGGTGCTAGATCGACGCGCGGTGTCCGGACATAATCGTATCTACCACGAGCTGCTGATCAAGTGGGAAGGCTTGGACCCTGCTATGGCTACCTGGGAAGATGAAGACATGATGCTTTGCCGCTATCCTGACTTCTCGGCTTGGGGACAAGCCGTTGCTGATGGGGGGAGGAATGTCACGGTACTGCCTGTACCGCCCACGCTCGAGCCCAAGTCGAAGAGGAAGCGGAGGCCCAATACCAAGTACCAAGGCCCAGATTGGCGAAAGTGAAACACAGGCCCGCTGCGACGGGAGACGTCGCGGGGATGACACCACTGTAACCAGCCGTTAGCTTAAGTAAGCGAGGAGAGAAACGTGTACGCTTTGTCTTGGCTGTTACCGGAGATTCTGTTGGCGGCGAGCTTCGGCTCGAGAGACCGGGCGGCAACCATCACCGCCGGAGTGTAAACTCCAGTTACTAGTTCTAAAGTTGAATCCATCGTGATACACAGTAGCTACCCACATCGAGTGTTACATGAAGCTCCCTACTGACAAGGCTCTTGTAAGATCCTGAATTCGTCCGCTACATCGAAAAATATGCCAAGGTGAAGAACAATTCAGTCGCATCTTCCATTAACGATGATCAAACTGCTCCTGAAAGAGATTCTTAACCAAAACATCTGTCATGTCAGCAGTGATACTTTATCCATTTTAGTTACTCTTGATTTTTCTACACCATCGAGTCACAGAATTCTACTGTATGTAATCAATCTTAAACTTGATTATTCAAAGAAAAGGATTAATTTAGAAACCTTACTAAGATATTGTGCACTAGGTACCTTTGCATGGTAGTTCGCGTAATCCTTGTTTGTTCACTAAACATTTCTCGTCAATCTTCCGCAGGATGAAGAAGCCTTCTTCAGGGACTATGCAGAGTCACACAAGAAGCTCTCAGAGCTGGGATTCACGCCACCTCGCTCTGCTATCTCGTGCAAATCCAGGGGTAAACCGAAGTCCTTGCTGGTGCAAACTGCAGCTGGGGTCGCAGTTGCCGCTGCAGTTGTCGCATGGGCGTACCTGTGCGAGTCCAACAAGAAGATGGGCTGAATGTACACGTCAACATCGAGGCAGGGTGAATGGATCGGAGGATGGTGGAGGTGGTCAACCGAGCCGCTCAAGGCGTGTTTCTACGAGAACATCTATCGGTGACGCTATGTGGATGCGAGGATTCTGATACCGTGTAGTGGCGGTGGACAGGTTGATCTAGCGGCGGCACGCCATTGAAGACGATGAGCGAGGCGGGCTGAGAAGGGCGTGCTATGCCACCGGTGCTGCCTTGTTCAAGAACTTGTTTGTTCTTTTCTCTATCTTGCAGTGTGCATGTTCATGCTGAATTGCTGATCCTCACAAACCTATGCTCATGTAACGCTTGCCGCCGGTGTCAAGCTGGGGGACAGCATCACGCGAACAAGCGCAAATATCTCAGGACTACAAAGGAAACGAGGCTACCAGATGAAAATAGATGTAGCTGAAAGTCACCTTTTTTTTGAGTGGAGCCGAAAGCCACTCGGAGTACGGAGCAAAACTTTGTGTGGTACAGCCGGAAGCTGCAATTACACTTGCACTTCGGAATTACACATGGAACTAGACGTATGGCCCGCACATTTGTGCGTAAGCATATTGAAAATTCAAAAATTTATATGTACTAGGGGATTCTCCACGCGTTGCTGCGGGAAGCAAGAAAGAATGCAATGATCATAAGAAAGAGTTTCATGTTATCATCTCATCTTGACAGGGACATGATTCTAATAGATAGAATACAAATACCAGTTAATCGAGTATACACGACGATTTATTTAGAACACAGTGACAAGGTCTCTGAACTGAAGTTATTGAACCGAAGTGAACCGAAGTTGTCAAGTACAAACAACTATTTATTTAGACCACACGGTGTATTGACTGTTGTATAGATGTCTACTTGCGGTAATAAAATAAAAGACATGTAATCATTTATTTGAGTGAGTCTTTGGTAGTTGATGTAATCCCTTTTACTTCGTTCATTATGGCTGATGGTGAGAAGAATTTGCAATGTTTACCTGCAGTAATAGCGAGTATAATATAAATGTTAGATATTATATTTGATTGAGTGTATTGAGGTTTATTGTTTGTAATAATTTGTGAAGTACCTCTCAATTTGTCTTGGGCTGTTTTCCTTTGAGGATCAACTGGAGTCTCCTGGTTAAGATCAAGTTTTTCGTTTTGTCTGTAAGCTGCTGCAAAATGGATAAAAAGTCAACATGTTATAGGTATATACAGTAGGTAGGTCCATCCTATGTTGTCAAATGATAACGTATTGAATATAAATAAAAAAATTATATAGGGACATGTTTTGTACGTACTGCTTGAGGACCCCTTTTGTGCGTATTTTTCCTTTAAAATGAACACTTGGATGTCCAAACCATCCACGTCAGCGAAACTGCGCAAACTGTACTATTCCAAAAATCTAAATTTGTGGAAGTACTTGTTAGTGCAACAATCAGTACATATATTCTTTTTTTTTTTCCCTCACATCATGCAGTTTTCAGTGAGACCTGACATAGTGACATGTACAGCATTGAAACCTCCAAGGTCATACTGAAGTACATTGGCATGATATCCTACAAACTGACACAAAATCAAGGACCTATTAATTCTACTGAAGCGTAAAGCTTAGTGCATTTCCAGAGATTGTGATTGTGTTAACATCTTTAGTATAGTACAATTTGGTGATTCAATGAGACAGTTAAAGCAGAAGTCAGGACTTCCAAGTCCCACAATGCAGGGTATTCTATCTGCAGGATCTAAAGTACGGTTTAAAGTTAGGCACCATTTGAATATTAGAGCAGTAGTAAGGACTTAGTCATTCCATGAAGCAGATAGTTAAGTGTACCAGCTAGCTGTGTTCCTGTGTCAAACAGCACCATCCGAACATTAAACCTAGTTTAAATGCCGTTGAGCACTGACAAAATAGTAGGCAAACACTTCGACATTAAAACCATCGAGAATCTACGTACCTACTGGTATGAAGGTATGATCTGCTATTCTTTTCTCAATTGTGCGAATAATTTTATCCTGCCCTCTTCTAAGAAACATTCCTGAACTTGTCCGCACCCTGCATATATGTCCATGAAGCAAAATGTGCACACAGATGATGTAACATCCCTGAATTTAGAATTTTGGTAAACATTGAAACCTGCTATCCTTGCTCCCTCCAGTTGCTGAATCAACTACTGTTGACTTCTTCATATGAGGCTTTGCCAGTGAAATCAAATGCTCACATTCTTCCTTGGACTGAGAATAACATAAATTTCAGTTATAACATGATTGTTTGGTGAAACAAACTAAAATGGGTTGGAAATAATTGGCAGTAACAACACAACTGATTAGGAAAAATTGATCATGACAATAATACTGATATTACATCATTTTCTATCATGCAGTCTCTACAACAGCAAGCATGACGTAACAAATCATTCAAATGATTTGGGCCTTTGGCAAGTGAGAATAACTATATTTTTCTGGTGAATTGATAAATGATATTATCATAACACGGAGCAAATATCCAGCCCATATGGTTGAAAACCTGATTTGGACTCCAGATCCACCACTTCGTCGATTCAAAATATGCTTGCACGTCTGTAGTGAATGGGGATTAGTACCCCTGGCTCAGTTTCAATTCTTGGTCTCAAAAAGGTCAGAAGGCCCAAGACTGCATATATTCATTTGGTGTTCTTCACTAATTTTCTATCTAATCAAGAAGGAAAAACCCAGCAGGCAAATGCAGTCAGCTGAGACATAGAAAAGCAAAAGAAAAGTTGAATTCCAAACTGAATTTCCACAGCTGCAACTTGTATCCATATGTTTAATTAGCCGAGTTCCTAAAATATTGGATCTCCCAGCTGAAATGTAATATTAGTTGATACCTAACAAACAAATATAAGTACAAAGGGAAAAGTTCTGATAGGTAATGCTTGGACAAAGCAGGAAAGATTAGATAAATGTAAATAATATTTTCCCTCTAATAATCATCTGACTGAAACATAATTGAGAGAGTTCTCGCACCTGATTATTTCTCAGGATTTCACAATACAGGACATATTTCTTTTTGTAGCTCTCATCAGTTGAGCTGTAAAAAAAAAAGCACAGCATGAAACAGGATCTATCAAAAATCTCCAAAAGACCTACATACTCTGCTAAACTGAAATGCAATGAGTATTAGTATTTGATGTGTATATACACATGGTAGGCCTCCATACGCTCTCCATACAAATAACCCCCAATACAAATTTCCTATGAAGCATTCTATCAAACAAATGACAGGCATCAGACTTGACAAAGAAATTTATCCATATTGGTAGAAGAATAATTGGCTAACAGGAGGGTCATAGGAGGATTATTCAATAGATAAAATCATGGAAGGATGTGAACTTACAGATAAGGGGGCAAGTACTTGTCTCCTGATAATCCAAAGACCAAAAGAAAAAGAAATTTATTTTGCACCATGCTCGTATAGCCCACAAAACTATATAAGAGTGGACGATGAATAATGGTGCTTTTCAGCTTATTAGAGGGGTCATTCAGCAAACCCCGACAGAGCACTTCAGCAGTCATAACAAATGACATAAAGGTTACCAACCGCTCCATGAAGGCTGCCTATGCTCAGGGTGGTAATTGGATATGCTCAAACAAATCTTCTTTTGAATCTCAAAGCGTCCACTTGGCTGAAGCACATAGTGAAGTTAGCAACGGCTCACAAACATGGTGGTGAGATAACAGAGGCCAATTAACACATATACTACATACTGTGAGTAGCATGAAGGACGGTGGCTTGAATGGATAATCTGAGGGTAGCTGCATCCTGCCATGATAGATTCCATCCTCAAACTCGCGTTGTCTCTCGGGCCAAGGATAGCAAATTGCCACTTTCGAAGATGTCCTCCTACTCAAATGAATGTATTGTGAAGCTTATCGGTGTCAATCGAAAAATTGGCATATTGAGCCTTCTTGCCAAAATTAAGCCTTCTTGCCAAAATTATTCCCGTTCCTTCGAGATGAAATGTAAAACATATAATCCACTTGATCCGCACAACTACTAAACGGCAAGGTCTTACCGCTAATCGATCAAATTACCAGTTGAATTAACAGATCTAGAAAAAGGTAAGCAAACCCGAACATCACAATATGATGAAATATAATCAATAAACGTTGACATTCGATTAAGGCCTGAATCGGATCGGTCGAGCAAATTTCGTTATTAAAGCGAGCAATTGGGTTGAGATTGGGACCTCGAGGGGAGGGCCATGAAGTCGCGAGGGGTTGGGCCGCATCTCCTTGACCTCCTGCGGGATCCGCTTCACGGAGGCGGCGCGGGAGGACAGGCCGGAGGCGATGGTGCCCGCGGCCCGTAATGAGCCGACCTACCTCGCCGGCCGCTGCCACGGCATTGTCAAGCCTACGCCGCGCCCATCCGCATGCTTCACCCACACGTCGCCGCACGGACGACAGCGTCGTCGTCCCCACCGCGGATTCGCGTCCTCATCCTCCTCCTCACTTCGGGCGATGGTACGATGCTCGAAGCGGCACCCACGGACGTAGTGGAAGTAGGGGGGCGGTCACGCATCTGCGAGGACACAGCCGTGAGTGGAAGTGGAGACGGGGGATGGAGGCGGGTCGGGGAAGACCGGGCGGCGGAGGTAGGGGGAAGAGACCGCCCGGCGGGGGAAGAGAACGGGCCGCCGCGACGAACGAACGTGGCGGTGCGGCGGAAGGGATGCGTGTCCTATCTGCATGTTCAGAACCCCCTGGTGGGGCTTGTTTTTATAGGGGTTAAAAGTATATTATTTCTTACTGGATATCACCCTCTTCGTTATTGTAAACTATGCCTTAAAGTTGATAAAAATAGTTCAAATATGATCTACTATAGTAACAATTTGCTTTGTCGAGTTTTAATAATATTGTGCATATAATTATTTCTATTTCATTTCTATTTCGATTTGAATAATTGTTGTTGACTATAGTCTTTATTAATAGTATATGTTTGTAATTTATACATAACTAAAGGGTATTTTAAATTTAATTTTACATAATGGCAATAGTGGGTTATTTTTTATTTTGGTGTAAGGGTATTTTGGACTAATATTTATCGTAATGGCAGTGGTGGGTATTTTTTATTTTTTTTTCTCCGATTAACGTGGGAAATTCAAAAATTTATATGTATTTGTATCCTAACTGTTTTTTAAAACTTATATCGTTTCTTACTGAACATCACCCTCTCCATTATCGTAAATTATGTCTTAAAGTTGATAAAAATTAATTCGAACATGGTCTACCATAGTAACAATTTGTTTTGTTCAGCTTTTAATAATATTTTTACATATAATTATTTCTATTTTCTTTCTATTTCGATTGAATAATTGTTGTTAACTTTAGTTTTTATTAATACTATATGTTCGTAATTTATACATAGCTAAAGGATATCTTAGATTTAATTTTCCATAATGTCAATAGTGGATTATTTTTATTTTGCTGTAAAGGTATTTTGAACTAATATTTATCGTAATGGCAAAGTGGTTGGTAATTTTTATTTTTATTTTTTCTCCGATTAACGTGGAAATTTCTAGGCCTTGAGAGCGAACGTGGAGACTCTTTTTATTGGTCAAATACTAAGATAATAGATAGATGGCAGTGGCAGGAGATGGAAATATGGCAACGTACACTAGTACGTCTTTTCTGCTAAAATTACACTTAGTGCTGTAATTGTAGGCTTAACGTTAAAATTACACTCACTGCAGTAACCTCTGGGGTTCTTCGCAGCTGGGTAGTATACCCTAGTTGCTGAGCAAAATTGTCTGAGACACCGTTCGGTTGCCATGCAACCCAAAATAGTTTGGGGATGGTGGGCCACAAAACAGTAGATGCAGGCCAAAATAGTTTGGGTACGGTTCACTTCCAGCACCAACAGGTGTCGTCCCCCAAATTAAATTACATTTTTGCCCCCCTTATTTCATTCTACACACAAACCATGCAGATGGCACACAGGCCCAATACAGTCAATACAAAACAAACATTCATTCAACTTTGTTCGGGTAAAACAATAAATTCTCAACATTACAAACCAGCCGCACATAACAGTTCCTCATACACAGTTTTAAAAAAAAAAACAGTTCTCAATCATACAATGGATCCATACACACATAACAGGTTTATTTCATGTCCTCATACACACAGTTTCAAACAGCCGATCAATCAAATTGTGTACGGTAAAAATAACAAAGATGCAAGCACCTCACGAAACTGATTCATGTCATCAGCTTCATCTTCCACTATTTGACCATCCGGTTGATCCTCATACGCTTGTCGCGCACGTAATTGACATTATGATCACAGCGCCAAAAATGTTTATCCCTCAACCCACTCTCCCTAACGAAATTATGCAATGCAGCAGCAGCTTGAATAAGTTTCTTTTGCTTCTCTACTGGGTACCTGTATATCTCCTTCAACATCCTCCATTTCATTTTCCACACACCAATTGTCCTCTCTACCACATTCCTAAGAGAAGAGTGTGCATAGTTGAATGTCTCTTGCATACCTTGTGGTGGTGTGGCATCTCAAAACTCCGCAACATGGTACCTTGTTGTCGCACCCTTGAAAGGTGCTAGGTATCCCTTCCGCTTGCGATATCCCGAGTCCACTAGGTAGTACTTCCCCGCACAAATGTTCAGCAGCTTAGTTCATTAACCACTTTAACATGACTTTGCACAACAAAACAAAGATTAACCAAGTTCACCTCGAGGAGGATGAGGAAACTTATCGCTATGTCTTGTCAATGCATCGTTGAACGGCGTCATGTCGTGAAATGCATCCCTACCACCCACTAAGCACAAATGTAAACCTCATGTCAAAGTCACATGCAACCATAACATTCGTGTTGTCACCCCTTTCGCACACGGATGATTCATGTAATTGCTCACGTGGCACAACACACCGCATATGAGTACCATCTATGGCCCCTATGCAATCCTTGAAGTATGGAAAGAACCTACGGCTCCCAAGTCTTTGATGCATTTCCTTGAATTCAGGGGTCCCGAGGTTTAATTATTTGAGCTGCTAGCCTATCCATACT
The DNA here is from genome assembly GCA_015847255.1 of Hyparrhenia diplandra. NCBI lineage: Eukaryota > Viridiplantae > Streptophyta > Magnoliopsida > Poales > Poaceae > Hyparrhenia > Hyparrhenia diplandra. The sequence continues at coordinate 386,206 of JADLZK010012028.1, read as the reverse complement.
TTCCAAAGACTCTAGTGATCATGCCGCTCCACGGTGCCAATTGACCTCTCAAATCTGTCATCGCCTTGCCTAACCGATTGAGGGGCCCCTATCATCCAAAGGAACATCGCTAACGCCTCCGTAGAGGTGGACTTATTATTTGACATGAGGCCACACTTCTCGACGAGCCTCTTATGCAATCTATGAAACATCTCTGGGCTCATCCTAAACATGGTGTAACATGCCTTGGGATTGGCCAACTTCGCTTTACCCAATCAATACCGGGTACAAGCGGTGTCCCTGTGACGTGTGCTCTAGGCAAAGGTCGTGAGTACGCACCCATGAACATTGATTCCTCTTCTTCATCGTCTTCATCATCCATGGTCGGTTGAAGGAAGGCTGCTACGTCCTCGGGGGGCAACATAGCCGGTTTCGCTATATTGCGGATGCATCGCTCCATAGCACTTGTCGCCGCCGAGCACACATGATTCTTCGGTTGGTATACTAGGTCCTGCAGCCTGCACACACATACAAAGAAGCAACAATTTTTCGTATTAGAAACTAGATGAACAAATTATTTGCGTATCAATTATTTTGTACATAAATACCTTGCTGATTAAATTATTGAGCGTGCTGAATAATGCACTTGCATTAACAGCAAGCAACACATTTAGCTTGCTGAATACATCCACACCAAAATAATTAACTTGCTATGAAATACACCATGCTACAGCAAGCAAAACAATTAGCTTGCTCAATAAATTTATTTGAAAATAAAGAACTTGCAAAATAAATAACTTCGAATCACAAATATCACATTGCTGGAATATAAACTTCACCAACACACATATCACATTGCACTTAAGTCGACATAATTAGACATTGTTCAGACTTAGTTCATTACACATTTAAATTAGACCAACACACATATCACATTGCACTTTAAAGTCGACATAATTAGACATAGTTCAGACTTAGTTCATTACACATTTAACTAATAGTCTTAGTTGCACCCTGCCAACATGATTAATAATTAAGGAGGGGTCAAGTTGACGACCCTCGATGCTTGCCCTTCCTTCCATGCTTCCTCCAGTTGGAAACGGCAATCATCAAGATCAGCTTGGATGAATGTCGTCAGAGCTAAAGCGTTCTTAGAGATGCGCAGCCACCCTTTGTACAAGTCTGGTTCAGTCTTTGAATTGACGCCTAACTGCTGGCATATGTTTCTGCCCATTGCTAGCTTTGCATCGATTCCCATTCCCAATGCAGTGTCGAGAATTTGGTTCCGTTTTTCTGCAATCTCCAGCTTGGTAGTGAAGAGGTCATTTGAGATGGAGCTGTTGCTTCTGCGGGAGCGCTTGCTCTTCTTTGCTTCTGCAGCTTGCTAGGGCTTCTTGGGCGGCGTGGTGCCCGCTGACCGCCGGGTTCGCTTGGATGGGTTGGATAGAGGGGTGCTTGAGGTTCTTTTGCTTGGGTTTGATGTAGGGGTAGGGCTGGTCAAGGGGGTGGCCTCCCAAACCGCTCCTCGGCTTCATCGGCCGTTATCGGTGTCATCCGAGGACTCAATTGGGCCCCGGCCATCTGCAAATTGGGATCGTTTTGACCAAACAACATAAGAGCAGGGGCGAATCTATCTCGCCCACGCATATTCGGTCCATTAGTTCCAAGTACGGAGGCATTCCCCACCGTATACTTCCAATCTTTTGGTTTCCCCGAAAAACAGAAAAACACAAGAGAAAGATGAGAAAACGTTCTTAAATTTGAAACCACAAAACACTAGACGAAGACAACGGTGGAGAATACCTTCAAGTTGGCATCCCACCACGCTGGTCGGCCTTAATGTTGCACGCTTGATCTTGTCCTACGCCGGATGCTTGGAAGCGAAGCCGGCCATTTGAAGGTCCATTCGCTTTTCAATTAATACGGCGGAAAAAGTTGACAAGCGTTTCGTGGTGTGAACCGAACCGGTAACCTCGAAGAACCTTTTCTTCATTTGAGCCCATCCAATTTTGCTCAACCGGTTGTTGGTGCGATTACCGGCTTCTAATTGCTCGCAAAGACAAGGCTGCCCGAGAATGTATGGGTCTTGTCCACATTCCATTCGCCCTATTATTGCCCCGGTTCTCGACCCTAACAATGTTCACATGCACACCACGCTAGAGAGCTAAATCGCAATAAAGGATCAAACTTGTATTTGTGCGGGGGTCATAGGATATGTACTGGGAGTGAAAGAAGTTGTCGCCACCGTAAGTTGGGAGGCTGGCGAGGACGACGTCTTTGAGCACGCGACCCTTTGCTCCCCGGATGATGCGATCCGCCACGGCCACGGCGGTGGTGTGACCAGGGAAGTTGAAGTCTTTGCGGCGTTCAGGGGGCTCCACCGGTGCTTGGAAGAAGGCACCATGCATGAACCCGGGGATGGGGGTATGAAGACCCGGGCCCGGACATCATGTAATGATGCACCATGCCTTGCATCGGTTGACCGGAGGGGAAGAAGGAGCCGTGGGAAGCCACCTGGTGGCACTGGCTGCCGGAGTTGGCCATGGAGCTAAAGGGGTAGGGGTGGGCCTTCTGGATCCATGAACATGTTGGCAAGCGGGGGCAAATCCGGAGGGGCCGGCACCGCCGGGCCACGTCGTTGACCCCGGAACGAGGACCGCGCCCGGTGCGGGGGCCGCCCGGGACAGCGTCGTTGACGAGATGTGGGGAAGCGGATGTCTGCCCTTGTGGCGTGTTGTGGGTGCCGTCAAAGCAGCCGGCGGCAGTGTTTTTAGGCTGCCGTCGAAGCGGCCGCCATCTTGCGGCCGGGTATGGATCCATCAATCGTCCGAACCCGAAGAGCGTGGATCTAGATCTGCGGGGAGAGGGAGCGACGGTGGTGGATGCGGGGACGGGAGCGACGGTCGGTCGATCTTTGGGAGAGGAGGTGACGGGAAGGAGGGGAGAGGGCCGGGCGGCGGTCGATGGGAATGGATCGAGCGCGAATGCATAGGGTTGGCCGATGGTCACCGGGGAGGGCAGTGTGTCCCGGCTCGTGGGCCCGGCGGTGGGCGATAGCGGCCGGAAATGTTTCGGCCATGTCGTTCGCCGAGCAATGACCCGAAATTTTTCGCCTTGCATGGCAACCAAACGGCGCCTGATTTGTGCAGTTGCATCGATCTGCGTGACGGGCCATGCCCTTCTTGCCCCTCTATAGCTCCATTTCTTCCGGGGGAGCTATTTTGCTTGGTGCTAATAATCAGTAATTCTTGTCGGGTCGAACATGTTAACCTCGAGTGCAGGGGTACCCTACAGCTGCCTCCTCGTCGTTGTCGCGGAGAAGGCGGTCAGAACACAAAAAACCAGGCGGGAGGCGGATGCGGGCGAAACCACGGTGCCATTAGGCGCGCCTCGTGAAGGAAGCCGCGGAGAAGGTCGATGCGGGCACGGTCGGAGCGGCCCAAAGGGAAAAGTGACACATAGTGTTGACACCGATTTTGGTCAAGGAAAAACTCGGCCCGAAATCGTGGGCGAACGGAGAGTGCCGACTTGAAAGAGAGGAAAGAGAATCGCGAGCTGGGCGTCATCGCCCGGGAAGAGCATTCGGTAGGCCAGTGCAAGATGCTAATAAAGGCGTTCGCGCAGGAGTCATTCGGCAGCGCTCATTCGCAAGCCATCGCTCGCGCAGGAGTCATTCGGCAAGCCACCCGAACGCCAGGGCGACATTCGGGCGACCACCCGCGGCGGTCGGTTCTCACGGCCGTTCGACAAGACGGAGGCGGCGAAGACGAGCTACCCGAGAAGGAAGAGCCCACGGTGCATACGCCCACGCCAACTCCTAAGGGCTTGAGGCCTAAGTTATCTTTTTAATTAGGTTTTCCCTATTGTAATCGTAGTCGGTTAAGACTCTTATCATGTCCGTATATAAAAGCAACCCTCGACCATTGTAAATGCATAATCTCACAATCAATACAACAAACCGGCCCCGTGCCATCTTTCGAGTCCAAGTCGTGTCGTCGATCTACTGCAAGAGGAACCATCGACCCATCGACCTCCCGTAGTACCGGCAACCTTGCATCATGTCTAGTATCATGCGGTGGATTTAGGTATGTGCAAGTAGTCTTGTTTCAATGCTTAGTATCATGCGGTGGATTTAAGTGTTGGCAAGAAGGTTCTCTGTTAGATCATGAACTTGTAACTCTCACCCGAACCCTCAAACCCTAGACCTCAACAAAGATGCTCAAAACACAAAGCTAACAAGTAGCTAGATGTCTCAAGCGAAGCGTCGGGCACACACGAGATCAACCAAAAAAGGAGCAACACAAGCCGGCGCAAGAACTAACAAGAACAAAGACAACCAAAGCAAATTCGGCGGATCGTCCGGTCGACAAATGATTTCGAAACGGACAAAGGAAAACAAAGACAAAGGCCTCGATCGGAAAAACACGTCGGATAGTCCGGGCTCCCGGGCGGACATCCGCGGCTCGAGGGTCCGGACGGTCCGCTGAAAATGCTACGATTTCGGACACTCCGCGCTTGGGAATAGGGGACGCTGACGGTCCGAAGCGAGCCACGGACAACGGACGCTCACTTCCCGTAAATGCAACTCTTCGACAGTCTTTGGACTGGCACATCGATCCAACAATGGATAGTCCGTGACATACGGCCGGACAATCCGGCGTTGAAAATCTAGAAAACGAACTTGCTTTGAAACCTTGCCGGACGGCCTTGAGCAACGGGCGGACATAATCCGAGCTTGGTGGTTTGACAGTCCACGCCCGCCGGCCTAAAAATCAGCGGCCGTGCACGCGCTGTCCCGACGGACGGGCGATTCAAGGCTGAGGCCTGGACTGTCCGCGCCTCCGAGAACAGACGCGAAAACAAAGGATTTTTGAAACGCCTCTTCCACAAATCGATCCAAACTCGATCAATACTCGATCTCGAGATCACAAAATCAAAGCCGATGATCTAAGCATGTAGGTGACCGAATCCCCAAAGAAATTTCGCACTTGACCGAAAGTGAATCAACGGAAACTTAGATCACGCCAAGAACTCACCCAAAAACGAGGATCGAACATAAATCTTGCTTGATCTACGTTCTTCGTGAGGAATCAATCGATTTCCTTCGGTGGAAATACTCCTCTCATGTCATAGAACAAATCAAGACAAGAAAAAAGCGAACTTAAACGACCTTGAATCGAAGAAATAGCATAGGGATTGAGAGGGGAGAGAGAAGAACGCGAAGAACAAAATCACGAATTCAAGAACACACCTTGATTCAAAACCACAAATGCACGCACACACTAAGGGGTGTGCTTCCTACGAACAAAAAACTACAAGTTGCGGTGTGCACTCTCACACCGCCGGAATCAAACCCTAGCTAGAAATGTGAAAATGAGAGGCGAAGAGGAAGAGAGGAGCAAGCCCTCATGATATAGTCTTTTTCCTCCGCCTAAACTACCCCTAGATACATAAGAGCCAAACCACTAACCCTAAGGCTATCTTGGTCCAACTCAGCGTAAATATGATCCGACGGCCACCGTGCCCTCTCACCGTAGCTTTGCCTCGACGCGACCTCCCCGATGTCGCCACATGCCGCCCTTCCGTCCCCTCGGAACCTCCGCCCGGTTTTGAGGCCCAAACCCGCAAAAACCCGCCACCGATGGCCCAAGTGTCGGCCGCCACGGCTGGCCACCCGCGATCCGTCCTCGATCCAAGCCTCACGCCCGCCCTTCCCGGCGCCCCGGTTTCTTGGCATGGCACGTCCTCCTTGGTCTTCACCTCGCCGCCGACCACCGCCTCCGAAGCTCGACACCCGCACAACACAAGCCGAAGAAACACGCCGCCGACACGTGCATGTGTTGGTGAAGATAGCCGAAGCAAAGAAAGAAAAGGAAAATAGAATGAACATGCCGCTGTTGACAATCACTCATCACACAAGCTAAACACAAATGAACAATGTGTTCGCAGCTCTTGAAGCTCCCTACCGACAAGGCTCTTGTAAGATCCTGAATTCGCCGCTACGCCAAAAAATATGCCAAGGTGAAGAACAATTCGGTCGCATCTTCCATTAACGATGATTAAACTGTTGGAATTGATCTCCACCCCGATCTCGCCCCGATCGGGGACGCCCGGCCCAATACATGGCTGGTGGGCCCCGTCACAAGCAGCGCCGTAAATAGGGAGGTGGGGTTAGGGCACAAGATACGAGGTTGACAGCAGCCCCAGACTTCCCCCACTTCCATGCCTAGTCCGATCTGAGAGGGAGGCCCCGGGCGACGGGAAGCCCCACTGCGCCACCGATCTTCACCGCCGGCATCGCCACTCGACTTCCTCACCGGACACGGACGCCGGTTCATCTACTTCGCCAAGCCCACGGTCAGCGCTTCCACCTTTATCTCTTTCCATCTCCCTGCACTAAGTGTTCTAGGATGAACACACCCACTTGTTTATCACGAATAGAAGAGTAATCACGCACTGGATGCTACACTAGTCGATCCATAGAATTAACACAAACTGCTCCTGAAAGAGATTCTTAACCAAAACATCTATCATGTCAGCAGTGATACTTTATCCATTTTAGTTACTCTTGATTTTTCTACACCATCGAGTCACAGAATTCCACTGTATGTAATCAATCTTAAACTTGATTATTCAAAAGAAAAAGGATAAATTTAGAAACCTTACTAAGATATTGTGCACTAGGTACCTTTGCATGGTAGTTCGCATAATCCTTGTTTGTTCACTAAACATTTCGTCAATCTTCCGCAGGATGAAGAAGCCTTCTTCAGGGACTATGCAGAGTCACACAAGAAGCTCTCCGAGCTGGGATTCACTCCACCTCGCTCTGCTGTCAGTGCTGTGTCGTGCAAATCCAGGCGTAAACCAAAGTCCTTGCTGATGCGAACTGCCGCTGGAGTCGCGATTACTGCTGTAGTTGTCGCATGGGCGTACCTGTGCGAGTCGAATAAGAGGATCGGTTAGCTTGCTTCTGCTCATTGCTCAACGTTGTTACACCACTGGTAGGGGCGCGGTTGAGACAGAAGCAAGTATACTCAAAAAAGCATCTCGACGTTGTGTGTGATTGTGTTTGCATCTAAGGATGAAAACGGTCGAACTCGGTCGAAAAACACGTTAACCGTTTTCTACTTTTAATTTGAATACGAAAACGAAAACGAAAAACGATAAAGCCGATTACGAAAAACGAACGCGAACTTACGGAACTTCGAAAACGAACCAATTCGAGCGAACTTATGTCAAACATGGTCGGTATACGAAAAAAATTCAATACGAAATACCGACCCACAATGCATAACAATTCACAAGTGTCATTGTGGCAAATTTCGAAAGTACAAGAGAGAGAAAATACCATTTTGGCTTCTTTCACAAGAGAAAAAGGTAAGAAAATTTGTGACACGATCAGTGTTGCATACTTGCCTTTGCCTAGTTGCCTGAACAGTAATCAACGACAACCAAATTCGGTTTAAATTGAACTTTGAATTCGGAATATTCGAAATTAAATGTAGAAAAGTAGAAAACGGTCGAACTCGGTCGAAAAACTCGTCAATTGTTTTCTACTTTTACATTTGAAATACGAAAACGAAAAGCGAAAACGAAAAAGTCGGACAAGAAAATACGAATTCGATCGGATTAAATACAGAAAACGATGCGGTTCGGTTCAGAATATTTCCGTTCCGTTTTCATCCTTATTTGTATCTCGTTAATGATGGCACCATGCCATATGTTGTGATGTTGTGAGTTGTTGTCAGATGAAAAGAATACTGATATCCAGTCTAAGCCTAAGGACAAAGTCGCACAATTATCGTTCTTTTCTGCCCTGACAGGTTATTCGATGCGGCTGCTTTTCTGAAAGGAGAGTGATAGTATAAACAGCTCGATTCACTAGATATGTGCTAACGCCAAAATCTTCACCGCCTTAAGCATGAACTAACTCGGACCACGCAGAATTGATCCATTCAAGCAGTTCAATCGAACCAGAACGAAATTGGAAAAACGCCTCTTCAAAAAATCTAGGGCTCATAATTTTCGTCACAGCAAACATAATCCAAAATTTCCAACCATCCGAAGAAGCGGACCAAGAAAAACGCATATACAAGAATAAACTAGGGTGTTTCCAAACAAATCCGCAGTGCTCTGTCCGCGCAACTCATCAGCGGAAATGTAAGGGGAAAACAAAAAGGAAGGATTTGTAACCAGTAGAGGAGAAGAGTCCAGCTCGCAGGGCTGCTGTGCGCTGCCGTGTGGCCACCTGGCCGGCAAGTGCATATTGCACCGTAGAAACAGAAAAAGGTCGGCACCGCCGCGGGCCGCGGCGCTGTGGTCGTGCTAGCCGACGGCCGAGCTGGGGCTGCGGCCGGCCGGCGTGCGTGACGGAAAGGAGAAAGAGCTGGAGCACGCAGGTGGGCCCCATCAGGGCATGTACTCGACTGGCCACAATAGTACGCTGTTTGATGGATAATTTTTTAATCTGGATTGAACTATTATTGTAGTTCAGATTTGTCCTTTAACCCGAAAATCAGACATCGGAGTTTCAAAAAAAAAAAAAATCAGACATCGGGACTTGGAAACCAGGTATGTTACCTTATTCAGCCTGTTAGAAGTGGTTTTAAAAAGCTCCGCTCTCCACACTTGCTCCGTTTCTCTTCCTCGGCGCTGAGGCGGCAGGAGGCGATTCCCGCACGATTGGGTTCCTTCCCCACCCCCATCCCTTCCTCCTGTCCTCCGCGCCGCCACCACCACATCCACGGCCGCGCCGTCACACTCGCCCGTCGCGGGTCGTCGGGCCCCGGGAGTTCCTGTCCAAGTCTCGGCGTCCTTGGAGGCGACTCGGAGGCGACTCGAGTTAGGTTCTAGGGTTCCACTTTTCGAGCTCGGCGTCGGTGACGGCTCCGTCCGCCGCCCCCATCCGCATCTCCTCCGAGTCATCCGCCTCCGGCCGACTCACGCGTCGCCTCCCGCTGTCCGTCCCCCGCCGACCCCGTCCCCATCGGGCGGCGTCCGAGGCATGGAGTGGGCGGGACTCGCCCCGAGCCGCGGGCGAGGCCGGGAGGGTCGCCGCCGCCGGGAGCCGCGTTCGCCTCTCCACCATCGCGTCACCCGGCTGGGCGCCCGGCCCGCAGTGCGCGATCTAGGTTTCGACCCACGTCGCCACGGTCGGCCTCGGGGAAGGTTGCGACGCCGCGGGTCCGTACCTCACCCTCTCCTTCTACTCCCGCCCTCCCGGATTCTAGGGTTCCGGCAGATCCGGTGGTGGTGCCTTGGCGGCTGCCCGCCCGAGGGCATAGGGAGAGAGAGACGGGCGTGCAGGCCGGGCCGCCGGCGTGGGAAGGCGGTGGCGCGGGCCGTTGCGGCATCACCGAAGGAGCCAGATAGGGAGACGAGCGGAGACGGCGCGGGAAACTCCCGTTGTTTATGGTTCCGTTCGTCCTTGCCGTTGAAATCTCATGTTTGGTTTTGGAAATTGATGACACCCTAGTTTGCTAATCCTCTACTCTAAGTGTGCTTAAGAGATAGGATGGCATGGATGACGGGAGCAACATGATCATGGACGTGGGCGTTGATGATGGACATGGTGGATCATCGAGCTCACGTGTTGGAAAGGAAAGGACCCGAGATCAAGGCAAAGGTATATCTTGATAGGGTTTGCTTTCGGTGATCAAGACACTATAGAGAGTGTGATCACGTTTAGGATAGATAGCCGACTATCAAGAGGGGAAACCACGGCTAATCCGCATTTGAAGTGCCTCTAGATTCACCTTGACTTGCATATGCATTTAGAATCGAGAGCACTAACATCGCACTTGTCAAACCTTTAGAAAATGCTAACACACGCACACACAGAGTTGTTCTTCGACGTGTTGGCAACCTTGGACAAGTGGAAGAACTTGGAATGAGCAAAGGCGGTGGTGTTTGCGAGGGTTGAGTTGGGTTTGGAGAAAATGAGATGCCTATTTTCTATTGCGCGGATGCAATTTGTTCGAGAAATCTTGCTAACCCTCGTGCTCAAGTTGGTACACTTGTTGGGAAGCAAGTTGAAGAGAAGGCGACAACAAACGACGAACCTCGCAGATTTCAGCGAAGACCGACGCCGGATCGACGCCGAGAATCGACCGAAGGCGTCCGGCGTCGCGTAGTCCTGGTCGATTCGAGAGAGGTCTAGAATTGCCGGTTTCTCGACCACGCGTCCGGTCCGAGCACCAGCCCGTCGGGTCACCAGCGTGCTTTGAACCGAACTAGCCGTTGATCGGTTTATCTCGTTACGACGGGCGTCCCACAGCCACGACCGAGCGTCCGGTCAGCCCCGGCCGGGCGTAAACGTGTTTTCCACCCCCAACGGCTCTTTCCTTGGGTGGGACTTATAACTAGTGATGTGGCCGGCTCTTTGAGCTCCCTCTTGCACATTTGAACATTCTAACACTCTTGTGAGCCGAGAAAACTCCCCCTCCACTCATCTCTCTTGCCTAACCGATCCTTGGTGAGATTGAGTGAGTTTCAAGTGCATTTGCTTGTGGGTTGCATCTAGAGGCACTTGTTCTTTGGAGGAGCCGCGGGTTTCTTGTTACTCTTGAGAATTTGCCCAGTTCCCTAACGGCTTGGAGTTGGTTGAGGTGTTGAGCTCGACCGAAGATTGTTCGAGGCCACACCGGTGGACTTGTGAGGGGTTTTTGATCCTTCCCCGTGGGAGCTTCGCGAAAGGAATCACTAGTGGATTGCTCGTGGCTTGTGGATCCCCTCTTGTGAGTGATTCATTGAGCTCCCTCCGAGGGATTTGACACCGGCCATTAAGCTTGTGAATCATCATGTGGGTGTATCGCCACAACGAGGACTAGCGTGCCGGCAAGCACGTGAACCTCGGGGATAAATCATCGTGTCAACTTGTGTTTGAGCTCGTTGGAGATTTCTATTGACATCGGTGATTGGCAACAACCTCTACTCTACTCCTCCTGGTATTGTATTCTAGCACCTCTTCGCATTACTTTTTTGTTTTACCTTGTTTAGCTTGCTTAGCTTGTTTAGGTTGCTTAGCTTACTTAGCTTCTAGTGGTAGAATTAGTTAGTGGTTCTTGTTCACCTAGGAGTAACTTAGCAACCTAGCCTTTGTGTGTGATTAGAGATTTTAGAATTGCTAGGTGGCTTGCTTAGTTATCTTGTAGCACCGCTTTGTTTCGCTACGCCATCTTGTTGTCTAACCTTGTGCCTTAAGTGTTGTTGTAGAAATTTTTATAGGCTATTCACCCCCCTCTAGCCATTAGGACCTTTCAGCGTCGAGGAAGCTGATGTCGTGAACACTGATTGTGTGGACAGTCTCGCGAGCAAAGATGAAGATTGTTGTATGGAACTACGCCGGGGTTGGAAAAACGCCCGGCGGCCGGGGCTTCCAATTGTCGAAAATCGATGTGGCGGATGTGATGTTCTTGTCGAAACCAAATCCGATGTGAAGAAGATGAAGGTATTGCGGATGAAATTAGGTCCGGAAAATATGGAGGTGGTGGGTTGTGAAGGAAAAGGGGAGGAATTGCCATATTGTGGAGGAGAGGTTTTGAAAAGTAAATCTAAAAATCATATCGATGTGGAGGTATCGGAGACCGGGGATTTTCTTGGAGGTTCACGGGGATCTACGAGGGAACCCGATCCGGCAATGAAACACAAGACGTGGTAGCCGTTGGAGGATTTGGGCTGGCATAGAAAAAATAATCAAAGGCGTGGCTATCTTGGCGGTGATTTTAATGAAATTTTGTTCCAACATGAGAAAGAAGGGGAGCGCAAAGACTGCAGATTTATCTCGATCAATTTAAGAGGGCTCTAGAGGTGTGTGAGTTGCATGATTTGGGTTTTGAGGGGGACGTGTTCACTTGGAGGAATTAACATGCATCATTGGGAATAAACATATTCGAGAATTCCCGTTAGTTCATGTCGAAAATGGGGATCCTTTCCATAGTGATCATCGGCCGGTGGTGATATCTACGAAGCAGGGAGCAAGGTGGGAGGAGGTCGGGGGGCAATGGTGATTTTAAGTTTGAAGCAAATTGGATACAAGAGGAGGAGTTTAAGAGAGTTGTAGAAGAGAGGGTTGGGATGCGGAGTGGAAAATCTGTGAAAGTCCGGCGCCAAGGTAAGGGGGTAGCGGCTAGTTTGTTAGATTGGAGTAAGAATGCCCTCGAGTTTTAGAGAAGAGACTTAAACATGCAAAAAGGAGTTGGAGAAGTGGCGGCGGGCCCCTATTAGTGATTTGGTGGTGGGTAAAGAAGCTATCCGAGTTTTAAAGTAGACTGCGTGGAGGAGCGTATTGATGTTTATTGGAAGCAGGCGTGCCCATGTCAATCGGCAGTATTTTGGTGATCGTAATCTGAGCTATTTTCATAAAGTGTGTTCGGAGAGGAGAAGGAGAAATAGAATAGGACGTCTGAAAAAGGAGAATGGGGGTTGGGTGGAGGACGAAGAAGAGAAGAAGGTGTTTATTGCGAACCATTTCTCTCAAATTTTCAGGTCCAGCCGAATTGAGGAGGGGTACACACAGCAGCTCCTTGAAGGCGTGCAACCTCGAATCATGGCTGATATGAACACCCATCTCCTAAAAGGAGTTCACGAGAGGAGGAGGTGAAATGTGCCCTTGATGCTATCAAGATTTTAAAGCACCCGGGCCGGACAGGATGCCATTAGTTTTTACAAGAACACAGGGATATTGTGGACAACAAGTTGACCACTGAGGTGTTGCATGTCCTGCGGGGAAAAAAGATCCCAGAGGGGTGGAATGATATGGTAATCTCTTTGATCCCAAAGATAAACCATCCTGAATAGGTTACTTGATCTACCCCCTATAAGCATGTAACGTGACATATAAAGTGGCCTCCAAGGTCTTAGTGGGGAGGCTAAGAACAATTACGGATGATGTAATTAGCCCTTCCCAAAGTGCCTTTGTTCCCGGGTGCTTAATTTCGGATAATATTCTTGTTGCCTATGAGATCACACATTTTTGTTGAATAAAAAGAGAGGGAAATTTGGGTTATGCTGCTCTAAAGCTTGATATGAGTAAGGCGTATGATCGGGTTGAATGGGATTTTCTTGAACAAATGATGAGAAAGCCGGGCTTTGCGAACAATGGATCGGAGCTAATCATGGAGTGTGTGTCGACAAGATCCTACGAGAATCAAGGTGAACGGGGAACTCACCGACAATATAAAACCTAAGAGGGGGGTTGAGACAAGGGGATCCGCTATCACCATATCTCTTTCTCGTATGTGCGAGAAGGGTTTTCGACTTTGTTGCAAAAGCTGAACAAGATGGTAGAATTGCCGAGTGAAAGTCCGTCACTTAGCACCAAGTGTATCACACTTACTATTCATCGATGATTCCTTAATCTTGATTCGTGCGAATGGGGGATGCTCAACATCTACAAAGGATATCCTGGATTTGTATGAAAGGTGTTCGGGACAGATGATTAACAAAGCAAAATCAGCTATTTTGTTTAGCAAAAACACCCAAGATACGCAGAAAAGAGAGGTGTGTGAAAAGCTCCAAGTTACAAAGGAGACCATGAATGAGAGATATTTGGGCCTCCCCTGCTCATATTGGAAGATCCATTGGGAGCTCCTTTGCCTACTTGAAAGATAGAATCGAGACGCATTCGAGGGTGGAAAGAAAAATTCTGGTCGTGGGTGGGAAAGGAAGTCTTAATCAAAGTCGTCGCACAAGCAATCCCGACTTTCTCCATGGGCTGTTTTTGATTTGACCAAATCAATGTGCGATCAAATCAAGAAAATGGTGTGTCGGTTTTGGTGGAATCAACAAGAAGGGAAGCATAAAATTCATTGGCTTAGTAGAGATGTGCTGCAAAGAGCAAAGAAAGAAGGAGGATTGGGCTTTCGAGACATACATGCTTTTAATCTAGCCATGCTTGCTAAGCAAAGTTGGAGGTTGTGGAATAGACCTGAGACCCTCTGTGCAAGAATTCTTAAAGCTAAATACTACCAAAACTCAACGATCCCGGAGGCAAAATCGAAATGGGGCATGTCATATACATGGAGAAGTATTCAAAGGATTTGGAGGTGGTGAAGATGGGGATGATTTGGAGAGTAGGGAATGGCCAAAATTTAAAGATATGGACCGATCCCCGGATTCCAAGGGATTTTTCAAGACGTCCCATTACATCAAGAGGAAGGAATATTTTGTCAAATGTTGATGACTGATTGATCCGGGCACCGGTTTATGGGATAGTGAACTAGTGCGGGACATCTTTTGGAAGGAGGATGCCAAAATAATATTGGTGCTACCGGTGAATGAAGGAAGAGAGAACTTCCTAGCTTGGCATTATGATGAGCGTGGCATGTTCGGTGTCAAGAGTGCATACAAGGTTTGCCGTGATAACTTTGTCGCGGGAAAAGACAATGGCGAAGGCTTTCGGGGGGTAGCAAATGAGATGTTGATCCAATGTGGGGAAGATTTGGAAATTAAAATGTCCAAACAAAGTTAAACACTTTATCCGGAGAATGGCCCATAATAGTCATCTGCTAAGAAGGAATCGGCTACAAGAGGGATGAAGATAGACACAAGGTGCCCGACCAGCAACCGAGAAGATGAAGATGGTGGGCATCTTTTCCTGAAATGCAAGGTGGCTAAGAGAGTTTGGAGAGAATTGAGACTGGACTCAAAGAGTGTGATAAGTTGAGAGACGACCCGGTGCTCATGAGGTGATCAATCATATATTGCACGAGAAGGAGGACAAGTGAAATATAATGTTTATCACTCTCATTTATGGTCCGAGAGAAATTTGATTCGAGAGGAAGGGCGCAGCGCCAACTGAAAATCATTGCAAGGGCCATCAACACATATGCTACATGTTGGTTTAGGGTTTTCACGGTGCAATCACTAAGAATAAATAATATTCTTAGTGGCCACGTTAAGAGACACCGAGATGATAGATGGATTCATATGTTTGCTATAGTCAATCCGCAGCGCACGGATCTATCATTGTAGCATTTCACCGGTGGTATTCGGGTATCGTGATTCATATTTTCCCAAGGGAAGGCGAGGCTTGTGTAATTTGCTAGCATAATGATGATAATGATGCACAATATATTCATGAATAACCATTAGTCAAATGCGGGGGTAAGGAAATGATATTCGAGGATAGTGACAAACACACATAAGCTACTACACCACTAGGGGAGAAAAGGATAAAAAGAGAATCTACAATGAGAAGGTGGTTCTAAATATTGCACATGGGTGAACTATAGTTTGCATATAAGGAGGCTAAATCATGATGGGATTACGATCTTATGATGAGGAGATGCCCGCAGCTAGTCTGCTAGCCGATGGACACTTTCAGAACTCCAACTCAACATCCGAACGTGGAGGAGTACAATGGGCGGAACAGGGCTGTCACCACCTGCCCCCTACCTCACTACCGTGGAATGCCAACATTTCTGATGGTTACTATAGACCTGGACACCACGTCCACGTGTATAGAAAACTACCTAAATCCCCCCGGGACTCCGACCCTATGGATCGACAAGCAAGGATAAAGGTAAACCCGAAGGTACACCAAACCATCATAATCTACATAAACCGACCAATCTCTAGCGAGTCGACATATGACGGTTAATCCTATAGTTAGCCAAGTCCAATCTATTAATATGTTAACTAGACCATAGTTCACACATTAATAAGATAACATGAGGGTAACTATACTCTAGCTCGAACACATTGCAATATGAATATAGGGACTTGAATATTGGAAGGAACTCCATAATAATAATATTATTACCAAAAGATCCTTCCAAGGAGACAAGCCCTCCTTGAAGCTCAACCTTGCTCAAAACTACAACTAGAACTATAGAAAGTGAGTGAAGTGCTCAAGGGTGTGTGTGTTGTGTTTTGGAAGGGGGTGTGGCCTCTTATTTATAGTGGTGTGAAAGGTGTTCTTGGCGGGAGTTTTGGCGCCAAATTGCCGAAAAACACCACCATGCACCGCCTCTACTCCCCGAGTCGGGTTCGAGACAAGGCGGCGCGGGGGATGCACAGGGGCCGCGGGGCGCCGCCGCGGGGGCGGCCCGCCCGGTTTGGCCCGCCTGGTGCCGAGCCTTCACGTGTGGGCTTGGTAGCCCACTCTAGGTCGCCCTTCCGGAGGTGTTTTGGTCCACTTTGCATTGGTTTTGGCCTCACGCACGTTCCCCTTGGCAAAGCGTATTCCACGAGTTGCGTGTTACTCTTTATTTGGCGTACTCTCACATTTACGTGTTTGTTCCTGCAAAACAAATATTCTACGAATACAAGTGGAACTAGGTGAGTAGTAAATGTTTATTTGGCATAAGTGTGTTTTATTCCTCTTAATTAGAGCTAAGTTGGCGGTATAAAATGTGTGATAGTGACCGCCAACAACTCCCCAAGCTTAACCTTTGCTCGTCCCGAGCAAATAGCTAAATGTTTTTGGTTGATGATCGGGGAGTTGCTTCAATGCCGATATAAATCAAAGTGCGCCATGTTTATAACAAAGTGTTCACTTATTGTTTAAATAAGTTGGCATTTTCATCTATCCTTATTACTCGAATCATATGGGTCGTGATGACATTTTCCACATTCTTGGGTAATTGCAAGATAGAATGGTTTAGTAGAGCTACTATTTCTTTTATTCTTTTCGAGTAACTATCCATCCTGGATTTTATTTTATTTAGCATATATATATTTTTGAATACTTGAGAGAGTGTGATTTTTTTTTTTTTTTTTTTGGAGAGGTGGGCTCTTCTCACCCTAGACTTGGGTCTTTTATTTCCTCTCTTTTCGGAGATGTGGGCTCTACTCGCCCTCGAACACTTGTCCATTTTTCATCTCTCTTTCTCTCTTTTTTTTTTTTTTTTGATTCAGGTTCCCGGATGTCAAGTTCTCTAAGAACAAAGTTATAGTAGAATCTTTTGTACCATATCATATCCGGCAATAACTTAGAAAAGGATCATGTTCTTGCAACCCATGTTTATCAAGTTTTTGGGACAAGACAATATTAGCCAACAAACTTAAACATCAAGGAATTCTAAGTTATAAACTAGGTGCAAGCTGATTCATAAACAGAGCAACTGTTCATCATTTCATCTTTAAGAGAGACCTACACCATCTTATGTCAAATAAATGAGTGATTTTTTTTTTGGAAGGAAAGGAATTGAAAAATGACTTGGGAAATTAAAGGCTTACCTGGTGGGCGCCCTCCCCAAGCTAGCTCAAAGCCTATGGGTCGGGATTATATCCCATGGAGAGCCGAATGCTCTCTCCTGTGCGCTTGTGCCGCTGCTCTGTCGTGCGCGGATGTCGGTGAACTCCCCGGTACTCCCCGGTGGCGCCTGATCCGCAGTCTCAGTATATAGGAGTGGAGTGTATCCCGAATATTTTTGTTACTCACCTCTAGACCGCGAATGCGTGTGCCGAGGTCCCGGATCGCCCGAGGCTCTTCTGTGGATCGGGCGTGGTGATGGAGGCATCCCATCGGACTTGGAGGAGATCTCGTAGCGCTTTTGTCCATGCCGAGCCTTTGCCCGATCCGGGTGCGGAGTGTAGCGGTGACCGGTAGCCGTATGTACCACGGGTTCCGGCATAGCGAAAAGAACCCATGTACCGGAGGCGGGCGAGAATCCGGTGGTGAAGTCAGGTGCGGGGGTTTGCACAAAGTCCGGTGGTGGTGCGGCGATCGTGAAGTTCTGCTCCATCTCTTGCTACCCTTCGGATGACCTGCGAGACACGTAGAGTTACTGCGTGCTTCGTCGGAAAGGATCGAGCGAAGGTAAGTGAATGGGACTTATACAATGAGTATTCCGGGTTAGGAAGCGAAATCTCCATTGTATAGCCCGAAATAATAAATGACTTTCTCGCGATCATCTCGCATCAAGCTTAATATGATGCCCTTGAACCGAGGATTGGATCATGATCTCGGGCGCGGGTCGGGAATGTAAAGAACATTACGTCCTTCCAAATACACCAACACCACGAGCAATCCGTGTCACAAGAGAGGTGCAATAAACGGTGGAGGAGAACTTGATGGTTTCTAACATCCAATTAATCATTTCTTTAACAGAGCAATCTTGATTCGTTTACCATCGCAAAAAGACATTTTAATTCAAAGATCATGAATCGACGGGGTCTTGTCTAGGGAATAAGGTGCTAGACATCCATTTATGCATAAACCTTAATGATGGGTGTTGTATGTTTGCATTAACAAAGATCAAATTTAGCACTTTCGAACAATCAATATCGGATATTTGCATGAAGAAAGCATCACGATTATACCCGCGAAGGGGCTGCATCAAAATCAATTAAGCATTTCGCTTTATCAAACCCTAAGATTTCAGCAATTTGTTTCCATGTGCGATAGTGGGGAGTATGAAAAAGTCAAAACGAAATACCCTCATCATGAACTTTCAAAGTGCAATAAATTGGATAGTGAGCATTTTAGAACCTAGTTCATCAAGAGGATCTACCTTTGCCCATCCTACAACTCTCCACATGCGAGGGAATTCGAATCCATACCTAATTTTTCGAGAGCTTCACGGGAGAAGCGTGGTGCATGAGCGAAGGGTCGATCTTTAAGCATGTGATATGCTTGTATCTCTCGTGCATCTTGTAGGTCGAGGTACGGAGCGTCGGCCGCGTCGATCGTCAAATGTGGGTGGACTTGAGGAGGAGCGTCGTCTTAGTGCTTTCGGGCTTCCTTCGGCCGGTGTGGCGAGAGCTTGAGCCTTGGGAAAGCCGGGAGCTCCTTCTCAATGTCTTGTTGAATGCTCCAAAGATCTTGCTTCCTAGCCCCGCTCATGTTGACAAGAAACGAAACAAGAACAAAAACTAGAACAAGGACGATGTTAGCTCAAAAATTCTTACTAGCTCTTGATCTTGGACACGTGCGGGCTGTTGGTTGCAAGAGGTTTCTTGCACAAGCTCTTGGAGATGAAATGGAATGGAGAGGTGAAGTGGGAGAGTGAAAATGTGAGAATGAGAGGGGTGGTGAGCTCTCACCGGGCACCTCGAGTATTTATAGAGCGAAACACCGCCGCACGGGGCCGAGAACAACGGCTACTTCTGCCATGAGGCGGGGGACAGCGGGGCCGCGTTAAGCGGCGGTCGCCGCAGGCGGCCGGCGCCGGGTTGGCCCCTCTCGTCGAAGCTTTGGCGAGTGGCGGCGCAACGGTCATGTGTTGCCCTGCACCGTTGGTGCCGGCCGATTTCAACCGTTGGCTCCAGTTTTCAAAATTCCCATGTTTATTTTATTTTTTTGTGAAATGAAAAATTATTTTGGAATATGTTTTGTATATTTTTATTTATGGTAAATAAATGGGGTACTAAAATCAAGAGTTTTATTTTAGGAGTTGGAAAATTTTATTTATAGGCTATATTTATTTCTATATTAAATTCAATACTATATAGCTTTTGGATGGGAAAATAAAGGTACATCAATATAAATTTATATATTTAATTTTATTTGAACAAATAAATTCTATAAGGAAATAATAAATACTTAATTTATTACCGACTTACCTTCGATGTCCCGTGACTTGAAGAAGGCGGGGGTTGATTTGAATATCTTCTCGCTTTACCCACGTAATTTCTTCTAGTGTAAGCTCATTTTTCCCTTGACGGGTGTATGTTTCACCCCGCGGACCTTCTCGTGGTGGTCTTTGGTGGTGAAGGCGTTGGTGTTGGTTGTTCCTTCTTTTCCACACTTGTTTGGTAGAAGTGGCTTTGAGCTTCCTTTCGAAACTACTTACGTTAGGCTATCATTCATACATCCGGTTATAATCATCATATGCTAGCTTTATTATATTTTTTTTCAAAAACCATGCCTTCCCCGGCAACGGCGCCAGAAATGCTTGTTGGTATTTCTTAACGACATTACTAGAAATAGATAATAACCTATTTCCGATAACGCACCACAAATGCTTGTTAGCTTTTCACGGTGCAATCACTAAGAATAAATAATATTCTTAGTGGCCACGTTAAGAGACACCAGATGATAGATGGATTCATATGTTTGCTATAGTCAATCCGCAAGCGCACGGATCTATCATTGTAGCATTTCACCCGGTGGTATTCGGGTATCATGATTTATATTTTCCCAAGGGAAGGCAGGCTTGTGTAATTTGCTAGCATAATGATGATAATGATGCACAATGTATTCATGAATAACCATTAGTCAAATTCAGGGGTAAGGAAATGATATTCAGGATAGTGACAAACACACATAAGCTACTACACCACTAGGAGGAGAAAAGGATAAAAAGAGAATCTACAATGAGAAGGTGGTTCTAAATATTGCACATGGGTGAACTCTAGTTTGCATATGAGGAGGCTAAATCATGATGGGATTACGATCTTATGATGAGGAGATGCCCGCGGCTAGTCTCTGGCCGATGGACACTTTCGGAACTCCAACTCAACATCCGAACGTGGAGGAGTACAATGGGCGAAACAGGGGGCTGTCACCACCGCCCCTACCTCACTACCGTGGAATGCCAACATTTCTGATGGTTACTATAGACCTGGACACCACGTCCACGTGTATAGAAAACTACCTAAATCCCCCCGGGACTCCGACCCTACGGATCGACAAGCAAGGATAAAGGTAAACCCGAAGGTACACCAAACCATCATAATCTACATAAACCGACCAATCTCTAGCGAGTCGACATATGACGGTTAATCCTATAGTTAGCCAAGATCAATCTATTAATATGTTAACTAGACCATAGTTCACACATTAATAAGATAACATAAGGGTAACTATACTCTAGCTCGAACACATTGCAATATGAATATAGGGACTTGAATATTGGAAGGAACTCCATAATAATAATATTATTACAAAAGATTCTTCCAAGGAGACAAGCCCTCCTTGAAGCTCAACCTTGCTCAAAACTACAACTAGAACTATAGAAAGTGAGTGAAGTGCTCAAGGGTGTGTGTGTTGTGTTTTGGAAGGGGGTGTGGCCTCTTATTTATAGTGGTGTGAAAGGTGTTCTTGGCGGGAGTTTTGGCGCCAAATTGCCGAAAACACCACCATGCACCGCCTCTACTCCTCCGGAGTCGGGTTCGGAGACAAGGCGCGGCGGGATCGGGCACGGGGGCCGCGGCGGCCCGCGCGCCGGGTGGCCGGCCCAGGTTTAGCCCGCTGGTGCCGAAGCCTTCACGTGTGGGCTGGTAGCCCACTCTAGGTCGCCCTTCCGGAGGTGTTTTGGTCCACTTTGCATTGGTTTTGGCCTGGTCACGTTCCCCTTGGCAAAGCGTATTCCCTGAGTTGCGTGTTACTCTTTATTGGCGTACTCTCACCTGTTTCCGTGTTTGTTCCTGCAAAATAAATATTCTACGAATACAAGTGGAACTAGGTGAGTAGTAAATGTTTATTTGGTATAAGTGTGTTTTATTCCTCTTAATTAGAGCTAAGTTGGCGGTATAAAATGTGTGATAGTGACCGCCAACACTACAGAAGTGGGAACAATACATCCTTCACGGCAAAAGGTTCGGGCCCGAGTAGTGGAGCGTTGGACACGACCGCCTGAGGGCTTCCTGAAACTGAATTGTGATGCGTCATTTATACCAGGTGAACGGTGTGGAGGTTGGGGATTCTTAATAAGAGATAGTGATGGAGATGTGGTTTTGAATGGCTGGGGACGGGTTAACCACGTGCTCAACGCCTGTCAAGTTGAGACGATCACCTGTCTTCAGGGCGTGCAAGCAGCCAGTAGCTTAGGAATTGGCAAACTGATCCTGAAACTGACGCTCTGAGTGTGAAGCAAGCCTGGGCAATGGAATCGCTAGATATGTCGGTGAATGGCAATCTGATTGAGGAACTCAAGTCCTTTACTTCTGCAAATTTTATTCGCTTTGAGTGTGTTCATGTATCAAGAATGTGTAACAAGGCAGCACATGTTCTTGCTGCTCTTGGTGTGGGTAGCACTAAAGGGGCAGAGCACATAACGTGCAATGTCCCGGATAGTGTCAATGTAATTGTTGTTGACGATTTGTCAACCCGAGTGCAATGAGAAATGACCCAATGTTTCAAAAAAAAAAAAGAAGTGGTTTTAAAAGTGGTTTCATATTTTTTAATTCAAAAATAAATCTAGTAAAGTTTTAAAATAAAAAATATTTCTAAACTTCTAAAAATTCTAGAGATGTATTAGGGCATCATAAACCTAAATAAAATATTTATATCTCATAAAAATATATCTAGAATCATCTAAAAATTAGATTTATCTCTAATAAAATGGAAAAATATTTAAAAAATATGAAAATTTACTAAAATATTCTAATCAATGTCTAACTGCATTTTGGATACTTTTCACAGTAAAAATACGAGATGAAGCCGACTTGAATACATACAACACAATTGCATTTAACATCCATATACGTTGCATTTATGCTTTGGTTGCATCTCATATTTATATTGTGGAAATTCCTATAAGGTGTTTAGAATTGATTTAGAATATTGTGTTTTTTTTATTTTTGTATATTTTCCTCTTTTCTTGGAGAAAAATATAATTTTTAGAAAATTCTAAAGATATTTTCATAAGATCTAAATATTTTATTTGGGTTTCTCGTGTCCCAATACATCGGTTGAACTTTTCTCAAAATTTTTAGATGCCTAGAGATATTTTTGTGATTTAAAAATTTTATTTGATATTTACTAGATTTATTTTTGAACTAAAAATATGAAACCACTTTTGAAAACCACTTCTAACAGGCTGAGGGAGGTAACATACCTAGTTTTAAAAGTTAAGGGAGGCCGGGGTTTGGTTTTCGAGTTGAGGGGGCAAACCGGGACTCCGGCGATAGTTCAGGTACACCAACAGTCGTTTTCCTTTTTTTTTTTTAGAACTCAGTTTGATGGACTTGTGGTTGTGGTGGAGAAAAACTCCATTTTAGCTCCCTAAGTCTAGTTTGCGGAAAAAGCCTAAGTCTAGTTTTTCTCTCTCCATCGACAATTATATCTTTTTCAAAAAATTTCAATTATATCTTTTTGGTACGGAAGTACAGTAGTAATGACAGACCACCACCACCACCCACGGATAGCAGGTGAGCTTAGTATAATATACTAGAATTAAATACACCAGCGGCCCTTAAACCTGTGGCGTTGTGCTATTTAGGTCCATGAACTCTCAAAATCGAAATTTGACCCCGAACTTGTTAAGTTGTGCCACTTAGGTCCACGAACACTCAAACGTGTCACTAAGTCCACGAATTTGTTAAGTTGTGCTACTTTATGTCTATGAACATGTATAAGTATATTAGAATAACTATTTATACAACTTATCATGCGTGAAAATTATTCCCTTAATAATGACATAATAGTTAAGTTATATTTTTTTTTGAGAATGACACAAGTACAACGCAGACGCTCACAACACGCACGCACACTCACCCCCTCGTGGAACACAAGCACGCAAACCCCTACCCCTATGAGCACCTCAGGAAGGGCCGAGCACCCGACGGATCTGGAGATTCTCGAAGTCACCATTGGCGCCTCGTCGTCGACGGAACGCCGCTACCACTTAATGCACAACACCGAAATCCCGAAAATCCCAAGAAAAGGTGCGAGCACCGAGATTTGAACCCCCGTGGGTAGCGTCCCCATCGGGGCCGTCCTACCGCTTAAGTTATATTAATACTCCATGATAATAAATTTTACAAATTGTTGTTCAAGATAAGTGTACACATTTTGACTTATAATATTTATACAATTAAGTACATTAGATAAAAAAATCCCTTAGTAAACATGTACTCCCTCTGTCCCTTATTAGTTGTCGTCATTGGTGTGTACCACAAGTTTGACTTGATTTGTAGAAAATACGTACAATATTTATATCTTTAAATAAATTTGTTAAAAAACTAGATTCAAAGATCTTTCTAGTGATACTAATCATGTACTATAAAAATTTTATATTTTTAATATATATTTAATTAAAGTTGTTTCTTGGGAAGCGTAAATGACAAGTATTTAGGGAAGGAGGGAGTATGCTTACTTTAATCATTTTTTATTGAATTAATATTTATAAAATAAGCGATGGAGAAATATATTGTGCTTTATTGTTATTTAATTTTTTTATAAGCTACTAAAATAATAGTAAGATATAGATATTTTATATACAATATGCTACTCTGTATTATATTTCATAATGGCGCATTATAACATCATTTTCCAGACCATAGAGTGCTTAAAATTTAATTATAAATATTTATATATTATAACGTTTAGTCAAAATGTGTACACTTGTCTTGAATAACAATTTACAAAATTTATTATCATGGAGTATTAATATAACTTAATTGTTATGTAATTTATTAAGAGAATAATTTTATGCATGATAAGTTATATAAATAGTTATTTTAATGTACGTATACATGTTCATGGACCTAAATGACACAAATTAACAAGTTCGTGGATTTAGGTGATACGTTTTGAGAGTTCGTGGGTCAAGATGCAACATGTGTACGGAAGGTGGCCTCGTGTTGTTGGGTGTGAGTAGGGGAGGCAAGAAGGAAGCGAAGGACACCTGGTGGTGGAACGACCGAGGTACAAAAGGCTATTAAGGAGAAGGAGTGCTTCAAGCGCCTCCATCTCGACAAGAGTGCGCCAACATCGAGGGCTATAGGATAGCGAAGAGGGCTGCAAAGCGACCCCGTGAGTGTAGCAAAGGGTCGCTTTTGATGACCTTTACCAACGGCTAGGCACGAAGGAAGGGGAGAAGGACATTTATAGGATCGCTAGGATACGTGAGAGGGAAGACAAGGGACATAAACCAAATCAAATGCATCAAGGATGGGACAGATCGGCTAGCTGGCTGAAGGACGAAGAGATCAAGGACGGATGGCGAGAGTACTTCGATAAAAATGTTCAATGGGGAGAATGATAGTCCTACCTTTGAGTTGGACGACTCATTTGACGATACTTGTAGACGCTTTGTGAGGAGAATTCGGGGAGGCGAGAGATCGAGAGAGGCTTTGAAGAGGATGAAGGGAGGTAAAGCGATGGGCCACGATGGCATCCCCATTGAGGTGTGGAGATGTCCGGGAGCGAGAGCGGTAGTATGGTCGACTAAGCTTTTAACCTCATTTTTCGGTCAAACAAGATGCCTAAAGAATGGAGGCGAAGTATATTAGTACCAATCTTCAAGAATAAGGGAGATGTTCAAAGTTGTACTAACTACCGGGGGATTAAGGCGATGAGCCATACGATGAAGGCCGTGGGGGAGAGGGTTATCGAGCATCGCCTACGAAGGCCGACAAGAGTGACTCAAAACCAATTTGGGTTCATGCCCGGAGGTCGACCATGGAGGCGATTTTCTTAGTACGACAGGTTGATGGAGAGATTTAGGGAGCAGAAGAAGGACTTGCACATGGTCTTTATTGACCTCGAGAAGGCGTATGACAAAGTACCGAGAAACGTCATGTGGTGGGCCTTAGAAAAACACAAAGTCCCAACTAAATACATTACCCTCATCAAGGATATGTACAAAGATGCGACGACATGTGTTCGAACATGTGATGGCGATACCGGTGACTTTCCAATTAACATAGGACTACATCAAGGGTCGACATCGAGCCCTTATTTATTTACTCCGGTGATGGATGAGGTTACAAGGGATATACGGGGGTGATATCCCTTGGTGTATGCTCTTTCTTTGATGATGTGGTGCTAGTGGATGAGAGTAGAGCAGGGGGGTACATAGGAAGTTGGAGCCGTGGAGGCACACGCTAGAGTCGAAAGGGTTCGGGATTGAGTAGGACCAAGACCGAGTATATGATGTGCGACTTTAGCCCCGACTAGGCACGAGGATGGGGATGTCACCCTGATGGACAAGTGGTGGCCAAGAAGGATACTTTTCGGTATTTAGGATCTATGCTACGAGGAAGGATGGCGACATTGATGAAGATGTTAGACATAGAATCGCAGCAGGTTGGCTAAAGTGGCGTCAAGCTTCTCGGCATCCTATGTGACAAGAGGGTACCACGAAGCTAAAAGGAAAGTTCTATAGGACGGCGATCGCCCGCGATGTTTGTATGGTGCTGAATGTTGGCCTACAAAAAGGCGACATATCCAACAAACTAAGTGTGACCGAGATGCGTATGTTGCGTTGGTTTTGGCGGGCTTACTAGAAGGGATAGAGTTCGAATGAAGATATTCGGGATAGGGTCGGGTGGCCCCTATCGAGGAGAAATTGATTCAACATCGGTTGAGATGGTTTGGACATATTCAACGGAGGCCTCCCGAGGCGCGCGGTGCGTAGTGGAGTTCTAGAGCGGGTAGATAATGTAAAGAGAGGTAGAGGCCGACCTACACCGACTTGGGGACGAGGCGGTTAAGCGAGACCTTAAGGAGTGGAATATCTCCAAGGATTTAGCTTTGGATAGGAGCGCTTGGAGGCTAGCTATTAACGTGCCTAAACTATGACTTTGTTTCCTTTTTCTATCTACCCTAATCTTTATCCTTTTGTCTTGTGCCTTTCTCGTTCTTTTGTCTTGTTTCATATGGGTTTCATCTCTAGCCTACCCCAACTAGCTTGGGACTAAAGGCTATGTTGTTGTTGTTGTTGTTGTTGTTGTTGTTTGAGAGTTCGTGGACATAAGTGGCATAACTTAACAAGTTTAGGGGTCGATTTTGATTTTGAGAGTTCGTGGACCTAAGTGACATAACGCCACAAGTTTAAGGGCCGTCGGTGTATTTAACTCTATAATATAATAGCGGTGAGGTGTGAGCATAGCAATACATCACGAGTTCAAAGACACAAGGCGAAGGGGCGGGCCGTCGCGATGGATTCGGACGGCGAGGTGCGCGACCTGACCTCTTCCCCTTCATCCGCCAAGACAAGAGCGGCCGCGTCGTCCGCCGGGCGCCACCGACACACCGCCCTCGTCGGCACCGACACCGCCGGGCGGTGACGTGGCGCCCAGGGACGTCATCATTAACCCGAGCTCTGGACTTCGGGCTCGCCTCTACCTCCCGTCGCTCCGCTGGGCGCTAAGACAACAAGCTCCCGTCGCCGTCTACTACCACGGCGGCGCCTTCGTCATCGGCTCAGCGCGAACCGGCCACGCACGAGTACCTCAACCGTTTGGCAGCCCGACGCCAACGTCCTCATCGTCTCACGAATTACGCCCTCGCGCCCGGCGCACTACCGGCCGGCGCCGCGGCGACCGTGGGAGGCCAC
The DNA here is from genome assembly GCA_015847255.1 of Hyparrhenia diplandra. Lineage (NCBI taxonomy): Eukaryota > Viridiplantae > Streptophyta > Magnoliopsida > Poales > Poaceae > Hyparrhenia > Hyparrhenia diplandra. The sequence continues at coordinate 359,054 of JADLZK010012028.1, read as the reverse complement.
GGCGTGGGTGGCGTCCCATGCGACCGCGCCCGGTGCCCGAGGGGCCGGCGGAGCCGTGACTCGTCGAGCGCGCGGGGACCGGGCGCCGTTCTCGGCGGGGACCGGGGTCAGCGCCGGGGCTGTCGCACACAACATGGCCGGCGGCCGGGCGCGAGCAGCCTCGGCGTGCCCGTCGGAGCTGCTGCTCGTCCACCTCACTTCAGCGGCGGGCGCCGGCCGGCAGGGAAGCCGGCGACGGACACGGCAAGGAAGGCCAGGGATCGGCGTTCTGGCGGTACTGTGCCCGGCACGCCCGGGCCGGGCGACGACCGCTGGGCAACCGTTCTCGGGGGCCGCCGGTGGAAGCGCGGCGCCTATCGCCGCCCGGCGTGTGCTTGTCTGCGTCGCGGAGAAGGACCAGCTCCGTGACAGGGCGTCGGGTACTCCACGAAGCCTTCATGGGGGAGCGGCTATCGCGGCGAGGTGGAGCTGCACGAGTCCGTCGGCGAGGGGCATGTCTTCCATTACAGCAACCCCGGGTGCGAGGAAGCGCGGGCGTTGCAGGCGCGCATCCTGAGCTTCCTCCGACGTGATCAATGTGCATGTGCGAGTGTCGAATGTGTCTGAACGTGATCAAATGCGTATCGAATATCAATGGCACGATCAAACTTTAGCGTGAAAATCAAGTAATGTGATGGGGACATTGTTATGTTATTGTGATTTGAGAGTCTTTCTTTGTGCCATGCTCAAACTTTGCCTATCAAATAATTTAGTTGGCCGCCGTTCGGGTTCTTCTCTTGTAAAACTTCAAAGAGACTATCTAAAATTCAAGATTCAGTGGGTTTCTAAAATAGACAGCCCCTCAAAACACTAACAACAGCAGCTATTGTAAATTAGCCAGTCTCCATATCGTTTTGAAAACTATCACGTCGTCCTCCACTGCCCTTTCTCCTACTCTCCAACACAAATTCACTAAGGCTTTGTTCGGTTCCAGCGGATTGGCCCGAACGCCCCGCTCCAGCTGGATTGGAAAGACCCGATTCCAAGTCAGGCCGGAAGGAAAACTGATAATCCAAGCTTTTTCCCTCCCAATTTGGCCCGGAATGGAGACAAAGGTCCGGAACGGAGATGGGCCGATGGTAGTGACACACTCGGTTCCACTCGATCCTGGCCTGGATCTAATATGGCCTGGCACTAATATCGATCCTAAGGGGCTGTTTGAATCCGTCATTTAGGACCCTGAACTGTTCGAGGCCAGGAATGAGTGAATCTAACTGATTCACTTGATCCGGTTGTTTCCGTTCCGGGCCTCAAGAGGTGTGGAACAAATTCTAGTCTTTTGGTATACACAATAGGCGGATTCAAAACCAGGCTAGATCAGTTTGTGCAGAAACCATTCCTTAATCGAACTGGCGGACGAGGATAGGAGCCGTGGCTGACCGAGCATGGTGACTTCTCCCGCGTGTTCCTGGAACTAAACACCTGTAAAATTTTAGGAGCCCGTAAAATTTTACAGGTACTGTTTGGGTGTAAAGTTTTACACCATTTTGGAGAAACTAAACAGGGCACTTTGTGCCCCTGGGAAATTGCTGGGAAGCTTGGAAGAACTGTGCAGAGTGGTGGTGGTTGGCATTGCCCGGATCTTGCCGTGTGCACGGTGTACAGAAGACTTGATCTTTGCAATATTCATTCAGATTTTTTTTTTTTTAACGAAAAGGCAGAAGCTCTGCCATTCACTAAAGAGGGAAAGAAGGGGTTTCGCACAATCAGAACTCATTAGCAGACTATTGCAGTTGTGATTTTCTTAACAGTACAAAAGATGGGAACTAGAGGTGAGGATCATGAGCATTCACACATATACTAAGTTGCTACTAATACATACTCCTACTTTAGTGTTGGATGTGAACATGTGCTCATTTTAAGCCTAAGAGATCCATGTGTAATACTTGATCTTTGCAATCTTCGTTTGGAACTTATTAGCTGCCACTAGCTGCTAAGTGTTTTTTTTTTCGAACGCGGGACCTTGCCCGTAATTCATTAAGAGAAGTGGGAATGTTTACACGACCCAGCACGATCCATGGCGAGATGCCTAGGAGCGCACTAGGTTGACACACATTACGAGAGATCAGCAGCTTGAACGGTGGAGCTTAGAGTGGCGTACTAAGGAGGAAACAAAAGTGCGACGACGAAGAAGCGGCGGCGATCAGCGGCCTCTACTGGAGGGGCGTCCCGGGCGCTGGCGTCTGTAGGGCATGAGCCTATCTAGGACCTCGCGCTTGTGTTGCGGTACCGGGCCGACGAAGTGGCCGAGGAACCTCTCCGCGATCGTGGAGTCCGGAGTCCGAGAGGGGGCGCCCGGCTTACTCTCCCACTTGTTGCCAAGACGTGGTGGGCCCGACGCCCGGATTGGGGTCTCACGAAGGCTCCTTGGCGCGAGGCGGGCGCTCCGCCCGGAGTCCACTCGTCGCGGCACATGCGTGACGCTGGAGCCGTGGCGGCGAGTCGATGAGTGGCTGCTCTAGGGGGAGCTTTAAGGATTCGGCGAACGCTGTCACCGAGACCAGTAGGTGCCCCAAAGAACAGCGATGTTGTTCTTTGGGGCGTTACCGTGGCGCACGGCGGCGCCACGGTTCCACCGCTGCCTCACCGCCGCGTGGCGGTGTAGCCAATCGAGGGGCTGCCGTCGGTCGGCGGGAGCATCTCCACCGCCGGGCGTGGGGCGGGCGGCGGGAGGAATTCCGCCCACCGGTGGCGCCACCGCTGGCCCCGCTCGCCCACGGCCAACGCCTCCCGGATGGACAGCCGACGGTGTGGAGCATGCCTCTTCCTGACGCCCCCACCATCCGCAGCAAAGTCGAGTCATCCGTGGCGGTGACAAAGGCTCGACAAATAGCGGAGAAGACAAGCGCGTGACGGGGGCTACGAGCTCGTCAAGCATTGGGTCAACCCAAACTTGAGGCTCCCCTCCCTCTCGCACACCAACAGCGGCCGGTCGAGGCGATGGCGGCCGGGGGATGCGACGTTGTTGAATTCCTTGGGCCCTTGCCCCGACGCCCCCAGACGCGTCTGCCGCGTGGCCCGCACCGACGGCGCACCCCGCGCAGCCCCCCCGTGATGACCCGGTGGAGGCGCCCCCACGCGGCATCGCCGCCGACGCTGAGGAGGCGCCCATAGGCGCCTCGACGTCGAAGTCGAGTGGGCTGAGCAAAGGATCCGCCCGACCGAAGAAGGGAGGGATCGCGACCGGCCGCCTCGGGGCATCCGGCCCCGACACGGTTGACGACGACACAACGGTCTTGAGCATGGCGTGGAGGCTCCCCGAAAACGGCGCCGAGGCTCCAGCCAAGACCGCCGTGGAGGAGGTGTTGTGGTGGGAGACGATGTTGATGCTCGCAGCCTCGCCTCTGTCTCGTGGCCGAGGCGGGGGACGGGCGGAGCAACGGGCGGCTACGTGATCCCCAGCCAGGCAGTTGAAGTAGAGCCCGACAAGGAATGGTGGCACAGGACGTCGAGGTCCGCGGCGGAGCCCAGGGGCACCCCTTGCGTGGAAGGGATGGACAAGCGCGCCGAACGACGGTGGGGGCCTCCGGGTCAACGAACTCATTCTCGTTGTCTGAGCAGTCGGAGAAGAAGCCGTCCACCCACCGCATACCCTTGGGTCTTCCAACTGAGGGGAAGTAGGGACCGCGATCCGGAGTGGCCCGCGACCGCAACAGCTGTAGAGACAGACCCCATGGCGGCCGCCGATGAGGAGGGGCGGTCTGCCGCGGGTCGCGATGCTCGAACCTACCCGACGCGGGTGGCGGTCGTTGGGCCAAGACCGGCGGGGAGGCAGGGGCGTGGGAGACGCCGAGGAGCATGGAGCGGAAGGACGCACAAGGATGACCCGCCGGATGGCCACCTCCATGGACGGCGCGGGCGAGCACCGGCCCCGGACTCCTAGCAAGGTAGAACAGTAGGGAACGGCCCCTTGCCCTTTGGCTGTGGGGCGCGAGGAGGGGCGGACTCCAATAGTGTATCGCGACGGTGGCGTGAGGAGAGGGGCCGCGCGAGTCTTGCCCCGACCACGGCGCGGGTTCGCCGGCCGGCCGGTGAGGGTTGGGGCCGACGACACGACTGATGACGGCGGAGTGTGGGGTCGCGGCCCGTGCACCTCGTGAGCCCGCCGACAAGGACGCCGCACGGACATCCTCACCGGAGGTAGCCGAGGCCGTGGGGCGGGGCCGCGCCCGCTGCGATAGAGACAGAGCGGCCGGCATGGCTGGCGACCGGCCGACCAAGGATGACGGTGCGTTGGAGGGAGTCCCTGTGTCATCGGTCTAGGTTACAGTATCAGAGTTAGCCAACCGAGAAGCGGTGGATTTAACCATGACACTGCCCCGTACTCCATAGGCAAACTTGAGCATGGATGAATCCTGGACTTCAACACCTTGCGAACTCCTACTAACACCGGTCCTCTACCCTGACGATGATCTTACCTCTTGATGTGCCGATGTCTGTAAAAATAGAGGGGGGGGGGTGAGTACAAGCGTACTCAGCAAGTCTAAACCAGGGGTGGATGTAATTATTAAGGGTTTGGGCCCTAGCAGAGTCTCAAAACTGCTCTCGCTAGTTCCCGAGGTGGATCTTGTTCTCATCTTCACATGTCACAAACAGGTTAGTCAACATTAATGGGAAATCTAATCATAGATGTTCTAGCCTAGCATCTGCCCATTCCAAGGACGTGGCTATTCGAATAGATTTAAGACACTCTGCAGAGGTTGTACACTTTCCCCACATGATAGGCACAGTCCTACACCAGATCTCATTGGTTCAGACAGGCCTAACGAGATTCTGTACCCGCTTGGTAGCCAACCTAGATATCCATATAATCTCCACCACGGCTTCTCAGGGGTACTACGGAGGATGCACCCCTGCGTAGCTTCAATGCACACAACGGAGGCCATCCCCTGTTCAGTAGCCCGCGCCTGAGCCGACCATCCCCGTACGTAGCTTCAATACACACTACGGAGGATGTCGTCCCTGTACGCAGAGGAAACCAACTATGGAGGCCGCCATCCCTGTACGTAGCGAACGGTGCTACGGAGGATGCGTCCCTGTATGTAGTCAACAACTATACATATGCACAACATGGCCAATACCATAACCCCAAAAATTACGTGGAAGACCACATAGCAACCACGCCAACCAGACCACGGGCCGTTCCTCCGTGTCGCCCGATAGACCGCTTGCCTACTCGGCCTCCTAGGTTAGAGATTATACTTCAATCTAACGGGGTGTGGAATCAAGCCGCCCTATCCCGATGTGTGGCTGTATGTATTATCTCACTAGGTAGAAGGTCTATGAATCGGTCCTTAGGGAGGCAAGTATCTCTCCGCAGGAACCCCTCACGGCGATTCCCGATGTGGTAATCCACGGTGAGGTGGATTACCACCACCCACCTCTTTTGTTGGTATGGTTCATTTTAATTTCTCATGTAGGTTCTTAATTATTACCGTACGAGCTTAAATAATGTGGATGATTACGTCATCCAACTTAGCTCCATAGCTACATTACCAGGCTCATACCACTATGCACTAACAGGTTATCCGCAAATCAACATCATGGCTATTATGTATGTCAACAACATCTCATCATATAACTTGAGCACCTAGGTCATATATCTTGAGCACCTAGCTCATCATCAAATCTCAAGGACACAAACTTATCCATATCTTATACATACACCAAGTATGTATTATCTCATAATCACATACGATAATAGGCCATGATCTCAAGATCCATTATATTATCATCATTACTTAATTAAGGTCATGATTAGGGGGGTAAGGATTTGCCTGGTGTGTTGTTACATATCGGCATGATGACGGATGAGCTGGCTTACTATCACATGATAAAAGAAAACACATGCATAACTAGAATTTAAATGGGCACCAAATAATAGAATAATGGTATTAGAATGTAGGGTATGATTTTAGAAGAATTATGGAGTTGGAACAGGGTGATTTGGAGTTAGGGTGGAAAAAGATATGAATTTCCAAAGTTTAATAAATGATTTATAATTAGATTAAACTTTGGAGATTAATTTGGAATTTTTGGGTACATGGAAAGAGGGTGAAAATGTTTGGGAAGGATCTTGGGTGTACCTAGTTTATTTACAAATTTTCTCGGATTTTTCTGATAACTGAAAAATGTATTTTCGCATCGCCGTGTACACTCTGCCGGGTGCATGTAGCTTTTATCAGTCAGCTGACGCGCGGGTCCAGGTCCTCTGTCCAACTATCGGCACTGTTCCCATGGACTCAGTCCACCATTCTATGCGCCGATCTAGGTCAGGCTGCCTTCCTCTCTTTATTCCGTGTGCACCGAGTCCACAAGAGAGAGGAAGAGGAATGGATGCCTATGACATATGGGGTCCACGCTGGAGATAAGGTTTTTTTTTTTTTGGGAATCGCTGGAGATAAGGTTGGATCCCCTTCACGGGATGCTGTTCAGCCAGAGCTCGCGTACGACGCTCGTCATCGTTCCCCAACTCGCGAAACAGAGAAAAAGAGAGAATACGAGAGGGAGAGATGGAGGGGAGTGTTGATATTTCTTAACGCAATCACCAAAAAGGGCAATCACGCTTAGAAATGTCTCCTGGTATTCTCGCAACGCTTACAGAACAAGTCCGCAAGCGCCTGTGTAAATACCGTTGTAGCATTTCACCTAGAAGTATTCAGGGTATCGTTATTTATATTTTCCCAAAGGAAGGCAAGGTGTAAAAGTCTCTAATTCAGACATGGTCAAGACAACATGTTTGCATAATAGATCAATGTTCATAATAGGGATAAAATAGGATAGGTAAAAGGATAACTTGACACACACACTCAAGCCAATCTCAAGGATAAAGACAAAAGAAAGAATAAAAGAATAAGTCTAATATGGAGTAGGCATGTCCTAGATAGTCATGTCAAGATAGCGGATACACACATGCTTTATCATTAGAGATTCTAAGTCAAGATAGCCAAGGTCTCTCGCTAACTTACTTTTTGGATAATGTTGGCGGTCACTATCACACATTTTATACCGCCAACTTAGCTCTAATTAAGAGGAATAAAACACACATGCCAAATAAACATTTACTACTCACCTAGTTCCACTTGTATTCATAGAATATTTGTTTTGCGAGAACAAACACGGAAACAGTGAGAGTACGCCAAATAAAGAGTAACACGCAACTCGGGGAATACGCTTTGCCAAGGGGAACGTGACTGGGCCAAAACCAATGCAAAGTGGACCAAAACACCTCCTGGAAGGGCGACCTAGAGTGGGCCACCAGCCCACGTGAAGGCTTCGGCACCAAAGCCAAAAACTGGGCGGCCGCCCTAGGGCGGCGGCCGCGGCCCCGTGCTCCGATCCCGCCGCACCTTGTCTCCGAACCCGACGCCGAGGAGTAGAGGTGGTGCATGGTGGTGTTTTTCGGCAATTTGGCGCCAAAACTCCCGCCAAGAACACCTTTCACACCACTATAAATAAGAGGCCACACCCCATTCCAAAAACAACAACACACACACCCTTGAGCACTTCACTCACTTTCTATAGTTATAGTTGTAGTTTTGAGCAAGGTTCACTTCAAGGAGGGCTTGTCTCCTTGAAGGATCTTTTGGTAATAATATTATTATTATGGAGTTCCTTCCAATATTCAAGTCCCTATATTCATATTGCAATGTGTTCGAGCTAGAGTATAGTTACCCTCATGTTATCTTATTAATGTGTGAACTATGGTCTAGTTAACATATTAATAGATTGGACTTGGCTAACTATAGGATTAACCGTCATATGTCGACTCGCTAGAGATTGGTCGGTTTATGTAGATTATGATGGTTTGGTGTACCTTCGGGTTTACCTTTATCCTTGCTTGTCGATCCGTAGGGTCGAGTCCCGGGGATTTAGGTAGTTTTCTATACACGTGGGCGTGGTGTCCAGTCTATAGTAACCCCTCGAAATGTTGGCATTCCGCGGTAGTGAGGTAGGGGCGTGGGTGACAGCCCTGTTCCACCCATTATACTCCTCCACGCTCGGATGTTGAGTTGGAGTTCTGAAAGTGTCCATCGGCTAGCGTACTAGGCGCGGGCATCTCCTCATCATAAGATCGTAATCCCATCATGACTTAGCCTCCTCATATGTAAACTAGAGTTCACTCATGTGCAATATTTAGAACCACCTTCTCATTGTAGATTCTCTTTATCCTTTTCCTCCCCCTAGTGGTGTAGTAGCTTATGTGTGTGTCTCACTATCCTGAATATCATTTACTTACCCCTCGCATTTGACTAATGGTTATTCATAAATACATTGTGGATAATTATCATCATCATTATGCTAGCAAATTACTCAAACCTGCCTTCCCTTGGGAAAATATAAATCACGATACCCGAATACCACCGGGTGAAATGCTACAATGATAGATCCGTGCGCTTGCGGATTGACTATAGCAAACATATGAATCCATCTATCATCCGGTGTCTCTTAACATGGCCACTAAGAATATTATTTATTCTTAGTGATTGCACCGTGAAAAGCTAACAAGCATTTCTAGTGCCAAGTACCGGAAATAGGTTATTATCTATTTCTAGTAATATCGTTAAGAAATACTAACAAGCATTTCTGGCGCCGTTGCCGGGGAAGGCATGGTTTTTGAAAAAAAAATATAATAAAGCTAGCATATGATGATTATAACCACATGTATGAATGATAGCCCTAGTCTTTGCAGATAACTCTTTTGTTTTCTTCCCGTTGTGGATGAAAAAGGGGATAGTATATGATCGGTCGCAACCTCATCAACAACTTCGTTGACAATCCGGAGGCGTTGATCGAAAGAGACGGTCCCGCATCGTTACACTGCCGTTAATCCACCGGAGGTTGAACCCATCATCCCCGCACCATCCTCATCAACACTCATGGCCAAGTCACTCACGACTACTCAACCCCCAATGGGGCAATGTCCCCACCGGGCCAGCAATCAACGTTGGAGACAAGAATTTCGAGATCCGCGACCGCCTCATCACGATGGTACAGCCAATCCATTCTCGTGGATTGCCAGCGAGGATGCCAACACACACCTTCAAAATTTCCTAGAGCCGTGTGTGACACCATTGTCATCAAGGACGAGAGCCCGACGCAATCAAGCTCCGCCTATTTCCTTTCTCCCTAGTGGGGAAGGCGGCGGCGTGGGTTCTACAAAGATAAGGCTCAAGTCGGCACACTGGAGCAAATGCTCCACTGCATTCCTCGCACGTTTCTTTCCAATGGGCAAAACCAATGCCCCTCAAGGGCAAGAATCTCCAATTTCTAGCAAAATCCAAATGAACCAATTCTGAGCGTGGGAAAGGCTGCAAGAATACATCCTTGCCTGCCCACATCACGGCATGGAAACATGGCTCGTACTTCAACTTCTACAATGGTCTTACACCTATGTGTAAGGGCCATCTTGATGCCGGAGGGGCATTTTTGTCCCTCAATTGTTGAAAAAGGCAAGCGCTCATCGAGAAGATGATCGAGAACCAAGCATGGGGGAGAAGACAGAGCCCCAACAAAAGAGGCATGCACAACGCCAAGGAGACGGACATGCTTTGGTTGCAAAAATGGACCTGTTGCTAAAAAGATTGGAAGATCAAGCTGGTGAAGAAAGACATGAACAACACTCTACCACCTCCACAAGCATTGATGACTTGTGAAGTCCGTGGAGAGCTTGGACATTCGGGCAACAACTGCGCCCAAACTTGTGAAGAGCTTGCCTTCATCAACAATGGGTACCATTCGGGTAACAACAATAATAACAATAACAATAGGTGGAACAACCAAGGGCGCCCACAAGGAGGTAATGGTTTCAATTTTAATTACAATTCCAATTATAACTCAAACCAACCTTCCTTAAAAGATTTAGTTCTTGGTCAAGCTAAGATTAATGAATCTCGAACACAAGAAAATATCTTACAATGATAAAATGCTAGAATCCATTAGCTCAAAGCTTGAAAATTTATCTACTGGCTGTTCGAATCAATCTAGCTTTAATAAAATGATTGAAACTCAAATTTCTCAAATGTCATCTGCTATCTCACCTAAACCAAAAAGAGGGTTTGGCGAAGGTTTGAATCCTTCAACGAAACAATTAACATGGTGACAACGAGGATTGGTAACCCTCGAAGTCGATTTGCCCGGATATTTTTGTAGAATCACCATTTGTCGCAAAGAAGGCGCGATCCTGGGCACCCAACAATCACCGTGCGATTGGTCCTCACACCTTTAAGAAAGCCTATTGCGATTTGGGGCAAGCGTCAACATCATGTCCAAAAAGACAAGTGATGCACTAGGATGTTCGCCACTCACCCCCGTCAAGCCGCAACTCCAAATGGCGCACCAATCCATCAAGACAAATAGAAGGAATAGCGAGAAGATGTCCTAGTACGGGTGAAGAAACGGCTACATCCCCACGTATTTCGTTGTCTTGGATATAGGGAAAAGTGAAATCATGTCATTACTCTTGGGAAGACCATTCCTAAACACAACAAATGCCACCATATCTGTAGGAACGGGAAGGATCAAGTTCCAACTCCCCGATGAAACGATGCGGTGCCATTTTAACGGTTTCCAAACCATTAACCCAATCGATAAAAAGGAGACCCAAGTCAAGCCCAAGAAGACCAAAGAGCAATGTTCTATGATTCAGTATCAAGTCCTGGATCAACCACCCAAGAGTTGAAGGAAATAGTAAAAGATCCCAAAAGTTCATGAGCCTCCCTCAACTAGCTAAGACCTTGAGAAAACAAAAGCGGAGCCAAGGAAAAAGGCGGCTCCTAAGCAAGATGATGTTCCTAACAAGTAGTTTTGAAAGGAAGCCCAAAAGCCACTTCTACCAAACAAGTGTGGGAAAAAGAAGGAACAACCAACACCAACGCCTTCACCACCAAAGACCACCACGAAGGTCCGCAAGTGAAACATACACCCGTCAAGGAAAACAACAGCTTACACGGAAGAAATTCTCGGGGTAAAAGAGCAGATATTCAAATCAACCCCGCCTTCTTCAAGTCAAGGGACACCGAAGGTAAGTCGGTAATAAATTAAGTATTTATTATTTCCTTATAGAATTTATTTGTTCAAATAAAATTAAATATATAAATTTATATTGATGTACTTTTATTTTCCCATCCAAAAGCTATATAGTATTGAATTTAATATAGAAATAAATATAGCCTATAAATAAAATTTTCCAACTCCTAAAAAATAAACTATCCCGAATATCATTTACTTACCCCATTTGACTAATGGTTATTCATAAATACATTGTGGATAATTATCATCATCATTATGCTAGCAAATTACTCAAACTCCTGCCTTCCCTTAGGAAAATATAAATCATGATACCCTAATACCACCGGTGAAATGGTACAATGATAGATCCGCGGCGCTTATGATTGACTATAGCAAACATATGAATCCATCTATCATCGATGTCTCTTAACGTGGTCACTAAGAATATTATTTATTCTTAGTGATTGCGCTAATGAAAAAGCCAACAAGCATTTCTAGTGCCGTTCTTAGGAAATAGGTTATTATCTATTTCTAGTAATGTCGTTAAGAAATATCAACAGATAACACTGGTTCCGCCACGTGTTCTTAGGCCTACGGCTCTACGCCGACCACGACGTGGGGATTACAAAGGACGGACAGACCGGCCACCACCGCCTACCACCTCAACCGTACGTGGGTCGAGGCAAACGAAGGCAGCCCCTAGCCTAGACACCACGTCCAAGCTATTGACTACATACTCTAGCGTGTACAAGGCTTACCCCTAAACGGGGTCCTTCTACCGTGAGCACACAAGGATGGACGACGAACCCGCAACCCAACATCAACCAAGTCTAACTTTAAGTAGAACTCAATATATCAATCTTGCTCTTGGTCTAAACATGTATGCATGATATATTAAGCACAATATTCTAAATGACAAGATCATGATATAGAAACTATAGGCTAGTTCATCAATCAAGATTATATTATAAGAACACAACTATATTGATAAAGTGAGAGCAAGAACAAAATGGAACTCTTGATATTATTCATACCGAAAAGACACAAGACGTCCAAGCTCTCCAAGTAAGCTCATGGTCATCCTCCTTATTATTCTACTACTAACCTATAAAGAAGAAAAGAATAAGAAGAAAGAAGAAGAAGAGGAGGAAGAAATGGAGAGAGGCTCTCTTGTGTGGTGTGTACAAATGAGACGAGAGGGGGTCCTATTTATACTAGAGAGGAGAGGGAATAATCCTAAGCATATTCCCCAATGGAATAAATGAGATGCTAGCCTCCCAAAGATGGAACCGACCCACCTAGAGGTGGTACATTAAAAAGTCCCACCGCCTATGGCTTAAAACCGGAAGAAAACCGTGTCCGTGTGCGTGGAACCGGAGCTGAACCGGTAGAAGGTCAGGCTGTCTGCGCGTTCTGAGGGAAATCCGGTCCAACCGCAAGGAATCCGGCCAACAAGGGGTTGAACGGCGCCGGCCAGCTGGGCGAGGCAACCGCCTCCGCACGCCAACTAACGGGCGCCACGTGGGCGGAGCGAACCGGAGGCACGGCTCGGCGCCATCGTGCGCGCGCCGCCGCGTGGGGGAAACCGGGCGCTGCGCGTGGGGCCGCGGCCGGGAGCGGCAGCCGCGTGTCTTGGCCTTCGCCGCGCGTGGGCGGCGCCCCAGGGCCACGTGGCGCTGCCCGGTGGCCGGCTTGTCGCCCGGGGCGTCACGGTGCTTTGGTGCTCCTCCCCACGTGTCGCGCGTTCTATTTGCTTGCGGACCCCTCGCCACGCAATCACGCGGCCGCCGACGGCCGCTGGTCGGATCCCGGGCGTGGCGACGCGCGGCTCGTTTGACGGCTTGCCCGCCGATAGCTAACCCCACGTTTCTGGCGTGGCACTTTGCATCTGCTTCTATATTCCGCCGCCAATCATCACATGACCAAGATGTTTAGCAAAGATTTAAGCAAATATGCCACAAATAAAGACGGTGGAGTCAGATTTGAGAATACATAAGCAATTGCCACTGCCATTGCCGCATCTTGATCTGTGAAAATTGTGCTTGGGTGCTTTCTAGACATTCTTTGTTAGAAAGGTCCGAAAGAGCCAAACAAATGATTCAATAGTCTCATCAAATATAAGTGCGCATCCAAAATGATTGTTTGCTTGTGGTGGTTGGTGCCAAGAATCGGAGCAAAGGGCATTTCAAATTTATTAGTTTGAAATGTGGTGTCGAAGGATACAACATCACCAAAGCATTTGTAATCCATGATAGACTCGCCATCTCGCCCTAAAAGAAATTTGCTATACGACCCGCTTTCCTTGTTCACCGAATCGCATAAAAAATGTTGGATCCTCTAACCGCTTATTTCTCGATATTCGGATAATGTTTGTGCATCATTGGCTTCTAAGTACTGCCTACGCTCGCGACCAATCTCATTATAGCAATCCGTCTTCGAAAACGGTGTTTTGTCTTCTCCTCCATAATGCTCCTTCATAAAATCAAAAACTTGGGCTGGCTTCATTCTAGCCTGCCATATCTGGCCAATTAATTGTCTATCTGCCTCTATAACCTCTCGTTGAGACCTCAACTTATGTGTCTTATTTGAACTAGCAAGATAATGGTTGTGCTCTAATACGACCTTTTGCACCTTTATCAAAACATCTTCCTTGTTGATACTAAACTGAACACGAGCATCACAACCGGTCCTTGTAATATCCATTTGTGAATTTTCATTCCTTCGGTACCCTTGCCAATTTGCAAACAAAAATTTCTGACTTAGACTACCATCCGGCGGCACCTTGTCTTGCTCTTTCTAACACCTAACCCAACCTTTCCAAAGAAAGTCGCTTGTACATCTCATAAGCCTTTTTCTCGGATTCAAAAGCCATTCCAATTTTAGGTTCGATCAAATGTACCACCTGCACATATGGATTATCTTGTCAATTAAAGGCACATTGTATAATAAAATAAAATAGTATATAGTCTCTCAATTTTTTAATATTTTTTACCTCATTAGGTACTTCATTCTCGCATTATTCCATCATGTGTTATTTGTTGTTCCTCTTCTCCACAATTGCCACCACCAACATTATTCAAAGATGGAGTATTCAATCTACAACAAGGAGCCATCATAAAGTCTAATAATTAACATACATAACCTTCACATGAGACGATAATCAAAGGACAAGCATTAATAATTAAGAATTGCATGCAGCGATCATGTAATGGTCAAGCATTAACCAACAAGCATTAATAATTAAGACATGGCAAAGCCGGAGTAGTTACATGAGGACCGACGGGCGACCGATCAGCGTGCCCGCAATCCAACGTCGGTGTCGTCGGGTATGGCTTAGCGGCGACGCCTACCGCTGGGTTGCGGCGATGTGAACCGCCTCTCGTTCACCACCATCCATGTCGCCACGGGCCATCGTCGGGTAAGCCCTCTCTCCATGCCGCCCCTTCACCCATACGGGAAGACGATGACGGCATTTTGGCGACGGCACTAGAACTCGAGTCCAGCAGAGACCTAGTAGCGTAGGGGTTGCGTAGACCGGGATCGCGATGGCGGCGTCTGGCGGCGGCGCAAGGTCTGTCGGGCTGACCTATCGCTGTGAATTTGCGATTAGACGGCGGCCGGAGCTGACCTTTGCGTCATCGAAAACCTGGGAGCCGATCTCGCGTTGTTAATGGCTTGCGTTGCACGGGAGCCAATCGGCATCAAGCGGGCAGCCCGGGAGTCGAACGGAGCCGATCGATCGGAGGCAAATAGGAAGCGGTGTTTGCTTGGAACCAATTGTGTGATGGAGGCAAATAAGATCGCGACACGCGTGAGGAGCACCAAAAAGCACCGTGCGCCACCGGCGTAACCCATAAATTTCCCCTACCGCCGGGGCGCGCCTGCGGCATGCGCCCTTGGCACACCTGGCTTGTCAGCCGGGTTCTTGTCTTTGCTTGCCACGTGTCCGCGATTGATTGGCCCAAAGATCAGGCGTGTAGGTCCCTCATTTCATGTTGAATTTTGTTTGTACAATATCTTTCCACTTTCGGAGCTCAAATATAGCAAATGATATGTTCATTTTGATTAGCGCGACGAGCCCTTCACAATGGTATGCTCCGTTTTACCTTTTAAGATACTTTTCCCTCTTGTTTTGTATATAATTCCTGCAAACATGTAAATCTCCAATACAAGTGGAATTTGGTTAATAGTAAAGGTTTATGTGTGTAGTCATGATTAGTTTTCTCCTTTTTCGGTCATAAGTTAACGGTAAAAGTATGCCGTTAGCGACCGTCAACAAATTCCCCAAGCTTACCCTTTGCGCATCCTCGGGCAAAGATAAATACTTGGTTGTTGATCGGGAGTTGCTTCTATACCGATTACATTTCAAATGTGCGGTTTTTATAACAAAGTTTTCTTCCACAATTTGAATAAGTCGGCATTTTTTTACCACCCTTTATTACCTTGAGATTGATGGGTCTTTTTAGCCTTTTCCAAGTCTTGGGTGGTTGCAAGATAGAAACGATTCACGCACTGCTTATCTTTAATTCCTTGATCAACTATCTTTTCGGGAGGTTTTAAAATATTTTGCAAAATAAAGATAAGTTCCTCGAATGATACACTCGATCGCTCAAAGTGTATATGTTCCTCACCAAAGGCTTTTGACTTTTGCCTTTCTTTTGTCCTACCATCTAATAAGGCTTTTTGTGGATCTCGTAGGGATATAAGAAGTCATACTTGCATCATGTAATGTTGCTCATGTCAAAAAACAACCACATGGAGAGACTAGTCATACACCTTGATCAAGGTTGTGCAAGTGTGTGGAATGGAATATCCATAGATCTAAACTATACTCCTTTTTGTGGATATGATCTCTCTCTAGATTGTGAGATATGGCTATCATCATTTATTTTATGAGCCTTCATGTGCTCATCTCTCTTTTTTCTTCTTTTTTTCTTAAAAAACCTTGGGACCTTCATGTGCCCTATTTTTTTCTTTTCCTTGGACCTTAATGTGTCCAAGCATTCTTTTATTTTTGCATAGCCATATCTCTTTGACCACATATTGAGAGAGATCATTATCTTGTAAAGCATGGAGTATTTCCCTAACATATATATATTTTTGTCTACTCGGTGTAGGAGCAGAGTTTTTTTGTGGATGGAGAAAGCATGTTCTCATGTAACTCTCGGTGTAAGAGTCGGCATTTTATTTGTGGGTGTACGTGAACCTTGATCATGGGTTTATGAAAAGAATCTCGACATAGGTCACAAACAATTTGACAAAAGCTCAACATGAATACAAGTAGCATATGACTAAGGTTTTGTACCATGGAGAACATGTCATATGGCTCGTAGGAATTTATAGATCATTGAGGAACTTTGATTTTTTTTGTATTTTGAAAATAAATCTCCTGGATGTCAAGTCTCACTTGGAACAAAGTCATAGCAAAGTGCATGCCACTATATCATATCCAAAGAACAACTTAGACTAGAGCAAGCATATGCAACCCACTGAAAATCAAGTTTTCGTGGGTGAGACATTTTTAGCCAACGAACTCAAACCTTGGGGAAAGCTAAGTTATAAAATAGGCATAAAATGAAATATAAGACAGAGCAACTGTTCATCATTTCAACAGGGTAGAACCAAACATTTCTACAACACATATATATGGAGTGGAATAACTTTTCATGTCTCATCATTCTTACAAGATAAGAAAGTAACTCAATGGAATGTGAGATACAAGTTACCTTTGTGGGAGTCCTCCCCCAAGCTAGCTTCTGGCTTACCTTTCTTGATTTATCGAAATGTTGCTAGCCTTTGTGCATGCTATGGCTTGAATTGTGGCGTGATCGAGACTCCCCCAAGCTTGTCTTGTGATGACATTGAAAGAATAGGACAACCATACTTGGGGTTTGAAAGGTTTATTATATATATTTTTTTGGATCACCAAATGTTGGGGGGGTCAGGCAAAGTTGCCTACCTACCCCTACATTCGCCCCGAACGACATCCGAACCCCTTTCGAGTGCTCGCCCCATGCTTGCGGCGCTGGCTTCGCCCTCGTCGGGGACGAAGACGAAAAGAGGTTCACGCCGGCATAGCGACCGGCGTAGGGTTCGGGGGACATTGGCGTTCAGTCGGTTATGGGCCTAGGCGCCACGATGCCCCGAGTTTGGCTATTTCAACCGACATGACCCGAATATGTTTGTTTCGGGGGCTATTTCCCGCTTATTGTGTACCCTTTGGCAGGCTCACAATGGCGTCTAGGTCGCGGTGGCACCATCTGTCGAACCGAAAGATGGCGTTCGCTTGGGCGCCACCGAAGATGAGAGGTTCTCGTTGACACGAAAACGTCGTTCGCGTGCCCTAGCACACCGACAAGCCGGAAACGCTAGCTTCGACCGGAGAGCGGACGGTCAACTCCAAAGGCGTGCCCCGTCAATTTGACCTAAAAATTGACAAGGGAAACCATGAGAGTAGGAACGCGCACGGTATGACCAAGACAGCTTCCTCAATGTACGGCCCTGAAGCCATTTACGATGACATACAACTATCGAAGCCGTCGCCCAACAAGGTTTATAGATCCATTCGGTAAGCATAAATGAAAGCATATGAATGTATTGCTACCGAATGAACCTCAGAAGACATGTTTGAGCAAGTAAAAACTGATCATCAAGATATAGCATGATAAAGCATAAAGCATTAGATCGATCTTCTTCATTAACATGTAAACAAAGATAGGCAACTCGTAAACATAAGCCTATCTAGATCACACATGCATAGATTATTCCAACTAGTCTGCCACACGTCTAGCCTTCCTAATCCGTCAAGCATAAACCCTAACAAGCTAATCCACCGCATGATACAGCTTGTTAACATCTACACCACCCCTCATGACTAGATCTATCCACCGCATGATACAATCTAATCACAAGAAGCTAAAAGCACGCATAAACCTAAACAGATCTATAGATACTCGTTACTCGTTAAAGAACAGCATACGTAAATAGTAAAGCACACCATATGAGTTTGGTTTAGGGGTGGAGTCAGGGATTGACAGCAATCCACCGCATGATACACCGCAAGGTTAGACTCCGTGAAGACAAACCCACACCGCGTAAACTACATGTAAACGTACGACCGCATTCGGCAAGCTTGCCGAATCGGGGTCCATGAAGAAGGACACACGTCACGTAAAACATAAACGTAAACCTTTAAGGATCAGCGCCTGCCGCACGACACCCAATCCCGCTGAGTTTAGCCTACATCTAACATGCATGAACCCGCAACATGTAACTACTTAGATTGAATCTAAGCCCGGCTATAAGTAAACACATGATTTTACTCCTCCTTTGGTGTTTTCATGTCGCCTTGCCGAATGGGTTAGATCTCGAGTGCAATAGATCTATCCTATTCAGCAAGATAGACGTAAAAGCATCGAGGAACGAGTAAATCTATAAAAGATGAAAGCCGAGCCGCATCAATCTAAATAGGGCAAGATTTATGGTTGCAAAACAATAAATAAACAATATCAGATCCATTGCAACACGTGGGTAACTTAATAAATTCGTTAGATCTCGCCAAATCTAACAAAGCCGATAACTAGCCCCAAGCTAGATCTTAGCCTGCCGCATGACTCATGACCTAACAAAGAACCCTCTTGCCTATGCTTAAATCCACCGCATGATACTAAGCATAGAAACAAGACTACTTGCATCATATCTAAATCCACCGCATGATACTAGACATGGTGCAAGGTTGCCGCATACTTTACCGAGGTCGACGGATCGATTGTTCCTCGTCGCAAAGAGATCGACGACACAACTTGACTCGATAGGGTTGGCACGGAGCCGGGTTGATTGTATTGATTGTTGTAATGTCCTTTTACAATGGTCGAGGGTCACTATTTATACCCTGGACGTGATAAGAGTTTTATTCTACTACGATTACAATAGAAAACCCTAACTTAATAAGATAACTTGGGCTCTAAGCCCGCTCGGAGTCGACATGGTACGTGCATCGTGGGCTTCTCTCCGGGTAGCTTGCTCCTGTCATCTATTGCCTTCCCGAATGGCCTTATGGATCCAACTTCGCGGAAGACCCACCAAATACTACGTGACGCACCAAGCCACTTGCTGAATGATCCTCTTGCCGAATGACTTTATTGGCATCTTGTACTGGCCCCACATGTCATTCGGCACTTACCAAATTTTGGTGTTAACATATGCCCCCTCAATTCCAGGATAAAAAAGGATTTTGTATTCTGGAATTGACTAGAATCTTCTCTCCTGGTGAACAGTATCTGTCTTTCCACCTTCCCGAGGGTTTTTCGGCAGGTATTCAATTCGGTTTCTATCCGTATATAAATACTGGAAGCTTTCATCTCAGCGAATGGGCCTCGATTATACCTGTAAACATACGGCCCATTTGTTAACCGACCCAATTAACACGTGGCGACTTGCGAATTGGCTTGTAGTCCAATGGTAGGGACGGTCGATTGGGGCGCTACCCACCGTTCAAATCCCGTGCTCGCACCTTTTCCTAGGATTTTCCCAAGGATTTACCGGCGTTATGCATTAAGTGGTAGCGGCGTTCCGTCGGACGACGAGGCGCCTATGGTGACTTCGAGAATCTCCAGATCTGCCGGGCTGCCCAGTCCCCGGAGGTGCTCATAGGGGTAGGGTTTTTTGACGTGTGTTCATAGGGGTGAGTGTGCGTGGCGTGTTGTGAGCGTCTGCGTTGTACTGTGTAATTCTCAAAAAAAAAAAAAAAAAAAAAAAAACGTGGCGACTCAGCTTGTATTAAATGCCTTTTACTGTTGCATCCATCACATCAGACCGACTGCCTTGCCTCTTCACCTCCCCACTTTCTTCTTCAGTCGAGCAAGAAAAACCCTCATCGAGGATTCAAGAACTCCAATGGCGGCTAGTGGAGATGACCATAGAAAACGCCGTGCTGATGATGAATCAGACGCAAGCTCTGTCTGTCAGAGTCCACGACTTGGGTAAGCTTCCGCCTTCCATCCCTTGGCGACTACTGTTTATTTTCTTGGAGTTCAATCTGATCTTTGGTTTTGCTCTGTAATCATCGTGATTCAGACCAATTCCAGCTCCCGTTTCTTTTTCATCTTCTTCGGGATCCTCCGTTCCTTCATCTGAGGCATCAAATGATTCCACTCGTTCACCACTCTTTGGGACGCTAGAGGAAGGGGAAGAGATAGTTCCTTGGCGTTGGTTTTGTCAGATTTGTGAGGAGAAGAGCCGCATTCTCCATAAATTCGAAGCATTCCATAAACACGCTAGTATCCAGGAAGCCGATCACAAGAAGCAGATGAAAGCAATTTCTGCCACCCTTGCTGGTTTGAGGAAAAACCCGCTCATTTTGTTCTTGTTTTCTGTTGCTCTTCTTATATCAATTGGCTTTCTCAACGCAGCTCTGTCTGTTGGCAAACAACATCTGGTGGAGGAAGTTGCTCGATTAAAGGCCGAGAAAGAACAGCTGCTGCCTCTGGTAGAAGAAGTAGCCAAACTCAGAATCAAGGTGATGTGTTTGGAGACTGAAACTAGTCAGGCTGCTGCCACGGAGCAGGTGAATAAGGATGCGTCTGGCTCGGTACCACCATTGTGAATTTGATGTAGTTGCCCCAAATGTAACTTGATAACTGCAGCTCGTGTCTAGGATGGATTTTCTGGGAAGCTTTCTTTTGCCACTCGAGTTTGTTTTTGGAATGCTCCCGAATGATGAAAATCCTTACCGAATGAACAACGTCGCACTAGCCAACTGAATTTTTCAGCATCTTTTATTAATGTATCTGGTAAATTCTCCATGGGGTAGAAATTATATCCGAGACCGAACGTTTTAAGATTTTTTGTACTATAGGCGATACATGTCGTATCGGCTTTGTAACGTTCGGCCATTATCTTGGCATTACCATCCTTCTCTTTGCACCAATCCTCATACTGGAGGCGACATTTCTCGTCGGCTATATCCCAAATGCACAAGGCGCTTATTTTTTGGGCTAAAGGCGATGTTTATCCATCGGCTATCTCGTTAATCGAGATCATCATGATCTGTCAATTCCCAACTTCCACACTAGGGTAGAATTTCTTAAGAAACCTTCCATTGATTGCTGTGTGAAACTCTTCTCCTAGTAATGTTTTCAAGAAGTATGCGTTGCCAGGCATACATCGTGTTACTCGAAAAAGGTCCTTCCCAATTTAGAGACCATTTGCCGAATGCCTGATCTTTGGTTCCAAGTCGTAATTTTGCTTTCCACACCAAATCTCCCTCAGCGAACTGTTTAACTCTGACCTTCTTGTTATAATACTTGGCAACGTGTATCTTATTCTTTTCAATATTTTCCAATGCTCTTAAACGAATCTGATGTAAATCCTCTAATTCGTCCATCATCAGGCTCTTATAATCTTCATTCCTCAAATCCTTCTGTAACGTAATTCTCCTTGATCTTGATTCGACTTCCCGGGGTAACATAGCATGATGACCATACACTAGCTCATAGGGAGATGTTTGAGTAGATCCATGACAAGCCATTCGGTAAGCCCATAAAGCTTCCCAAGAGCCAGATGCCATTTCCTAGGACTGTCAATGATTTTCTTTTGGATGATCTTGATCATGATCTTATTAGACGCCTCTGCTTGGCCATTGGCTTGAGCGTAATAAGGAGAAGAATTGAGCAGTATGATTCCCATCTCGTTGGCAAAGTCACAAAACTCAAGAAATAAACTGAGATCCTTGGTCAGTCGTAATAGTTTCAGGAATTCGAACTTGTAAACTATGTGCTCTTTAACAAAATTGACCATATTTTCGGATGTAACTTTCTTCAAAGGAATAGCTTCAACCCACTTGGTAAAGTAATCTGGGGCCAAAAGCACAAACTGGTGGCCTTTCTTTGGATCCTGGATGAATTTGACCAATCAAATCTATACCCCAACCTCTAAATGGCCATGGCTTGATGATAGGGTTCAAGACAGGATCTTTGGTGCCCTCTCGAATATTCCCAAATCGCTGGCAATCTTGGCAACCTTTGTAATATTTGAAGCAATCCTCTAGCATTTTTGGCCAAAAATAACTAGTCCTTCTAATAACCCACTTCATCCGGTGAGCTGATTGATGTGCACCACATAGTCCTTCATGCACCTCGAACATTATTCTTTTGGCCTCCTCTTGATCCAAGCATTTAAGTAATACTCCATCTATTGACTTGTAATACAATTGATCATCAAGGAGTACGTGCTTGAGAGCTTTATACCGAAGCTTTCGAAACCTTTTTACGATGGATTCTTTAGATAATCAATGATCTCTTTTCCAATCGCCGTTTGCTTGATCGCTGCCAAAAGCATGTTTGTCAATGGCAAAAACTTCCCTATTTTCACGGTATCCCGAAGCACTCGAGCTAATTAATTTGCTTCTCCATTGTGTTCCCTTGGGATATGCCGCAACTCTACCACTTGAAACAGTTTCAGAAGCTTCTGGCATTCTTCATAATAGTTTCTTAATATATCATTTTCACATTTATACTTGCCAGTTAGCTGTTTAATCACCAACTCTGAATCACCAAAGATTTCAACTGCGGCAGCTTCTACTTCTACGAGAATTGAGTCCCCCGAGCAATGCCTCATATTCTGCCTGATTGTTAGTAACTGTGGATTCGATGGGAATAGCAAACTCAAAAATTGCCCCCTTGGGTGAGACTAACAGAATACCAACACCACCGCCTTTGCCACAAGATGATCCATCGAAGAACAATGCCCAAGGTGCAATATTGATCATGTTAACGGATAAATCACTAAACTGGGTAACAAAGTCAGCCATAATTTGTCCTTTAACAACTTTTGCTGATTCATACCGAGTTCAAACTCGGACAAAGCTAGAATCCATTTTCCAATCCTCCTATTTAAAATTGGCATTGATAACATGTGCTTGATTACATCAAACTTGGATACAATCGTACATTCGGCATGCAGTAGATAGTGCCAAAACTTAGTACACGAAAAAGTAGACACACAAGCACAATTTCTCAAATTTGAATAACGAAGTTTCGGGATCTAGTAGTTTTCGGCTAAGGTAGGCTACTACTCTCTTTTGCCATCTTCTTCTTGTATAAGGGCCGATCCCCCGTGGTTAGGCTATCGGCCGCCACGCATACAACTTGAAGGGCTTATCAAGTCTTGGAGGAACTAACACCGGTGGTGCCTTCATGTATTCCTTAATTTCATCTAGAGCCTTTTGTTGTTCGTCACCCCATACAAACTTGACTTTTCTTGAGCTTCAGGAGTGGAGAGAATGGTAGCACCCTCCCCGAGAGATTGGAAATGAATCTCCTTACGAAATTGATAGTGCCGAGCAATGATTGTAATTCCGTGAGATCGGTTGGAGGAGCAATTTTGTCTATAGCCTCCATGCTTTTCTTCCCAAGTTCAATCCCATTCTTGTGGACTAGGAATCCTAGGAATCCACCGGCCAAAACTCCGAAAGCGCATTTGTTTGGATTCATCTTCAAACCATGCTTCCTTGTGCACTCCAAAGCTTTCCTTAGATCGGCCAAGTGCTTTTCATAATTTCTTGACTTGACCACCACATCATCAATGTAGATCTCCACTATTTTGCCGATCAACTCATGGAATATATAGTTCATGGCTCTTTGATAAGTTGCACCAGCATTCTTCAACCCAAATGTCATGACTATCCACTCAAACAAACCAATATGGCCTGGACATCTAAAAGCAGTTTTTGAAATATCTTCAATAGCCATAAAGATTTGGTTATATCCAGCATTTCTGTCCATAAAACTGATGACCTCATGTCCAGCAGCAGCATCTACCAATAAGTCAGCGACTGGCATAGGGTAGCTGTCCATGGGTGTGGCCCTGTTTAGATCTCTAAAATCTATACAAACCCTCATCTTTCCGTTCTTCTTATAGACAGGAACAATACTTGAGATCCAATCTGCATACCTGCATGGCCGAATGAAGTCAGCTTCTAATAACCTCTCAACTTCTTTTTTCACATCAGCCAATACTTCGTCTTTAAATATTTTTTACTCGGTCTTTGCTTGAAAGGACGATAACCAGGTTTTGATCAAGAGCCGATGTTCTACAATGGAACGATCTAGGCCGGGCATTTCACGAGTAATCCCACGCAAAACAATCCTTAAACTCTTTGAGTAGATTGATTAATTTTGTTCTGAACCCTAGGTCTAAGTTAGCACTGATGTATGTCAGCCTTGGCTTGTCACCATTACCAATATCTACTTCTTCCAAATTGTCAGCCGACTTGAAACCATGACCAAGCTTCCCTTTGGTACCATCGATTGGGTTCCCCATTAAAAATTTCTATGAAAGCCAAACTTTGATCGGCTGTTGGTCCTTGTCATAAACATTAACAGGGCCTTCTTGTTCCCGAGTTTCTCCACGTGAAACATTCTACACCATCGTATTCCCAAAAGCAGGTATCGGTTGCGGCAACACTCACGGAATTATCAGCTCCTACCACCTCAATTTCATCACCATCCCACTGGATAAGAACTTGGTGCATTGTGGATGGTATACAGCAATTAGCATGAATCCAATCCCTTCCAAGTAATAGGCTGTAAGACCCTTTGCTGTCTATAACGAAGAAAGTGGTAATCGAGTTTTCGAGCCGATAGCCAAGTTGACATGCACTGCTCCATGAGTTTCTAAAGGATTGCCGGTGAAATCTTTAAGGATCATGTCTGTCTTCTGCAAATCTTGCTCAGTCCTTCCCAGCTGTTGGCGGTCACTATCACACATCTTATACCGCCAACTTAGCTCTAATTAAGAGAGATGGAACACACTTATACCAAATAAACATTTATCAAGCTCACCTAGTTCCACTTGTATTCGAGAATATTTGTTTTGCGGGAACAAACACAAAACAGTGAGAGTACGCCAAATAAAGAGTAATACGCAACTCGGGGAATACGCTTTTGGCCAAGGGGAACGTGACCGAGGCGGAACCAAAGCGAAGTGGATCAAACACCTCCTGAAGGGCGACCTAGAGTGGGCCACCAGCCCCCACACGCGAAGGATGGGCGCGGGGACGGGCCAAACCTCGGGCCGCCGCCCGAACACGGCGACGCCCAGCGAGCTGTGCCCGATCCCCGCCGCGTCTTTGTCTCCGTGTCCGACTCGAGGAGAGTAGAGGCGTTCATGGCGGTGCTTTTCGAGGGATTTGGCGCCAAAACTCCCGCCAAGAACCACTTTCATTCCACTATAAATAAGAGGCCACACCCCCTTCCAAAACACAACACACACACCCTTGAGCACTTCACTCACTTTCTATAGTTCTAGTTGTAGTTTTGAGCAAGGTTGAGCTTCAAGGAGGGCTTTTCTCCTTGGAAGGATCTTTTGGTAATATTAATATTATTATGGAGTTCCTTTCAATATTCAAGTCTTTATATTCATATTGCAATGCGTTAGAACTAGAGTATAGTTACCCTCATGTTATCTTATTAATGTGTGAACTATGATCTAGTTGACATATTAATAGATAGGACTTGGCTAATTATAGAATTAACCGTCATATGTCGACTCGCTAGAGAGTGGTTGGTTTATGTAGATTATGATGGTTTGGTGTACCTTCGGGTTTACCTTTATCCTTGCTTGTCGATCCGTAGGGTCGAGTCCCGGGGATTTAGGTAATTTTCTATACACGTGGACGTGGTGTCCAGGTTTATAGTAATCATCGAAATGCTCGGCATCCCACGGTAGTGAGGTAGGGGCGGTGGTGGCAGCCCCTGTTCCGCCCATCGTATTCCTCCACGTCCCGATGTTGAGTTGGAGTTCGAAAGTGTCCATCGGCTAGCGTGACTAGGCTGCGGGCATCTCCTCATCATATGATCGTAATCCCATCATGATTTAGCCTCCTCATATGTAAAACTAGAGTTCACCCATGTGCAATATTTGGGACCACCTTCTCATTGTATATTTTCATTTATCCTTTCCTCTCCCTAGTAGTGTTGTAGCTTATGTGTGTTTGTCACTATCCTGAATATCTTTTACTTACCCCCCATAATTGACTATTGGTTATTCATAAATACATTGTGGATCATTATCATCATTATGCTAGCTAACCACACAAGCCTGCCTTCCTTTGGGAAAATATAAATCACGATACCCGAATACCACCGGGTGAAATGCTACAATGATAGATCCGTATGCACTTGCGGATTGACCAAGTAAACACATGATTCCATCTATCATCGATATCTCTTAACGTGATCTCGAGAATATTATTTATTCTTAGTGATTGCACTATGAAATGCCAACAAGCGTTTACGGTGCCGTTACGGGAAATGGGTTATTATCTATTTCTAGTAATGTCGTTAAGAAATATCAACACCGACTTCCTGAAAGTAGTGTAGGGCATGACATTGATGGCGGCACCTCCATCCATGAATATCTTGGTCAAAGGCTTCCTGTTGACATGCCCTTTCGGGTATAATGGCTTCAAGTGATTATGAACTCGGGTTTGTCAAATACCGCTTGTCTTCTCATGGCCAAGCTCGACCTAGAAGATCGATCATCTCCTTATTATCAAAATCGAATAAGCATCCTCACCGGAATAAGCATCTTCTTCATTAAGATCTTGGATTTCTTGATCGATAGGAGCCACAAACTCCTTTGGCAAATAGAAGACCATATTCATATTAGCCGATGGTGCGGACTCATCAACTCTCTTCTTTGGGCCTTGGACCTTTTTTTCCCTTCGCTTTGCCGCTTCTTTAAGATCCTTATTCCTCAAATGTTGGATCTTTCTTTTCTTCTCGGATGATCCATCCACGCTGATCGACAACTCCCTTGCCGGTATGGTATCTGCAATCAACTTTTATTTTTAAGCGCCGATCATCCTCTGAGAGGCGTGCCCCTAGTCTTTCTTGGATGGGATGGCGGTTGACCCGTGTCTTCCTGTACCCGATGTATTGCTCAATTGCATTGGGACAATTGTTCCCGGCGGGCAACTTCAAGCCTTCATTCCAAAGAATGTCTAAAGAAAGGACAATCCCAACGAGACTCCTCCTGTTCTTTCATGTACTCCTCTTGCTCACGTCAATACATCTCTTCCTCATACTTCTGCGCGCTCTTGACAAATCTGCTGGTCCCTTTGATCTTGCTTCTCTTCTTGTCTTTGCGGTTTGTTCAGCAATATACGTGAAGTAACCACGGGCTTGGAGGTTTCACCTCTTTCGGTGCGGCTATTCGGGAACCGAACCTGGCTTCTCTGAAGCTCCTCTTCGGTGACGACGACTACGGGGTCAACGGAACCACTTTGCTTAGCCTTCTCAGAGGTCAACACCTTCACCTTATCCTTGCTGGCAGCATCAACCATGTTCAATGAGAAAGAGATCATATTCTGAGGGAAAGGCTGCCTGTCCACCTTAATGTTGTTGTCAAACTTCAAGTGGCCTTCTTGTATAAGCCCTCTCAATACTGGCTGGCTTGGACGCGTTCTTAGCGCAATCATTAGAATCGGGGTTTAGAACCCAACCCCCGATGACTACGCTTAGGAGAGCGAGCCGTCGATATCACTAAGTGGAATCACCGTGTCGGTGATAACGCACTTTCAATCAACGGTGATAGATCTTGCCATAGTTGGTATTTCATCCATGGCGCGCGGATCTATCATTGTAGCATTTCACCCGAAGTATTCGGGGTATCGTTATTTATATTTTCCCAAAGGAAGGCATGTTGTATAAGAAGTAGCTTGGCATCCGGATGATGAAATGTGTGCACGCAAAAGACCAACTCATTCATAAATGGGGTAAGCAATACGGTTTATAGATAGTGTGACACACACATTGGAATCCACCGGTAAAGGATAAAGAAAATAGATAAAGAATAAATAAATATCCTATGGAGTAATCTAATGTATTCTAGTCATGGTCTTACAATGAATAGTTAGGATCATATGCTAACATGATATGAGCATGGTTATGTCTAGGATAACAGGGGAGACTTCCTACACCATCCGGCCCAATGGAAAGCATTTACTGAACTCCTACATCACATGCGAACGTGGAGGGATTACAAGGGACGGACAGGGCTGTCACAACCCCCGCCGCCTACCCTCACGACCGTGGCATGCTCTCATATTCGAAGGTGTCGTAATAATACGGGCACCATGCCCGCGTACGGAAGCACTACTCTTGTCCCCTGGGATCCCCACCCTACGGATGGACGGACTAAGACAAGAGCAAACCCGAAAAGAAAAACGAACCGTTATCCCATCTATAATCATGTTATGCATACGATGATCGATGAAGAACATATACTCTAATTCATAAGTTAGACCATGATCATAGAAATAGAACTTGCACAATGGAGAAAGATCCATGGAAGATATATATTACCAAAGCTCACTTTGCTCCAAGATTACAAGTCCTCCTCTTGTAGCTCTTCTACTCCAATTCTAGCCAAGTAAGAAGAAGAAGAAGAAGATGGTGGTGGAGAGTGAGGTAGAGAGTGTGAGTGTCTTTGGTGTGGTGACTCCAAGTGTGGTGTGTGGAATGAGGGAGAGGGAGGAGGTATTTATACACAAAGGAGAGTGAGCTAAATGACCTAACTACCCCTAAACCGACCCTAAGCGGGCGTCCGTGCACGCTGTAACCGCCATCAACACCCAAACCGACCATTGGAGCACTTAATGTACCGCCACGCGGCCGGGCTCGAACCGCCCCCATCGGGGTGCGGGCGCACCTCCCCGGCGTGGGCCGGCCCAGGTTTCGCGTGTCGCCTTGATTTGGCCTGAGAAGTTGTACCATGGGCTTGACTCGGTCCACAGTGATTTGGTCCATTTCCATCCCCGGTTTGATATCCTTGAGAATGCGCTTTCGGGATGGCGTACTTTGGACGTATTTCCACCTGTATTTATTATAAATACTACAAAATACATTTCGAACACTACAAGTGGAAATATGTTAGTAATAAATGTATATGAGAATAAAAGGTATAGTTTTACTCCCTTTATGGTAGTAAGTTGACCGGAAATATGTCGTTAGTGACCGTCAACAAACTCCCCAAGCTTACCCTTTGCGCGTCCTCGAGCAAAAGATAAATACTTGGTTGTTGATCGGGAGTTGCTACAATGCCGGTTATGTTTCACAAGTACCGGGGTTATAATAAGATTTTCTACTATAGTTTGAATAAAATGGCACATCTTTTCTCACCCTTTATTACCTTTCATCGTAAGCGGGGCTTTTAGCTTTTCTCAAAGCCTTGGGCGGTTGCCGGATAGAACGGTTATAACAGAAATACTTTTCATTCATCCATTTGATCAACTTTCTCATCCGGGATTTATTTAGATTAAGATTATATTTGGTTTTTCGAGAAGGTATGGGCTTTATTGCTATTTATATATATATTTTTTTTTTGAGAGGTGGGCTCTGCTGCCCTAGACTTTTGTCTTTTATTTCCTCTCTCTCTCTCTCTCTCTTTTTTTTTTTTTTTTTTTTTGGAGATGTGGGCTCTACTCGCCCTCGGACACGTGTCCATTTTTCATCTCTTTTCTCTCTTTTTTTAGCATAGCCCATAGCATTTCTCTTTTCTTTTCAAATTAGATTCCCGGATGTCAAGTTTCTCTTTTGGACGAAATCATAGCAAATCTATTTGTACCATATCATACTTGGCAACAACCTAGACTGGATAGAGCTTATGCAACCCACATGAATCAGGTTTTTCAGGATGAGATTTTAGACTTAGCCACTAAACCCAAACTCTAGAGAAATTCGAATTATAAACTAGGCACAGGCAAAGCATAAGACAGAGCAACTATTCATCATTTCAACAAGGGACTAAGACTAAACATTTTCATAGCTCATATGTATGGACATGAAAGCACAAGAAGAGCTACTTATTCTATTTTTGGTTTTTTTTTTTGAATGCAAGATTGCTGGAATTTAAACATGCTAAAATTGAATAAAATTTTGCTGAAAATAAATATGCAATGCAATGATACCTGCGGGGGTCCTCCCCCAAGCTATCTGGAGGCCCGTAGATACCTTTATTTGTTTTTGCCTTTTTTACGTGGTAGTTGCCTTTTTACCTTTGGCGAGGGGCCCACAATTTTGAGTCTGTGGGGCGTGACTTTCTCCCGATTTCTTTCGATGGTGCATCCGATCCTGGAGACACGGATGATTGCACCTGCTTGAGTACCCACACCTTTTGAGGAGGAGTGTATTTGGATTTCTTCGTTTGTTTTGGCTCCTCCTTGTTTTCCTTAGGTGTGGTGTTCCCTTTCGAGCTTTTCCTTTTGGGGATTTCCTTTCTTTGGTCCTCTGGTAAAAATGGGAACCTTCTTCATGTTCTCGTTCTTCTTTCCCTTTTTTTTTCGAGTTTGTCTTTTTTCTTTTGCTCCCACTTTTTACCAGTGTTGACTGCCTTGGGAGTGTTGCCGGCTTTTGGGGGTTGTATTTCTATTTCCTTGATTCCTTGCTCCCCATATTTTATCCGGATCATTTTGCACTCTTCTGAGATCCGGGGCCTGAATTCAAACTTCTCTTCATTGCCATTAATGTTGAAGAGGATCTCTCCTGCCCCAACATTAATCACATTGCCCCGGCCGTGCTCAGAAACGGTCGTCCAAGGATGAGTGGTGTGTCTTTTGTTACCTCCATATCTAGCACCACGAAGTCAACTGGGACAAAGTATCCCCGGATCTTCACCGGTATGTCCTCTGCAATTCCTGCTGGGTACCTTATGGATGAGTCCGCTTGGTTGTAGTGTCATGGTTGTCGGCTCGGATGTGTATGTTTCAATTTGTCAAACACCGACTTGGGCATGACACTTACGCTGGCACCCAAGTCACACGCGGGCATGGTCAAATGTCTGCGTGTTCGATTAAGCGGGAGATTGTAGGACAACCTGGATCCTTCTTCTTTTCTGGCAGGCGATTCAGAATAGCGGCACTACATTCTTCTGTCAGCTTCACAACTTCTGTTGCTGGTAACGGCCGCTTATTCTGGATGATATCTTTGATGTACTTGGCATATGAGGGGACGTGGAGCACATCCAGAAGTGGTACACTTACGTGTACTTTCTGGATCATTTCCACGAACCGATTGAACTACTCATCCAACGCCTGCCTTCTTGTTCTTGTGGTAAATGGTAGGTAGGTTGTATCTGTGTATTCCAATGGTACCACTTCCACTTCGGGTTCTTCTGTTGCCTGGGGCGTTGCCTCTTCAGGTTGCTTCTCTTTTTGTTTCCTCACCACATGGTTGGGATTTGGTGGGTCACGAGTGGACCTACCCCCTCTGGTGGTTACTGCATTGATGTTTTCATGAGGGATTTCAGATTGCCTTGGAGCTTTCTCTTCAACCATTACCGGGAGACGAGCGGCAAGCTGGGATATTTGTGTTTCAATCGTTTTGTTGAAATTCAGCTGATCTGTCATAGCAGAGTTGAGCCCGTCCAGCTTGCTGCTGACTCCTTCTAAGATGTTATCGTTCTGGCTCATCTTTTTGGTGAGGTTTTCATTAATCTTGGCTTGGCCCAACACCAGGTCCTTAAGTGAAGGCTGACCGGAGCTGTAATTGGGATTATAGCCCTGGTTACCTTGGAATGGTGGGCCGGGACTGGTTGTTCCGACCTTTTTGAGGTTGGCGATACCCGTTGTTGTTGATAAATGCTACTTCCTCGCGGGTTTTAGGGCAATTATCCCCTGAGTGGCCAACTTCACCACAGGTCTCACATGTCATGTGTGAGTCTGTGGCATAAACTGGGCGCTGCTGATTAGTTGAGTCTGGGCTGCGCTCATCCAGCTTCTTCAGCAATAGATCCATTTTTGCGGCAAGCATATCCGCCTCCTTCACGGGATGCATACCTTTTTGTGTTTTGGCTGGGGTTCTGTCTTCCCCGGCTTTGGTTTGCCACCATCTTATCGATCGGGGCTGTTGCCCCATCAATAGTGAGCGACAAGAATGCGCCACCAGCAGCGGCGTCGAGGTGCCCCTTCGATATGGCCGTGAGACCATTATAGAAGTTCTGGAGCACCAGCCAATTCTCCATTCCGTGATGTGGGCATGCTTGAATATATTCTTGCAGCCTTTCCCACGCCTCCGGGATGGGTTCCATTGAATTCTGCTGGAAGTTGGCGATTCTTCCCCTCAGGGCATTGGTTTTGCCCATGGGGAAGAATTTAGCTAGGAACGCCGTGGAGCATTTTACCCACGTATTTACTGCTTCCTTGTCCTTGTAGAACCACTGTTTCGCTTTCCCCACGAGAGAGAAAGGAAACAGGTGGAGCCTGATAACGTCGGGTTCGACGTCCTTGATGACAATCGTGTCGCACAGCTCAAGGAAGTGTTGGAGATGTGCGTTGGCGTCCTCGCTAGGCGGTCCACAGAAGGGACCGGCCTGCACCATGGTAATTAGCCCAGTCTGGCTCGAAGTTCTTGTCACGCAACATTGACCACCGGCCCGGTGGGCACGTTGGCAACAATGGGCATGGAGAAATCGCGGAGCGACTTTTTGAGCCATGGCTTGCGGTTCGGTTGGTGCGGGGGTGTCGGTCTCAACCTGTCGAGGTTCGGTGAAGAAGAAGAAGTACGAGACCTGTTCTTCCTTAGGAGTGCCTTGGGATTCTCAATGAAGTTTGTCGGCAGTTGGAAACCTGACATACACTATCCTGTTTTCATCCACAATAGGAGAAAACATAAAAGATTAGCCTGTATGAGCAAGTGGTTATCACGCATGCACATTTCATATTCATAGCCCGACTAGTGATTTCTTATAACAATGCCTTCCCGACAACGGCGCCGAAAAATGCTTGTTGACGTTTCTTAGCGCAATCATTAGAATCGTGTTTAGAACCCAACCCCCATGACTACGCTTAGAGAGACGAGCCGTCGATATCACTAAGTGGAATCACCGTGTCGGTGATAACGCACTTTCAATCAACGGTGATAGATCTTGCCATAGTTGATATTTCATCCGCAAGCGCGCGGATCTATCATTGTAGCATTTCACCCCGGAAGTATTCAGGGTATCGTTATTTATATTTTCCCAAAGGAAGGCATGTTGTATAAGAAGTAGCATGGCATCCGGATGATGAAATGTGTGCACACAAAGACCAACTCGTTCATAACGAGGGGGTAAGCAATACGGTTTATAGATAGTGTGACACACACATTGGAATCCACCGGTAAAGGATAAAGAAAATAGATAAAGAATAAATAAATGTCCTATGGAGTAATCTAATGTATTCTAGTCATGGTCTTACAATGAATAGTTAGGATCATATACTAACATGATATGAGCATGGTTATGTCTAGGATAACAGGGGAGACTTCCGTACCATCCGGCCCAATGGAAAGCATTTACGAACTCCTACATCACATCACATGCGTGGAGGGATTACAAAGGGACGGACGGGGCTGTCACAACCACCCCCGCCTACCCTCACGACCGTGGCATGCTCTCATATTCGAAGGTGTCGTAATACCCGGGCACCATGCCCGCGTGCGAAGCAGCACTACTCTTGTCCCCCCAGGATCCCCACCCTACGGATGGACGGACTAAGACAAGAGCAAACCCGAAAGAACAACGAACCGTTATCCCATCTATAATCATGTTATGCATACGATGATCGATGAAGAACATATACTCTAATTCATAAGTTAGACCATGATCATAGAAATAGAACTTGCACAATGGAGAAAGATCCATGGAAGATATATATTACCAAAGCTCACTTTGCTCCAAGATTACAAGTCCTCCTCTTGTAGCTCTTCTACTCCAATTCTAGCCAAGTAAGAAGAAGAAGAAGAAGATGGTGGTGGAGAGTGAGGTAGAGAGTGTGAGTGTGCTGGTGTGGTGACTCCAAGTGTGGTGTGTGGAATGAGGGAGAGGGAGGAGGTATTTATACACAAAGGAGAGTGAGCTAAATGACCTAACTACCCCTAAACCGACCTAAGCAGGGCGTCCAGGTACGTTGCACCGGCCATCAACACCCAAACCGACCATTGGAGCACTTAATGTACCGCCACGCGCCGGCTGGGCTCGAACCGCCCCCATCAGGGTGCGGGCGCACCCCCCTGGGCGTGGGCCGGCCCAGGTTTCGGCGTGTCGTCTTGATTTGGCCTGAGAAGTTGTACCATGGGCTTGACTCGGTCCAGTTGTGCAGATTTGGTCCATTTCCATCCTGGGTTTGATATCCTTGAGAATGCGCTTTCCAGGATGGCGTACTTTGGACGTATTTCCACCTGTATTTATTATAAATACTACAAAATACATTTCGAACACTACAAGTGGAAATATGTTAGTAATAAATGTATATGAGAATAAAAAGGTATAGTTTTACTCCCTTTATGGTACTAAGTTGACGGAAAAATATGTCGTTAGTGACCGTCAACAACTGCCTGAACATTTGGCAGTCATTAATGGAGTGGGAGTTGGCATTGTGGAAACCACAGTACTTCTTATCTTTCACCCCTCCTGGACGCAGCATTGGATGATCATCTGGCAGCTTGATGCGTCCTTCCTTGATCAGTAACTCAAAGAGCCTATCAGACTTGGAGACATCAAAGTCATAGGTCCCCTTGTTCTGCTTCAACCAGCGTTGCTTAATCTTAGTAGGCTCCTTTCCCCAGACCAGTTCAGCAGCAGCCACTTCTTCATCAACATATTCTTCATCAGAGTCATCAACATCCTCAAGGAAACTCTGATACATGTGGGCCACATCACCTTTCTTGTAGCGGCCGTCTTTCTTGATGCTCTGGAACTGGTCATTCATGAGAGATATGCGTCGTGACAACTGACCAAGGTCACTAAATTCCATGCCGGCCAGCTTCTCTCTGACATTCGAGTGCATGCACCGTATAGCTGCTGCCGGCAGTTGGCTGTCGGGAAGATTCAAAGAGTAGCAGAAATTCTTTGTCTCCCTAAACCTGCGTATGAACTCCTGGGGCGTCTCATTGTACTTCTGTGCCATGCCCATCAGGTCGACCAACTCCTTCTCACTGGAACCGTTATAAAAGTATGCATGGAATTTTTGTTCCAGTTCTGCCCATGTACCAATGGAATTGGGCGGCAGTGTAGTAAACCACACAAAAGCTGGTCCTGTAAGTGAGGATGGAAAGTAGCGAATCCTCCAGGCTTCTTCTGTGACAAGTTCTCCCAGCTGTACCAGGTAGCGACTGATGTGCTCTGTGGTGCTGGTGTCATCCTGGCCAGAGAACTTGGTTAAGTCGGTTGGAGGCTTCATCCTTGGAGGCAGAGCTACTTTGTCGCACCACTCCGGATATGGAGCGGTACCCACGAGGCCCGATTCTTAGGCTTCAAACCAAACTCGTCTTGCATCATGTCGGCCATCTTACTGAGCAACTGGTCCACTCACGAAAGCACCGTTGTGATTGGCCATGGCTCGACCCACAGCGCTGGCTAGCGACTTAGCCTTTGCGACCTCTTGAGAGTTGCTTCGTCTTTAGGATCGGTGGCCGGCGACCCAAATCTTTGGCAAGTCAAACTTCTTGAGGATCTTGCCACTCTTGTTCTTGTAAAAGGCTTGCAAGCACTTCTGAGCGAAGTCCTCGCATTGCTTGCGCACTTCATCCTGGTGCTCTGGCGGCAGGTCCTCCAGGTTGACCTTCTTGTTGTCATCGTTGTTGACAGTGTCGTCAGGCATCTTGACTTCAAGCTTGTGTGTCCCATCGGGCGTGCCAAAAAGTGTGTTGACACGAAAAACGTCATTCCGTGCGGCACACCGACAAGCCAGAAACGCTAGCCGACCTCACCGGGAGAGCGGACGATCAACTCCAAAGCGTGCCGATCAATTTGACCTAAAAATTGACAAGGGAAACCATGAGAGCAGGAACGTGCCTGGTATGACCAAGACAGTTCCTCAATGTACGGCCCTGAAGCCACTTACGATGACATACAGCTATGGAAGCTGTCTGCCAACAGGTTTATAGATCCATTCGG
This sequence comes from Hyparrhenia diplandra, assembly GCA_015847255.1. NCBI lineage: Eukaryota > Viridiplantae > Streptophyta > Magnoliopsida > Poales > Poaceae > Hyparrhenia > Hyparrhenia diplandra. Next base: position 323,072 of record JADLZK010012028.1, on the reverse strand, counting down.
TAAGCATAAATGAAAGCATATGAATGTATTGCTACCGAATGAACCTCAGAAGACATGTTGGAACAAGTAAAAACTGATCATCAAGATATAGCATGATAAAGCATAAAGCATTAGATCGATCTTACTGTCAACATATAAACAAAGACAGGCAACTCGTAAACATAAGCCTATCTAGATCACACATGCATAGATTATTCCAACTAGTCTGCCGCACGTCTAGCCTTCCTAATCCGTCAAGCATAAACTCTAACAAGCTAATCCACCGCATGATACAGCTTGTTAACATCTACACCACCCCTCACGACTAGATCTATCCACCGCATGATACAATCTAATCACAAGAAGCTAAAAGCATGCATAAACCCAAACAGATCTATAGATACTCGTTACTCGTTAAAGAACAGCATACGTAAACAGTAAAGCACACCATATAAGTTTGGTTTAGGGGTAGAGTCAGGGATTGACAACAATCCACCGCATGATACACTGCAAGGTTAGACTCTGTGAAGACAAACCCACACCGCGTAAACTACATGTAAACGTACGACCGCATTCGGCAAGCTTGCCGAATCGGGGTCCATGAAAAAAAGGACACACGTCACGTAAAACATAAACGTAAACCTTTTAGGATCTGCGCCTGCCGCACGACACCCAATCCTGCTAAGTTTAGCCTACATCTAACTGCATGAACCCACAACATGTAACTACTTAGATTGAATCTAAGCCCGGCTATAAGTAAACACATGATTTTACTCCTCCTTTGGTGTTTTCATGTCGCCTTACCGAATGGGTTAGATCTCGAAAAGCAATAGATCTATCCTATTCGGCAAGACAGGGCGTAAAAGCACCGAGGAACGAGTAAAATCTATAAAAGATGAAAGCCGAGCCGCATCAATCTAAATAGGGCAAGATTTATGGTTGCAAAACAATAAATAAACAATATCGATCCATTGCAACACGTGGGTAATCTTAATGAATTCGTTAGATCTTGCCAAATCTAACGAAGCCGATAACCGGCCCCAAGCTAGATCTTAGCCCCGCCGCGACTCATGACCTAACAAAGAACCCTCTTGCCTATGCTTAAATCCACCGCATGATACTAAGCATAGAAACAAGACTACTTGCATCATATCTAAATCCACCGCATGATACTAGACATGGTGCAAGGTTGCCGGTACTACCGAGGTCGACCGATCGATTGTTCCTCGTGCGATGAGATCGGCGACACAACTTGGACTCGATAGGGTTGGCACGGGCCGGGTTGATTGTATTGATTGTTGTAATGTCCTTTTACAATGGTCGAGGGTCACTATTTATACCCTGGACGTGATAAGAGTTTTATTCTACTACGATTACAATAGAAAACCCTAACTTAATAAGATAACTTGGGCTCTAAGCCCGCTTAGAGTTGACATGGTACGTGCATCGTGGGCTTCTCTCCGGGTAGCTTGCTCCTGTCATCTATTGCCTTCCCGAATGGCCTTATGGATCCAACTTCGTGGAAGACCCACCAAATACTACGTGACGCACAAGCCACTTGGCGAATGATCCTCTTGCTGAATGACTTTATTGGAATCTTGTAATCGGCCCCAAATTTTGGTGTTAACAGGTTCGGCCTTTGCCTACAGCCAGATCGGGCGCACGAGTGGTCCCGTGTGGTTGGACGGCGAGCGTGAGAAGAGCAAAAGTGCCCCCCGCGGCATCGCAGATATTCGCCGGCATCGGAGTAGTTGGAGGGGCACATTGGTCATGTAAAAGCATACGTACCTGTATAAAAAGGCCCCAATGGGGTATTGTAAAGGACAGATGATAACTAAGCAGTGAAATAGATCATTTCGGCTATTGTGTTTCAGTATCATCCCATTCGGAGTAGCACGCTTGGGGGCCACTCCAACATTGCCGCCCACCGTGGCTGAGCAGACTGCTCATGGCTCAAAACCGCAAGGGAAAAGAACCGCTAGGGGAAAGGCCATCGACTTCCCGGCGGAGGGCGCTAGGCGGGATCACCCGCATCACCGAAACACGGACACCCCTCAGGGCCAGGTCGCCGATGCCACCGAGAAGGAGATGACACCGGTCCGGCAACGGGTTACGGTGGAGGTAGTGGCGGGGAACAGAACGTGCCGACACGGAAGGGAGACATGGTGGGCGGGGAGCGTGCCCGAGGAAGCGAAGCCGAGGCCGGCCGAGGGTAGCGCAGTTGAAGGACAAGGGAAGCGAGAGCTCGAGGGAGCTAAGGGCCCGAAGGGAAGCTCTGCGACGGTAGGGGAGGCTATCAAACAAAGAGAAAACACGACTCGTGAGAGGCTCGAAAGGCCGACGGCCGTAGAAAGGCGAGGATTGTTACGCGAGATCGCGTGACTTGAGGAAAACGTTAAGGCCACAACCGGAGGAGGTGAAAAGGCAACATCGACCAGGATCCGGGAGGAGATCCGGAACTCGAAGAAGACTCCGACCCCGAGGGGGGTCGATGACACTTCACCTCTTTCGGTCGAGTTGCGGCGAGCGAGCCATGGCCGGTTGGGTACGGGGCCGAGATTGCCTTCTTTCGATGGCAAGTCGGACCCAAGGAAATTTATAGCAAGCTTCGAAGCAAGAGTTCATTCGGCGGGGAGATCGTCAACCGTCACAAAATCTCTCATCATGGCGGTAGAAGATGTGGCACATGAATGGTACATAAACATTGAGCCTTTATCCATCGAGAGCTGGGAAGCAGCTCAAAGAGCGGCTTATACTCACGTTCAAGGGTTTCAAGACCAAAGCAAGAAGAACGCCAGAGAATTTTTCAAGTTGAAGCAGGAAGAAGGCGAATCACTTACTCAAGATATCGGAGAAAATCGTCCAGCTTCGGGCCCAAACACCTAATGTCTCCGATGAGGTGGTAATTCTCGCGGCAATCGAGGGCATGGCCATTGGCCAATGTGCTTCAAATTTAGACCGAAAGGAGCCCAAAACTTTAAAGGAGTTGTACGAGCGAATCAAAAAGTTCACGAAAGCCGAAGATGGGCTCAAGACAAGGAAAGCAGCGAGCAAAGGTGAAAAGCAGCAGTCACCGAATCCGGTTCCTAGTAACAACCAGAAAGGGGCAAAGAACTTTCGGCCTTGTCAATAGGGTGCAAGAAGACATCTCAGCAAACCCAAGACAAGCAAAAAGACGCGAATCCGCCAGACCAATCGAACCAAGGAAGATCCCAGTCAAATAGGGGCGGAAGAGGCTCCAAAGGCAGAGGACGTGGCCGCGGCCGCGACGGGCCGAAAGCCCCATACTGTTTTATATGGGGTGAAAACCAAGGTCACTACGGCGCCAGACTGCAAGTATGGTCGAGTTCGCTAAAGAGCGAAGTCAAAAGATGAGAATGCGCAAGGGACCCAATCACAGAATCATGTCTACCATACGAGCGGCCCGAATCCTTACCCGGTCACCCGGGCTTCCGATCAAGCAATCTGATTGCTCTCACCGCCCGTTCGGCCTCCTCAGCAATTTCACTTGGCTCAATACTCCTGGACATATCCGGATCAGCATCAATCGCCACCTCCGCCTCCGATGTAAGGTGGTTCGGCGCCAGCTTCCCACCGGCCAACATGCAATACCATCAAGCCAGCGAGCTAGGCTAAGCTTCAGCGATTAGGAGAACCGAACGGTCAATGCGGTCCTACCTTCAAGGGGGGAAATCTTTGCAATCACCGGTGGGTCGAATCTTGAAGACGAGAACAAGAGAGCCCGAAGAGACTTCGTGCGTAGAGTCCATTCGGTATCACCAAGATGGCCGCTGAACGGACCGGCGTGGTCCACAATGCCCATCACTTTCGACAAAAGTGACTTTCAGGTCAGAGATTACCCTCACACTGATGCTTTCGTGGCAACCGCAAATGTAGAAGGATTTATGATGCACAACATCTTAATAGATAACGGGAGCTCAGCAGATATATTGTTTATCAAGGCCTTTGAAACCATGGGGATGGATCGAAGATCTCTATCACCGGCTAGGAATGCATTGTTTGGGTTCGGTGGTAGGAGGATCGACGCCATTGGCAAGAAAGAAATAGCGGTCACCTTCGGCGGAGTGGGTCTGCTTTGAACCGAAATCTTCACTTTCGACATCGTCAACATTGACTACCCATATACAACAATCTTCGGCAGAGGAGTAATCAACAAGTTCGACGCCATCATCGAGCAGAGCTATTTATGTATGAAAATGCCCTCCCCTTCGGGCATTATCACCATTTGGGGGGATCAAGAGGCGGCTCGCAAAATAGATGCAAGGCCCATTCTGGGGTACAGCATGGTAAATGAGGTCACCCTCACAAAGAAGTCCGAAGAAGAAGATGAAGAACCCGAGCTGGATCCAGCTCCCGAAAGGGTTCGCGAGCCCAAACTCAGAACGGCTGACGCAACCAAAAAGGTATCGCTATCTGAAGCTTACCCGGACCGAAGGGTAGTCATTGGAGCCAAACTTGAGGACAAAGAGGCTATAGACCTCATACATTTTCTAAACGAGAACAAGGATGTTTTTGCATGGTCAGCAGAGGACCTGAAAGGAGTAAGCAGAGATCTGGCATAGCACAGTCTTAACGTGGATAAGACAGCTAGACCAAAGAAGCAGCAGCTGCCGAGGTCCAGAGACTTTCAGATGCAGGGGTTATTAGGCCAGTTCAATACCCGGATTGGCTGGCCAATGTGGTCATGGTATAGAAGAAATCACTTGATCCGAATGTCAAGAGATGGCGGATGTGTGTGGATTTCACAGATCTCAACAAATCATGCCCGAAAGACCCTTATCCGCTACCAAGAATCGATACACTCATAGACATCGTTTCCGGTTCCGAGAGGATGAGCCTCTTGGACTGTTTCTCCGGTTATCATCGGATATACATGGATCCGACCGATGAGGAGAAAACCAGTTTCATCACCCCAGGAGGGACCTACTGCTTTAAAAGGATGCCAGAGGGGTTGCGGAATGCCGGCCCGACCTTTTCTAGAATGTCCGACCAAGTGTTCAGAGAACAAAAGAAGAAGAAAAATCTCGTAACATATGTTGATGACATTGTCGTCATTAGTAACAAGAAAGAGTCACATATCAGCGACCTCAAGGAGACTTTCGGCAACCTAAGAGGGAGCGGGTTAAGGCTAAATCCGGAGAAATGCATTTTCGGCATAACCAAGGGAAAGATGCTTGGATGCTTAGTTTCGGCTAGAGGTATTGAGGCCAATCCTGACAAAATCACGGCAATTACCAAGATGAAACCACCGAATTCAAGAAAGAAAGTCCAAGAGCTTACGGGTCGTCTTGCAGCGCTGAGTAGGTTCATTTCCAAGTCAGCTGAAAAAGGATTGCCTTTCTTTACGGTGCTAAAAGGGGCAGATCAATTTGAGTGGGGGCCAGAGCAGCAGAAAGCCTTCAAAGATTTAAAGCAATATCTCGTGAGTCTCACCACCATGTCTAAGCCCTCACCGAAAGCAACATTGCTGTTATATCTCACAGCTTCACATGTGGCAGTAAGCGCAGTCCTCGTCGAGGAGAAAGAGCATGACCTTAGACTGAAGTAGTTCCCGATCTATTATGTTTTTACGAAGCCCCCGTCCCCGCAAAGCTCAACTATTCGAACTCGAGAAAATCGCGTACACGGTCGTCATGGCCAGCCAAAAGCTTAAACATTATTTCCAAGCACATAAGATTCGGGTGATATCCTCACAGCCGTTAGAAGCCCTGTTCAAAAACAGCGAAGCAGTAGGGAGAATCGGCAAATGGGCAACGGAACTAAATGAGTTCTACGTTGATTTTGAGCATAGATCTGCAATCAAATCGCAAGCAATAGCCGACTTCATAGCGGATTGGACTCCTTTGGCTCTTAGCGAGCCGGAAGTGTTCACAGAGCCAACGTGGACAGCAAATTGCGACGGAGCCTGGTGCGATCTAGGCACCGGCATTTCGGCAGTGTTGAGGCCTCCAGCAGGACCTCCGGTTCGCTACGCAGCAAGGTTGCAGTTCGCTTCCACCAATAACACAACCGAATATGAGGCAGTCCTGCTCGCGCTCCGGAAGTTGAGGGCCATGGGAGTGAAATGGTGTGTGATATACACCGATTCTAAGGTGGTAAGCGGACAAGGCGAAAAAGAGTACACAAAATAGGGAGCCTATGTTGGTCAAATACCTTCGGGCGGTAAGAGCTATGGAAAAGCATTTCGCGGGATTTTCTATTAAGTTCGTCCCGAGAAATGAGAACCGAGAAGCTGATGAATTGGCGAAAGCCACGCTTTCGAGGCATTCCGACCCCACTAGATGTTTTCTTCCGGTTGCTTTCGGTAAAGGCAATCAAGGATGAGGAGGAATCGCCAAGGCCAGTCCATGCGATAGCAAGTCATGATTGGAGAAGTCAAATCTTCGCTTTCTTGGTAGGGACTTATGAACCCGAAAGTAAGCACGAAGAGCAGAGAATGCGATCAAGAACGAAGCACTACTCTATCATTCGAGGTGAGCCGTACAAGGACAGGTTAGTAGCACCCAAACTGAAATGCATCAGCATCGAGGAAGGCAAAAAAGTCATTAACCGAAATCCGAGGAGGCATGTGTGGAGCTCACCGAGGACCACACGAGATAGTCCACGAGCAATGAGATAGGGTTTCTATTGGCCTTCGGCGGCCGGGGCCGCTAAGCAACTTGTGAAAACATGCGAAGGGTGTCGATGTTCGCAAAAGAAACAGAACGCCCCCTCAAACCCTACTAAACTGATAGTCCCCTGCTGGCCCTTGCAGCGTTAGGGTGTCGATATAGTCGGTCCATTGCCCACCCGGGCAATGTCGATTCGCGGCTGTGGCATCGGAATATTTCACCAAATGGGTTGAAGCGGGGCCTCTCGCAAGGATCACCTCTAGTACGTTGGTCGGTTTAGTGCAGCGTGAGATAGTTTGCGGTTCGGTGTCCCTTCTTACATCACTTTGTGGACAATGAGAAACAATTCGACTCCACTTGAATTTGAATTTCTGCGAAGAGTTAGGCATCAAACTATCCTTCGCATCGGTTTACCATCCTCAAAGCAACGGCCCAGCGGTAGAAAAGGCGAATGGCTTGGTGTTTTCGGCTGTCTCTAAATCCTTGTGGGATTCCAAAAAGGGGAAGTGGCCAGTTGAAATGACTACCGTGGTATGGGGCCACAACATCTCGTGGTCTCAGCGGCCGGATTCACGCCTTTCCAACTATTATATGGCGAAGAAGCAAGTAACCCGGAAGAACTCAAACTCGGTTCTTTGAGAACCAAAATGAGCGAGGTAAGCGAAATCCAAAGGCTTGTGGATGCTGACACTTCTGAGTTCAGAAAATTGTAGGCGCTCGGAATCTAGAGAAATATCACCGGGGAGACGAAGAATTGGAGAGACAAGAAGGTGCTCGAAAAAACATCTACGCCTGGCGACTTAATCCTAATTCGCGCACCCGACAAACGAGGGCAAGTTGCGCCTCAATGGCATGGTCCATTCATCGTCTCAAACGTTGTCAAGCCCGGAGTATTTCGGCTAAAGACTGAAGAGGGTGAGGAATTGACCCACACCTGAAATGAAGATAACCTGAAGAGGTTCTACGCATAAGCAACACGCTCCCCCAAACACGGAGTTGTAATTTTTCTTTCCACTTTCGGTTGTAAGAATTAAACACCCGGACTACAAGGCTAGCGCTCTTTTCCTCACAGGAAAACCCTTTCATGGGTGTGAGGTTTTTAACAAGGCAGCCGATGTAAACGTTGCATCTTAATCAATGGCTTTCCCCAAAATTGGCTAAATGTGCTAAAATGCGGGCACACATAACCGAAAGCAAAGCCTGATGGAATCACGCCTTGCTCATTCTCATTGAGGCGATACTCGAAAAGAGATTGGTTTGAAGAAAAACGGAAACATCGGCAGAAAAGCCATACACTCAAAGCGGTCTAAAAACGGCCCAGAAAACCCATGATTTCAGCAGAGAACGCCTTTCTCGGGTGAAATCCCAAGGTGAAAATACCCCAGGGTCGGAGGACAATAGAGATCTACCTCCGCTACAGCAAGGCAAAAAGCCTAAGCAAACTGATCTTTGATTGATAAATCTGAAGTCAGAACAAACAGGAAAATTTTCGGCATGGGGCCCAAAGAGGGCAACTAGATCGACAATAACGAAACTAAAGAGGTTAATTAATAACCACACCTAACATCTTCGGTATGGTTAAGGCCAGGACAAGTCTTTCAATAAGAGTTACCAAACAAAGTATGCCAAAAGGACGCTTTGGCTACTATAAAACAAGGCCCGTCACCCTTGCACTTTCAGTTCGCAAGGGTCCGCCTTCCTAAACGAGGACAAAATGAGAGCAAGTTTAGAGAAGTTAGGCTTCCGGCCTATCGTCGGTTGCTTAATTCTTCTAGGGTTGAGAGGAACCGGGAACAAAGTTCGGGATTTCGGTAGATATACACGCTCCACCGCTAACCACTCTAGTTCCTGCTAGGAAAGAACTAGTAGGTTGACAGGCCTACCAAGTTCCGTCGATGGGGATGCTTGTTGCCAGCCGAAGCCTCCATGGAGACTTTGCATTCCAGCTCGCGCCAAGAGGTTTCAATAGCCATTCGGAAAAAAATTCACCGGGCTACGAAACAGGCCCGAAACAAGTAGTTGGAAACCGCCACGGTGGATTGAACGACAACATAAGCGTGGTTCGCCTTCGGTCGCGCACAATGTGGCAAAGATCGGGCTCCCAACACGAAGAGCATTGGCCTAAGGCATATATCAGGCTTCCATGGCCGGGCGATCATGGGACCGCTAGCCTCGTCTTCCGGATCATGCAAAGGTGGCATTGGCCGCCAAGACAGGCGGAAGATCGGCGAAGGCAATCACGGAAAAGCGGCGTTACCAACACGCCATAAGCCGAAACAAGACCTTTCTAGCCATCTTAGATACGCTTTGCCTCGCAATCGTTCACGAATGTAACGCATCAACGAAAATATAAAAGTCGCATAATAAAGAACTTTTCTTTTTGCACCAAGGTACGCCCGACCTAACCTCGTTTGGGGAAAAATGAAAGGGGAGGGGGTTTCTTTTGGTTCCAAAAGCACAATCGTTCGTGTTGACGAAAACAGGGGGCGGCTTAGAGCTCAAGACAAATAAGACTTTCGTGAAAAACCCCGAAAGCACGAAAGGCTTCCTACAGAAAAGCCAAACCTAGCCGTAAAAGGTGCAATATCAAAAAAGAGACAAAAATCTCGAAAAGGTGCAATATAAGCGACCACGGCATCATTGAATGCAAGCAATATGTGGTCAATCAAAAATCTCACCCACCTCAATCGCTAATAATAAACGAAGGACAATAGAATCAAATGCAAAGTGTACTTGTAAGGTAGAAAACAAGGACATTTTGGTCGCTATAAAGCAAGGCCCGCCCCCTCGATCCAGATAAGTCCCATTCTCTAGGAGATAAGCCACAAAATGAGAATAGCTCTAGCCAGGCCGAGATTCGGCACAAGCGACATTCGGCCAGACCGGATGTCGTCGAGCATAGGAATGAGAGGATTTGGGAATAAGCCAAGGACTTTCGGTATGTCACCACGTCCTACCACTAACCACCCTAGTCGCCGCTAGAAAAGAATTAGTAGATCGACAGTCTACCATGTCCGGCAACCTGGGGTTGATTGTTCATCTTCAAGAGCCGAATGTCCGTTGGTCGAAAGGCTAGCACTCGCGGTCCTCGGCGATCACCGCAAACCCCAAGTGTTTTGGAGCCGAAAGGCCAAAACAGACTTTCGGCCACCAAGCCGAGCTCGAGACAACATAAGCGTGTAGGTGGAAATTGCAAGATCATCGAGGGACTCTCCCAGCTTTAGCGCGGTGAGGCCGCGTCAGACCTCACGAGCACGCATTCCGGGCCGGAAGACATATCAAGCCCACGGGCACACGAATGCAAGCGCGCCCGGCTCGGGGAGATTAGATCGCTACAGATTGTGCGCGCGATACGGAAGGGAACCGGGAAAGCAGGGCGTCGACACTACCATAAGCGGCGTTGCCCTTCCGGTTGTCTCGCGCCGAAAGGTTTCGAAATACAAACCGAATGTAATAATGTATTAAGAAATCAAATGTGTCACCGAAATGTAATAACACACCCCTTTCACCTTTTTCGTGAAACACCTAAAAGGGGGAGGGGGTTTCTTCCTTTCAAATCCAAAATTTCGCGCCCCGAAACGAAAAAGGGAGGGGGTTTCTTCCACCTTTCTAATGTCTAGCCCCATGTCGCTCCTCAAAAAAGGGGGAGGGGTTTTCCTCCCGATTCTCGTAACAATCACAAGTTCGCGAAGTTGAGGCGTCGACTTCTCACAAATACTCACGTCCGTTACCTTCGGGGAAGGTAACGAGTGTTAATATCGGTACCGAGGAACATATGGTTCCTCGGGCTCATCTAAGACTTCTTCTTTCGGATCCAACAACACGCCTCTAACCAGGTTTTGTTGTCTAACCGAAGGACCGGAAAGTCGCCCAAAATTCTTGTAAGGCCCTCGCGGTTTGGGCTACCTTGCGACATCTAGACCGAAAGAAATCTTCCCGTGCAATTCGGAAGGTAATTAACGCAGTTTGCCCACGAACGACGCCGACACCAAAACCACCCCTTTTGACTCGCAAGGGGGCCGCGTTAAGTAAAGGCGAGGTCCGCTCCTCGGGAACCGCGCACAATAAGTTTACAATTCAACTTGTTCAAAGAAATCCTCCACACATAATAAAAGGTTTTACAATCAACAACCGATAGACTAAACAACCGAGTCGGTCGTAGGCGGGGTCTGGTCTAGCGTTGCGTCCTGTCGGCCGGGCGTCTGAGCACTCTCAGCAGAGGGGCTGTTTGCATTCGAAGGCTCCGCGGCATCACGTGTCGCAATGTAGGCCCGCACCCAGCGCCTTGATTTCATCCGCCTGCTCCAAACTCGCAAAGTGTGGCAAAATGCGGGCGTGAAGGTCAGAATGATGACAAACAACTTAACAGGAAACAGAAACCAAGAAGTTAAACCTCAATTAGATCGAGTCCTCACCTCCCCAAAAGACATGGCAGCCCGAAGCATGGCCACATCGCGGCCACCCGAACACCGGAAGGCTTCATAAAATTTCTCGTGCAGCTGGCGCCAGCTTCGGGAGACACTTCCCAGTAGTCTTGGGGTTGCGCTTCGGCCCAGCCCTCAAATCCTGTGAAGCCCGCGTCCTTCAGCTGTCTCGCCATGAAGGCCCGCAGAGACTCCGTGGCGGCATAATCACGAGGCGAGCTCACAGCGCCCCAAGACCGTGGATTTTGCTCGCCCGGCCACCGCAATTTCAGCATTGAGTTCTCTCGGTGGCGGTGTGGCCTCAAAACCGAAGCTGGTCAATAGGGTCTTATGGGCATCCACCCCAGCTTTGACAGCCAAAGACACTTCCTTCTCGCTTTGACGACGATTGCGCCCTCGGGTCACTTGGGCCTCGAGTCGCTTAACTTTTGGTTGCAGCAGTGGTGGCCCAATCCTCCGCATCTTTCAGCCTCTTCTCCGTCTCGCGAGATGTGGCCTCTGCGGTAGCTTCTTCTTTGGCCTTTTGAGTTTGGAGGTCGAAATGATTCAAAGAGCCGAAACTACCTCTCGAGGGTTCGCCCAGCCAAAAGAGGATCTGCGGGCGAGGAATAGAAAAATAGCATCAAAATTGAAAGCCCAATAAGGGACAAAAAAATGAAATTTCATTCGGTACGGCAAGTTCGGAAATAGTACCTCGAGCCTTCGATAACGCTCATAGCTTCGGTCCAAGCGAGGGTGCGGGACCTTAAGCAAGTCCCGCCGATCTCCGGGCCAGCAGCAAGCCAGCAGTAACACGCCCAAGGACGAGGGCGTCCTTGGTCGGCAGGAAAGGCAGGACGTGTGATCCACGTTCGCTACCATCGTGAGCGGCGGATGGAGTCCCTAAAGCACGAGCAATTTGGTAAGTTCTCTCCTTGGTCGCTTGAATCCCCGGAGAGTCCGAACCCCAATACACCCAACGTCTCACCGTAGTCTTGGGGCATGACTCAAGCGAAAGGGTTCCATACCCGAACAGGAAGTTCTTGGTCATCTCCGGGGTCACTACAAGCGATTCGTGATAAAATCTCGACTTACCGGTGCCTTTCGCCGATTTCTGGATCGAGGGGTAGCGGGGGTGACACCCGGAAGGGTTTTCTCTGGTTGAGTCTCCCGTCTTGCCGAGAGCATTTTGAGTCTTTCACGGACTCCGGCTTATCCTCGGCCTTCCTCTTCCCCTCGAAGACCCCCGAGATGCTGACCGCTTGAGCGGTTTTCATGGTTTTCTCCGAGGGTCGTGCTTCACAGCCATATCCTCTGAATCACTTAAAATAATCTACGGGATCAAAACCAAAAAAGAAATCCCGAGAGTTAGAAGTTACACTTATCAAGGTTGCAGAGTCAAGAATTCAAGAAACCGAAAATAGTAAAACCGAAAGCCCCATGTTGCCCACGTTAGCTATTCTACCGATTCGGTATCGCCCCACCGCCACCGCCGAGCACCCGACATCATCAAGGGGTGGCATTCAGCGTGATTGACCAAGTGGTTTTGCCATCCTTCGACCAAGAGAGATGTCGGCGCTTTCTTTTCGGCGGTCTTGCGACGTTTTGATATTTTCTTTCGCCGGCTTTCAAATCGTGAGGAGTCCAAAGAAACCTTTTAGCCCCTTGTTTGCCTTTTGCCTTTTGCTCCTTGCATGTAGCAGGATCGGGCCGAGGGGCTGCCGGTATTCCTAGCACTTCAAAAGCGCGGTTACACTTCAAATTGTCGCCCAAATATTTTTCTTTACTGCTCGAACTCTTTTAAATCGAGTGCGGGCCGAGTATATCGTCGGGCCACGCCACCACGGCACCAACGAAGTCAGCGTTGGTGCGGTAGCGAGACGGCATGTCCAGAAAAAGTCGCGGGCAGCGGTACCCGGAAGTTGTAGGTTTCGGGTTGAAGACGGTGGAGGTAGCAAGAGGGCACACTCGAAGAGCTAGCAATTCCTCCACCAAATCCCTCGTGATCCGGACTTCGGCCATCTCTTTCGTGAGCGACCATAGCCTCCTCAAAACCCGGAGCTTTGGCGTTGCCGGTGGCGGAGCGCACCATGGTCAAATTTGTTAATCGGCTCACAAGCCACTTGCCCCGAGGTCGTCCCCCACACCGCGGCACTTGCCTCCTCCTCGGCGGGGTACCGACTTCCGCGTAGAACCGGGGAATTTGGGTCCAGTCCTGCCCACTTGTTGCTGCGGAAGGCGCACTAGATAAGGCAAATGACTTCTTCTTTCGGGGGTGAAAGTGCACGCCCCCATACCGGCGCCCACTATCCTCTCAGCCCCGTCCTCGAATTCGCTGGGCTTAATAAAACATGAATAGCAGTGCGCAAATAAGTTCGCGCTCAAGGGGGCATTGAGCATCTTTAGTGCCATCACAAAAGCCCCGAGGCAAGCAATGGAGTTCGGTGTCGGTTGATGCAGCTGCATGTCGAATTTCTCCGAACCTCCTCCAAAAATTTTGCACGGAAACCGAAGCCCCGCAAACGAAAAAGTCGCGAAAGACTAGTGCTTCGTAGGGTTTCCATTGCGGGATGGTTTTCAGTTCGGGGAGCCCGGCAACGGCTCCGGGTTTCTACGTCCATAATACCCTCCTCAATATACTTGTCAAGGCGGGCGCCGGTGACAAGAGAGCGTCCCGTCACATAGCTCTTAGGCTTCGGCGGGGGGCTCGGTTCTCCCGCACCTCTTGGTCCCAAAGTTGCTGCCGCTTTCGGCATCTTGCTCGCCTTGACTGCTCATTTTCGTCGTTTTGGGATCAGCGGCGTCACGACGCTTCCGGCGCCCTCCTCATCATTACCAACCGACATGGCGGCCGCATCGACCGCAAGCATTTGCTGCTCCATAACCGGGCTATTTCAACAACCGACCTCTCGTCCATTGTAGACACACTCGCCTCATTGATGGCATCAATGTTCTCGCCCATATCGGCTTGAAGGAGGGATTCATCGGTTTAGACATCTTCGGTGGCTTGGACAATCGGGCGTTTATGTTACTCGATAGGTTGTTGCTAGAGCTACTGCCGCTCCTCGAGTTGTTGGTGGAAGAATAATTTTCAGCCCCACCGTCCGCGGCACCCCGTGGCTCACCGAAGTCGAGCTACCGGATTCAGATTCTGAGGAGGAACCCATTTAAGAGAAATACGAACCTAACAAGCGGGATAAATGGAATAAAAAGACCGAAAGGGTAAAACAAGGAATCCGAACTAAAAGTAAATCACGACTGAACAGAAATTACCTACTACACCGAAGATGAGGAAGCCGGGCGGGGCACGAAACCGAAAAGCGAGACGACCGAAAAGCTAAGCGCTGAGGGAGAAAATGAACGCCTGGGTGAGACCGGGGCAAGCCGCGGGGGGGGTTTTTATACGCCAGTCTGGCGCGCGGTTCGATGCACCGTTCGCGGCGGTTCATCTTTCAAGGCAACGGACGCGGCGGTTGCGTTAAAAAAATCAATTATCAAGTTACCAATCCAAACCCATTAAACAATCGTTGATTAAGTAAACAAGCTTTGGTCGAGCCACCAGCCCGGCTCCCCATCTTCGAGGGGGTTTCTTCGGCCCGAATGAAGCTTTTGGGTCGATGTTTCAAGAGGGAAGGCCTCCCGGAGCCCGGCGGGCCTGCTGTTGGGGGGTCGGGGCAAAGTTGCCTACCTACCCCTACATTCGGCCCCTAAAACGGACATCCGAACCCCCTTTCGGTGCTCTCGGCCCCCATGCGGGCCGGGCCGCCATCGCCGGGGACGAAGACGAAAGAGGTTCATCTTGGCATAGCGACCGCTACAGGGGTTGGGGGGACATTGGCGTTCAGGTCGGTGGCGGGCCTAGGCGCGCGATGCCCCGAGTTTTGGCGATTCGACCGACATGACCCGAATCTGTGTGTTTGGGGGCAATTTCCGCTTATTGTGTACCCTTTGGCGGGCTCACAATGGCGTCCAGGCCGCGAGGCACCGTCCGTCAAACCGAAAAGATGGCGTTAAACTGGGCGCCACCGAAGACGAGAGGTTCAGCCGCCTCTGACCGGATCGGTATCGAGTGGTCCCGAGGAGGTTGGGCGGCGAAGCGTGAAAACCCCGGCGTCGCTGATATTCGCCGGCATCGGAGTAGTTGGGTGGGCACGTTGGTCATGTAAAAGCATACGGACCTGTATAAAAAGGCCCCGATGGGGTATTATAAAGGACAGATGATAACTAAGCAATGAAGTAGATCATTTCCGCTATTGTGTTTTGGTATCATCCCATTCGGAGTAGCACGCTTGGGGGCTACTCCAACACCAAACAAGTTTTTATCTCCATTGTCATCTCAAAGACTTACCCTTATGAAGTTGATTGATTCTGCGGGGGGGTTAGTCCATAGATAACAAGATTCATCCAATGGAGGTAAAGACATTGAAAGGTGAACAAGGGATTTTTTTTTTGCAAGGTAATGAAAATAATGAGAGTGAAAGCACATTACCTTGTTTTGGTCCTCCCCAAGCTAGCTCAAAGCCAATATATTAGAATTGTACTCCATGCTTTTGGCTTTTCCTTTGCTTACCCGAGTGTGTATGTACCGACCGCGTATGCGGGCAAGAGCGTTGAAGCTTTTTGCGGTAGTAGCTTGATGATCCATCTTAGGCGGCCACTAGGCTTAGGTCAGACATACAACTAATGTATATGGACCTTGAGCCGTTGTGACAACAAAGGTCCAAGGAGGAGATTCCTTCCTTTCTTCATTTTTTCAAATATATTCTTTTTTTTTCTCTTTTTTTACTCTATTCTTTTGACTTTCTTTATCTCTCTTTTTTTTTAATAAATTCTTTTTTTTTTTTTTTTAGCATGGGGCAGCTAACATCGTCTTTTTATTCATCTCTTTTTTTTTTTCTCACTCTCTTTTTTTTTTCAATCTCTTTTTTTTCTTTCCCTTTTTTTCTCTCTCGTTTTTTAATGATCCCTTAGTGTGTGGAACTTGATATTCTCAAGATCTTCCCTCCTACACTTGGACTTTTTGTGAAAAAGTCAAGTGTGCAATTTTAGGGTCTCCTTTTGAGTGTGTTCCTTCGCCCAAGAGCATCAAAATTTTCTCATAGTCGATGTAGCTCCCATGTCTTCGAGCATTGCATGCCCCTTTGTTCTTCTTAGTCTCCACCTGAAATGGTTAGCGACAAGAATACGAGAAGGTGCACACTAACTTGAAAACATGTACTTGCTTTTTTATTTATAAGATATTTTATTTTATAAACCTAATATGAACAATGGTCACTACGCATGCATACTATAATGAACATGTCCTATTAGGTCATTCCTTTAACCAACGCCTTCCCAGGCAGCGGCGCCGAGAATGCTTGTTGACATTTCTTAACGCAATCACCAAAAAGGGCAATCACGCTTAGAAATGTCTGCATTGGTATTCTCGCAACGTTTACTGAGAACAAGTCCGCAAGCGCACGGAAATACCGTTGTAGCATTTTCAGCCGGAAGTATTCAGTATTTTCCCAAAGGAAGGCATGGTGTAAAAAGTCTCTAATTCAGACATGGTCAAGACAACATGTTTGCATAATAGATCAATGTTCATAATAGGGATAAAATAGGATAGGTAAAAGTATAACTTGACACACACACTCAAGCCAATCTCAAGGATAAAGACAAAAGAAAGAATAAAAGAATAAGTCTAACATGGAGTAGGCATATCCTAGATACACACATGCTTTTTACTGTTAGAGATTCTAAGTCAAGATAGCCAAGGTCTCTGGCTGACTTACTTCAGGCACCGGATAACACACGGTGCGCCGGTGTTGCCGGGCCTGGCTCTACGCCCGACCACGGACGTGAGGGATTACAAAGGGACGGACGGGGGCCGTCACCACCTGCCGCCTACCACCTCAACCGTGACGCGTGGGTCGAGGCAAACGAAGGCAGCCCCTAGCCCGACACCACGTCCAAGCTATTGACTACATACTCTAGCGTGTACAAGGTTTACCCATAAACGGGGTCCTTCTACTAGAGCAACCACCACAAGGACGAACGACGAACCCGCAACCCAACATCAACCAAGTCTAACTTTAAGTAGAACTCAACATATCAATCTAGCTCTTGGTCTAAACATGTATGCATGATATATTAAGCACAATATTCTAAATGACAAGATCATGATATAGAAACTATAGGCTAGTTCATCAATCAAGATTATATCATAAGAACTTTGCTCTAATTCAAGAACACAACTATATTGATAAAGTGAGAGCAAGAACAAAATGGAACTCTTGATATTATTCATACCGAAAGACACAAGATGTCCAAGCTCTCCAAGTAAGCTCATGGCCATCCTCCTTATTATTCTACTACTAACCTATAAAGAAGAAAAGAATAAGAAGAAAGAAGAAGAGGAGGAGGAAGAAATGGAGAGAGGCTCTCTTGTGTGGTGTGTACAAATGAGAGGAGAGGGGGTCCTATTTATACTAGAGAGGAGAGGGAATAATCCTAAGCATATTCCCCAATGGAATAAATGAGATGCCAGCCTCCCAAAGATGCAACCCGACCCACCTAGAGGTGGTACATTAAGTGCTCCACCTCCTATGGCGAAAAAACCGAAGAAAACCGGTGTCTAGGTGCATGAACCGGAGCCGAACCGGTGGAAGGCTGTGCTGCCTCGCATTCTGACGAGGAGGGAAATCTGGGTCCAACCGCAAGGGAATCCGGCCGAACCGTGGGTTGAATGCTGGCTGGCCACCGAACGAGGCAACCGCCGCCTCCGCGAGCCAACGAACGGGCACCACGCGGCGGAGCGAACCGCGGCGCGCGCTGCTCAGCCGCCATCGCGGCGCGCGGCGCGCACGCGTGGGGAAACCGGGCGCTGCGCGCGGCCTGCCTGGCCGGGCGGCGGCGGTGCGCGCGCACCGCCGCGCTGCGGGCGGGCCATGTGGCGCCGCCGGTGGCTGGCCTGGTCGCCGGCCCGCTGCGGGGGGACAGCCCCCGCCGCGGGGGCCCGCCCGCCGGCCAAATCTTGCGCTGCTGGCACAGCACGCCTTGTCGCCATTTGCCGCTATTGTTGCTTGCCACGTGTCCACGATTGATTGGCCCAAAGATCGTAGCTGATGTGTAGGTCCCTCATTTCATGTTGAATTTTGTTTGTACAATATCTTTCCACTCGAGCTCCAAATATAGCAAATGATATGTTTGTTGACATTTCTAACATGATCCAAAATAGGAAGGAGAAAGAAATATATATGGTATCTATCAGAACTTGTCAGCTTGGATGTGGAGTTAATCTCATGATCCAACAAAGGCGGAGTTAGGCGGTGTTAGTTTGTGGGGTGTAATCTCAGCACCATTATCCATAGTGGAGTTAATCTCATTAGGATATGTACACGAGGTGTACCACTCATTTCTAGGCATTATCTACGTACTAGTCTGTCACCCTAGCAATAACGCTCTAAGAAATGCGTGTATGGTATTCTTGATATGCCTTGATAAAAGATGAACATGATATCTGCAAGCGCACAAATAGAAATATCATTGTAGCACTTCACCGGAGTCTATCCGTATCGTATTTATATTTTACCACGGGGAAGGGGTAGTCTATGGAAAGTAAGAGAAAAGGTATGTCTAATGATTTAAGAGATGCATTGAAAGATTCACTTGAGATTCACTTGCGATGGTATAATGCGTAGTTACCATATGCATCTAGCAAAACTCATAACAGGATAAGTCTCATAATAAAGATAAATGATAAATAATAAATGATAACCGCCTCGAGTCTAAGATCATGGTATGCCACTAGTATCATATGAGCTATTAACATGGTATAGAGAGAGTAGAAAGAATATTCCTAAGTTATTCATAGTCATATGTCAATGAATACTACAATTAGTGCAATTACATCTAGCTATCATGGCAAGGTTGCAATATATCTACGCATGGTGAACATTACCAATGAAGATCAAGGACGAAATAGGATCATCACCGTAATTAAGGCTCAACCCGGCCTATCATTCGGGGTGGACTACAAAAGACTCAACAGGGACTGTCACTCCCGCGATCTACCAAACGACCGAATGTAGGGTGCGGTCGCGAGTAAACGTTGTATAAACACCACATTTACACATTGCTCACCACCCACATAGTGATCATCTAAGTGGATGCTATACGACTCCGTGCATAAAATATAAGACAAACTTACTAAACTAGACATATAATCATAGCAAGCATGGATACATATCACTAAGAATATAATCATTAAATAGAGCAAAGTCATAGCAAATGTATTCCAACTAAATACTTACAGATTGGATACAAGAGAGAAGCCACGAGAAGCTCGGCTCCCGCTACTTCTTGACTATCAGGAATCCAAGGCAAGCTTGACTTCCTCTAGATCTAACTAGGTAGCTAACTGCTTCTAATATGAGGAACTAGGGCTTGGGATCTAGACTTGGGGTCTTGATGATGGGACTTGATAAATAATGAATAGGTATGAATTAGGGTTTTACCACAGGGGTCGGGGGTCTGCTTATATAGCCCTCAGGCGATGAACATGAGCCCTTGGATCAAACCGACCTTGAGCAACGGCATAGATGTCATCCCAATGTCGGTGGTAAACCGCCATAGAAAGGAGAGGATGATGAGGTGGGACCCACCCCGGTCGCCAGATCGAGGGCGGCGACCTCCGGGACTCTGTGTCCTGGTGTGTTCTCCTTCCTCCCGGTGTCTTCTAGTGTCTTCTAGAATGTTTTAGTCCACTTTTCGGAATGAGTTGCCTCACGGTCACGTCGTCTCATCGTATGGGATGCAAACTCTTGGGCTTTTTCACTTTGCTCTTATCTGCTTTTATCTGTTTAGTCCCTCGCAAAGATATGATATACCAAAACTCATGGAAATATATCGGTTAGACCCCTAGACTTATGTTGATATTCATTTTAAGCCCTTATTTCATGTTTAGTTGGCTATCAATATTATGCTTTATAAGGCATACCAACAAGCTCCCCAAGCTTACCTCTTGCTAGTCCCAAGCAAGAATTATTTTATTATATTAATTACTTGGATCGGGAGTTGCCGCAACGCTTTCATGCCTCAAAAGTACTCATGCTTTCAAACAAAATTTCTCTCCGGATAAAAGTAAACTTTTTTCAACCTTCAACTTACCCATGTTACCTTTTACCTTTGGGGCTTATAACCTTTTCTTCAATCTTGGGTAATTGAAAGATAGAATAGTCAAGTTAAGCACTATATCTCAAACTCTTTGTTCAACTGTCCTTCGAGTTTTTGCAAGTTTTCAAAATAAAACTCAAAGTTCCCGGTATGACTCTCTCAAGTCTCTCATTTGTGGTATTTGTGGATCCTCACTAAGGCAACAAGGTTGTTTTGCCTTTCTCTCATAATATGTGGTATTTTTGGCTAAGACAAGTAGGGACACTATGCCTTCTTCTCTCTCACCCTATATCTAAGGCTTATATCCGGAGTTCATAGGTGGGAGAAACTAAATCTACTTACTAAGCATATATTGTAAATTCAAGCTATGGATCCAAAGTCATGAGTCATACTGATCAAGTAGTGCATGTGCATGGTGGAAAAATATGGATATGATGGTAGGGGATATAATAAGGTGTATGGAATGAATGAGGGAAAGCCTAATTCTACTTTTTTGCTCCTTGAGGAATCATCTCTCTTTGGAATTTGGAAACTTTCTGGAGAACTTAGAGAACTTGGGTTGTATCTCTTTTCTTTCTTCTCTTTTTTTTTTTTTTTTTCATATGGAGGAGAGGCGAGCATCTAAGTACGCATTGTTTTCAGCGGACACTTGTCCATTTTTTTTCTCCTTTATTCTTTTTTCTTCTCTCTTTTTAATCTACAACCCAAATCTCTTTTGCAATAACTTTTGAGAGATAAACAAAAGTAATGGAGCTTTGTAAGATATTGGCTAGAAATGGATGAGTGGATGGGTATAGGAAATATTTTTGGTTGTTCTCTCCTAGGATAGGAGTAGAACATTTTTTGTGGCTATAGTGGATGAATATGGTGGTGTGGTGGTGGATGTGTAATGAGTATATATGGTAGACGCGTACTTCCGGGTAGAAGTAGCATATGAATGAATGGAGTCGAGTGGAGTGGAAATATAGTGAGATGGAATGAGGTGGAGTGTACATGATCAGCATGACAAGTTTCTAAGGGTCACAAAGATTGAACAAACTCAATGCAAAGCAAGTAGCCTATATATATATCAAAGGGTTTTCCTAATCTAGGGAGCATGTATATATGGCTGTGGTAGGAGGTTCAACACTGCTTTACATAGGAACTTATCATGTGCATTTTAAATTTTTAAAATAAATCTCCGTAAATCTAGTGTCACTAGGAGTAAGATTAATAGCAGCTCGGACTATCTTATATCATATCCGTCAATTACCTAGACTTTACAAAGAAGCAATTTGCAACCCACGTGTTTCGTGGTTCGAGAGTAAATTTCAAGTCAAAGCAGTTTTGCATTTAGAGCTCAAGAGAAATTAAGCTTGAAAGCTAGGTACTAGAAAGGAATTACGGCGAGCAACTATTCATCATCTCCATGTTGGCAGATTTTATGGTTCATTTTAGTTGAGCAAAGCAAACTTGTGTACACTCTCTCTTGATCATTTTATTCTCACACTCTAGCAAAAGACTCTTTAAAAACGACTTAGACTTTATAAAACTAGACTCTTAATAAACTCTATAACAAACCAAATATTTTAGCTAATAATATTATATAGTATAGATAGTAATAGAGATACTTATCGGGATAACTGGGGGTGCTCTCCCCAAGCTGGATTGAAGAGTGATTGTTGATGATGTAGAAGTTGAAGTAGACGGCGACAATGGTGGCGCCCATCATGTCTCTCTCCCCTTCAATTCTCGCTGAACTCAAATAGACAACAAAGCTAGTGGAACTTGATTAAGCATTAGGGGTTAGCCACATTGCTTTAGGTTGCCTTGGGAATAGCAAAGTAGTATGAAATATATTTTTGGATTTTTATTTTTCTATGCAAGAAAAGATAAAGTACTTATGCATCTTTATTTTTAAGCCACCACGAAAGAAATAGTCCCGAGGGTGTTTAAGCCTCGGGTTTACTCACATGGGGCTTCAAGGTTTTTCACAAAACAAAGCACAAAATATTTTTGTTGTTTTTAAATGCAGATATTAGATCCTAAAGGTAAATATGATATGAAAAGATAAATATGCAACGCGGAAATTTTAAATATGGATAACTACCGAGTTACCTTTCGGGCGAGGGTTCGGCGATTAAAGTCCTCCGAACAGGACTTCTAGTTACGCTCTTTACTCCTCGGGTACATCGGTTGTCACAATTGGTGGCACCGATGATTCTCGTTGTCTCTTCGATGATGATCCGGGAGATGTCTTCTTCTTCCTCCACTTTAGCTTGGCCGGTGGGCTTTTCTCTGAGTATTTGGCTCTTCTACTTTCTCTGTGGATGGTTCGGGTGTAGGGGACTTTACCTCTTCATTTACCTTCTCATCTTCCGAGTCTTTGATCCACTGCTTCTTTTGGCGGCGACGAGCTGACCTACTCTTCCTAGGTTTCTCATAATCATTATAACTATTAAAATACATACGTACCTTTTTTGTAGGGAACTGGAAGTGAATCTCTCCTGTACGGATGTATATGATTGCACGTGTAGTGTTGAGGAACGGTCTCCCCAAAGACTATTGGAGGATCCTCGATCTTCCCCCATGTCCATGACTACAAAGTCTGGGGGACATAGTGATCCATGATTTTGACGGGTACGTCTTTAGCAATTCCTTCTGGAAACCGGAATGATTGGTCTGCCATCTGCAGCTGGATCATCTAGCTTGCAAAGCATTGGAGACTAAAGTAGATGGTCATTTTCGGAGCTTACCTTGTTGATCACCATTACCTTTGTAGGCTGCGCCTTCTTGTACTTATCCTGATTCTTCTTTCTATTCTTGTTGATGGTCTCGATCTTTGGTTCTAGTGTCAACAAATAGAAATAGGAGCATTGCAGGTGAGCAGGAGAGGTGTGTGTCTTGTTCCCGGTTGAATCTCTCCTTTCTCCCTTTAATGTTGAAACAAATCTTCGCGACCGTCGGGCGTAGATGATAGCTTTGGCTGTACTCGGGAATGGGCGACCAAGGATGATCGCCGATCTTTCGCTTCCTCCCCGTTTCCACGATCGCGAAGTCCGGCCGCTACGTAAGAGCCTCCAACTCCCACACACACGTCTTCAAGTATCCCCTTGGGGTAGCATAGTGACGATTCACCAAATTGCAAGCACATGGTGGTATACAATAGTGGTTCACCATGAATTTTTTCATAAATTACCTTAGGCATGATATTGACTCTTGAGCCAAGTCACATAGCGCATTGTCGAAGGTGTGTGGTCCTATCTGGATGGTGATGACCGGTCTTCCTGGATCTCCCCTCTTGGGTGGCATAGAGTCATCCAACCAGTTGCTTCCTGAGGTCTCTTTGTAATAGTTCCCTGCATTAAAGATATCGATAAGATTTACAGATTCTAATTCTTCCGGCTGACCCGGAATCTTACCTGGTGTGGTTAGTGGAACGTAGTTGCCGGTGAGAAATCGAGACTCTATCATCTTATTAAAGCTATGTTGATTTTTAATTGCGAGAAAGAAAAGCTTTCCATTCTAGTGTTGATAGTTTCTAGAGCTTTATCATTGGAAGCTATCTTCCTAGACAGATTCTCTATGGTTTTACCTTGGCTAAGAACTAGGTCTCTCAAGGAAGGTTGATTATAATTATTATTAAAGTTATTACCTTGGTAGTTGCCTTGGTAGTTGGGCCTCTGTTGGTTCCAACCTTGATTCTGTTGAGGACGATAATTGTTGTTATTGTGATGAAGTTGATGTCCTCCACAATCTCTGGACAATTCCTGCCGGTGTGGCCTGTGTTACCACATTCTTCACATGTCATGCGGGAATCTTGAATTTGCATGACCTCCTTGGGTTGAGGATCTCTATCCTCGAGCTTCTTCATGATTATGTCCATCTTGGCAGACAGCATATCTACCTCTTTAAGTTGGTGCATTCCTCTCTTATGGGGTTGACGTTCTTCGTTTCAACTCGGTTGGAAGCCATCTTCTCCACAAGTTCTGTAGCATTGGTCAATGTAAGTGATAAGAAAGCACCTCCTGCTGTAGCATCCATTGTCTCACGAGCACTAGGAATTAGCCCGTGGTAGAAAGTCTGCATGAGTAGCCACTTCTCCATCCCATGATGTGGACATTCTAAAATATACTCTTGGAAACACTCCCACGCTTCTGGGACAGAACTTGGCGAGAAAGGCTGTGGAGCATAGAGCCCAAGTTGTATTCTTCTCTTTTGTAGCGTAGAACCATTGTTTTGCCTTCCCTAAAAGTGAGAATGGGAAGAGGCGTAGCAAGATGGCGTCTCTTGGTACATCCTTCATGGTGAAAGTGCTACAAATCTCCAGGAAGTGTTGGAGATGAGCACTTCGCGTCTTCATGAGCCTTTCCGCGAGAATTGGTCGGCTTGCACCATGTTGATGAGTCCAGGGCTTGAGTTCAAAACCATTGTCCCCACTTCTACCTTCGGCCCGGTGAGAATGTTAGCCGTGGTAGGAGCTAAGAACTCACGAAGTGTCTTATCAGACATAGCCTCCAAAGCAGGTGATAGGCTTCGCCGACTTGATCAACGTTCGAATCGGAAGGTCTTGATGTCCGTGGCCGGTGTTTTTCCTCGAGTTTAGCTTTGGTCTTTCTCGATTATGTCTTCGGGATTGTCAATATAATTATCCGGACGGTTGTTCCAATTCATACATTTACCCCGCATAAGATCAAAAACAAGTAGACAAACAAGGGTAAGCCTGTTTGAGTATGTGATAATGGGTTCTTAATGCATTATGTGATGAAAGTGATCTCTTTAATTCTACGTATGTGTGTTTTAAGGTTTTTGGCTAGCACCCTTCCCATGAACGGCGCTAGAAATGCTTGTTGACATTTCTAACATGATCCAAAAAATAGGAAGGCGAAAAGAAATGTATATGGTATCTATCGAACTTGTCGCTTGGATGTGGAGTTAATCTCACGATCCAACAAAGGCGGAGTTAGGGCGGTGTTAGTTTGTGGGGTGTAATCTCGGCACCATTATCCATAGTGGAGTTAATCTCACTAGGATATGTACACGAGGTGTACCACTCATTTCTAGGCATTATCTACGTACTAGTCTGTCACCCTAGCAATAACGCTCTAAGAAATGCGTGTATGGTATTCTTGATATGCCTTGATAAAAGATGAACATGATATCTCGCAGTTTATAGATAAAAATACCATTGTAGCACTTCACCGGGAGTCTATCCAGGTATCGTATTTATATTTTACCACAAGGAAGGGGTAGTCTATGGAAAGTAAGAGAGAAAGGTATGTCTAATGATTTAAGAGATGCATTGAAAGATTCACTTGAGATTCACTTGCAAAGTGGTATAATGCGAGAGTTACCATATACATCTAACAATACTCATAACAGGATAAGTCCCATAATAAAGATAAATGATAAATAATAAATGATAACTCCGAGTCTAAGATCATGGTATGCCACTAGTATCATATGAGCTATTAACATGGTATAGAGAGAGTAGAAAGAATATTCCTAAGTTATTCATAGTCATATGTCAATGAATACTACAATTAGTGCAATTACATCTAGCTATCATGGCAAGGTTGCAATATATCTACGCATGGTGCACATTACCAATAAAGATCAAGGACGAAACAGATCATCACCGTAATTAAGGCTCAACTTGGCCTATCATTCGGGGTGGACTACAAAGGACTCAACAGACTGTCACTCCCGCGATCTACCACACGACCCGAATGTAGGGTGCGGCCGCGGAGTAAACGTTGTATAAACACCACGTTTACATTGCTCACCACCCACATAGTGATCATCTAAGTGGATGCTATACGACTCCATGCATAAAATATAAGACAAACTTACTAAACTAGACATATAATCATAGCAAGCATGGATACATATCACTAAGAATATAATCATTAAATAGAGCAAAGTCATAGCAAATGTATTCCAACTAAATACTTACGATTTGGATACAAGAGAGAAGCCACAAGAAGCTCGGCTCCCACTACTTCTAGACTATCAGGAATCCAAGGCAAGCTTGACTTCCTCTAGATTTGACTAGGTAGCTAACCGCTTCTAATATGAGGAACTAGGGCTTGGGATCTAGACTTGGGGTCTTGATGATGAGACTTGATGAATAATGAATAGGTATGAATTAGGGTTTCACCCTCGGGTCGGGGGTCCGCTTATATAGCCCCTGGCGATGAACAGAACCCTTGGATCAAACCGACCTTTGAGCAACGCCATAGATCTCATCCCAATGTCGCCGTAAACCGCCATAGAAAGGAGAGGATGACAGGTGGGACCCACCGGCGGTCACCAGGGATCGTGGACGGCGACCGCCCGTGACTCTGTGTCCCGGTGTGTTCTCCTTCCTCCCGGTGTCTTCTAGTGTCTTCTAGAATGTTTTAGTCCACTTTTTCGAATGAGTTGCCTCACGGTCACGTCGTCTCATCGTATGGGATGCAAACTCTTGGGCTTTTTTCACTTTGCTCTTATCTGATTTTATCTGTTTAGTCCCTGCAAATATGAAATACCAAAACTCGTAGAAATATATCAGTTAGACTCCTAGACTTATGTTGATATTCATTTTAAGCCCTTATTTCATGTTTAGTTGGCTATCAATATTATGCTATAAGGCATACCAACAATGTTCATTTTGATCGTACGAGAGCCCTTCACAATGGTATGCTCCGTTTTACCTTTTTAAGATACTTTTCCCACTTGTTTTGTATATAATTCCTGCAAACATGTAAATCTCCAATACAAGTGGAATTTGGTTAATAGTGAAGGCTTATGTGTGTAGTCATGATTAGTTTTCTCCCTTTCGGGTCATAAGTTAACGGTAAAAATATGCCGCTAGCGACCGTCACCGAGGAGGCACCGGAGGCGGTCCTCGGCGGCGCGTGCTCGGGCGCGGCGGTGGCGCCGGTGCGCTGGCGAGCGATTTCTTGGCATGGCACGCGGCTCCGGGGCCCGGTGGCGACGGCGCGTGCCGACCTCGTGGTCGGGCGTGGGCGGCGCATCAAGACGACAAAGCGTCGCAACAAGGGGGTTGCGAGTGAGCGCGACGTTTGTTTGTCGCTGCGGCAAGACCGGTGGTGAGCGAGCAGGCGGCAACATCGTGGAGCGTGGCGATGTTCCGCCGATCCATGGTCATGGCGGCGTTCGCGACAGCGGTGGCGAAAGTGTAGTGGTGGAGCTCGGCCGTCGACGACCGAAGCGCAGATGGCGGCGGCGTCGCGAGCGCCGCGCCATCATCGCCTTCGTTCTTGACGCCCGGCTGGCGGGCGGCGACGAAGTCTCGGTGGCGCGGCACTGCGCGACGGAGGTAGGGCGCAGGCGCCCATGCGTGCCCCAAGGCCGCCGTTCTCCGGCCACAGCTTCAGTTGGCGAGCCCGGTAGCCCGCAGCCGCTATTTATACCGCGAGGGGCGGCCGGTGAAAGCGGCAGCGGCGGGATATTTTGGGCAACCCGTGAGGCTCTGGTTCGGCGCCGACGGGATCGTCCGGGCGGCCTTAACCAGCGGTCGCGGCAACAGCTTGCCTCGCGGCCGGGCGACGTGGCGGTCAAGGTGCGTGAGCCGGTATCGATTGTGAGGTGCCTGTTGGTCATGTCCCGAGGGCGTCTCCCGTCGGCCACATGGTGGGTGGTAGGGTCCCGAGTTGGTCCGCGTCTTTCCCAGCGGCGTGACCTTGCCCCTCTCGCCTTCGTCGACTCCTTCCCCGCGACGCCCGACCCGGGCGGGCCGTGGCCGGCAAGACGTCTCGTTTCTTCCCAAGATGGTCACCTGCTGTTGCGTTGATGAGTGTCGAGGGCGGCGCCAAGGTGATGGGACGTCCCAAATAGATGGTCGCGATCGCCATCGTATGGAGGTCGCCGGTACCGTGTCAAGGCTGCGGCAGCCTCGTGGTACGAAAGGAGATGGGGATGAAGAAGGGTGTGACATGGGGGCGTGGTGGTCATAGAGATAAGGGAGGAGTGATGGCGTTGCGAAGTCTTGCTAGCCGGGTGGGCTAGGCTGTCATTTCCATGGCCAGATCGACCACCGGGGCTTAGCCCGTCGTGGAATGAGCAGGGAATAGGGGGAGGAGTTGGGCCAACTTGTGTTCTTGAAGCGCGATCTTGATTTCTAGGCTTAGCCAATCGTGATATTTGTTTGTGATTGTTGATCCTTGGCTAATATTTGGTATTAGAGCTGATCAATCACTTACAAAGTGAAGCGCTTTTGTGTAAACCATGGATGCCGATGAAACTAAAATTGCCGGGCAGAGGCAGAGAAAACTCATAGGGGGCTACGCAGAGAATCGCATAATAGAAGCAGGGAGCTTCTAGTGATGTAGTAGCAGTGATGCTCATGATGTCATGGATGTAGATGACACAGTAGACCTAGATGAAGGGCCTGTGAGATACAAAAATCTGAATGAGGTGTATCAGGACAGTGTTGAGGTAGAAGCTCAGTATGATACTGAGACAGAGGCACTGTTAGCTGTCATGGAGGAACCAAATTGCTATCAAGAAGCAGCCGGTGATGGAAACTAGACTGGAGCAATGGAGAGTGAGATTCAGTCAATCACTAAGAATAACACTTGGAACTTAGTGAAGTTGCCAGCTGGCCACAAACCAATTGGGCTGAAATGGGTGTTCAAATTGAAGAAAGATGCTAGTTGGAAAGTGGTGAAGCACAAAGCTCGGCTAGTAGCAAAGGGGTATGTGTAGAAGCATGGTGTTGACTTTGAGGAGGTGTTTGCACCAGTGGCAAGGTTGGACACTTTGGAGATCAAGTACTTGCTCTAGCAAAGAAAAGGGTGGGAGGTGCATCATCTAGATGTAAAGACTACATTTCTCAATGGTGAACTTGAGGAGGATGTGTATGTCGGTCGGCACCGAAAGGTTTTGTGGTGAAGGGAAAGGAGTGTCAAGCTCGAAAAAATCACCGATGGCTTTTGAAGCAGCCCCAAGAGCCCGGAATCAAAACTTGATAGCACACCGAAGAAACTTGGTTTCAAGAAATGCCCGACAAAACCTCGGGGAGTCTACATCGGAGGGACGGATGATTCAACTCGATGGTTGGAGTGTATGTGGATGATCTGATAGTCACTGGTAGTAAACTCAGTGAAATTGTGAACTTCAAGGTGCAGATGACTTCAGTGTTTGATATGAGTGATCTAGGGAAACTATCATTCTATCCGGGTATTGAAGTGGAGCAGAAGGAAGATTACATTGCTATCGACAAACCGGATATGCATAAAAGGTGTTGGATCAGCTTTTGTATGACCGATTGCAACACAAACCAAGTGTCCCATGGATCTAGGAACCAAACTTGATGCGTATAAGTTTGGACAGAGAATTGATGCAACTCATTACAAGAGGGTGATTGGGTGTTTGAGGTACTTGCTTCATACTAGACCTGACATGGCATTTTCAGTTGGTATGGCAAGTAGGTTCATGGAAAAGCCCACTGTGAAGCACCTGAATGCAGTGAAGCAGATCATGAGGTATCTAAAGGGGATAGTGAACAATGGGTTGGTGTATACCCAAGAAAAGAAGCCAGAGCTGTTGGTAGGTTATACTGACAGTGATGTTGGTGGTGATATTGTGGGTAGAAGGAGCACTGGTGGAATGGCATTCTATGTCAATGAGAGATTGGTGACCTGGAATTCCCACAAAGAAAAAACAAAGGGCACTTTCTTCTTGTGAGGCTCGAAGTTTATGGCAGCCACGGCAGCAAAAAAGCAAGCCTCGTGGCTCGAAAATTTGTTAAGTGAGCTCACTGGAAACAAGCCAAGAGCAGTGTCATCGATGGTGGACAATAATTCAGCCAGAGATCTGATGAAGAACCCAGTCTTTCATGGCAGAAGCAAACACATCGACATCAAGTATCACTTTATTCGTGAGTGTGTGGAGCGTGGGGCGATTGAAGTGAAGAGGGTTGGGACTCGAGTAGAAAGTCGATGCTCGACACGAAGCCACTTGCAAAATGTAAAGCTTGCAAATATGATCCATCTTATGGGCGTTCGTGATCCGGGTGAACCCTCAAGCTTAAGGGGAGATTGTTAGTGTAAGCTTGTGATCACGACATCGTGGAGCAAAGGTGTGAAGTCGGTTTGGTGAAATTGTTGATAGAATTCAGATTCGAAGCTTTGGCGGGAAAAGCGCTTGGAGGAGCAGAGCGGTGTGACCGCTGCCACCACGCCGCAATTAGCGAAGCAGCTTGTGTTTTCTCAATAACTTGTATCCATGTGTACTTTGTATTACGTGTTGTAACCACGTGTCTAAGCTACTGTATAAGTAGTCGGATGTACTAAGTGTGTGTTAGCGCTTGGGAGAAGTTGTAATCACTTGTGAACATCTTGTTTGAGTCAGTGAAAAGGGGCACTGTCGACAGTTGCCAGTTCGTCCCCAAACTTGTGTTCTTGAAGCGCGATCTTGATTTCTAGGCTTAGCCACCGTGATATTTGTTTGTGATTGTTGATCCTTGGCTAATATCGGCAAGCATGGTGGGTGGCAGGGTCCCGAGTTGGTCCGCGTCTTTCCTATGCGCGTAGACCTTGCCCCTCTCGCTGTCGTCGACTCCTTCCCTGTGCGCTTCGACCAGGGCGAGGACAGGTGGCCGGGTGGCACGTTCGTTTCTTCCGGCATGGTCACCCCGGCGCTGTTTGTGTTGATGAGTGCCGAGGGCGGTGCCAAGGTGATGGGACGTCCCGGCGAGATGGTCAGCATCGCTACTGTATGGAGGTCGCCGGTACTGTGCTGCGCGTGCAGCTCGTGTACGAGAAGGAGATGGGGATGAAGAAGGGTATGACATGGGGGGCCGTGTGGTCATAGAGATAAGGGAGGAGTGATGGCGTTGCGAGTCTTGCTAGCTGGGCTGGGCTAGGCTGTCATTTCCATGGCCAGATCTACCTCACCGGGCTTAGCCCGTCGTGAATGAGCAGGGAATAGGGGGAGGGAGTTGGGCCAACTTGTGTTCTTGAAGCGTGATCTTGATTTCTAGGCTTAGCCACCGTGATATTTGTTTGTGATTGTTGATCCTTGGCTAATATTTGGTATTAGAGCTGATCAATCACTTACAAAGTGAAGCGTTTTGTGTAAACCATGTCGGAGAGAGGTGCCGACGGCGGCGGAGGCGACGGGGAGCGGTTGCAGTACCCGACGCTGACATCCACCAACTACACTAGTTGGAGCATCCGGACTCGGGCGATCATGGAGGATCAAGGCGTTCTCGAAGTGGTGGAACCGTTGGGTGAGGCGGTTGGTCAAGATCCAAAAAGCATTGCGGCAGGAAGGCGAAGGATGTCAAGGCGAAGGCGCATTCTGTTGCGTGCTGCTTGCCCGATGATCTACTCATGCAAGTAGCGCGAAGAAAAAACCGGCAAGGAGGTTTGGGATACCCTCAAGGAGCGGTACGCCGTGAGACGCGAATGAAGGAGGCGAGGGTTGCGTGACGCTGATGACGGAGTTTGATGGTTTGTGGATGAAGGGGGTGAGTCCATCGACTCATACCGAGGCTTACAGCCTATGTCGCGAGATATGCCGGGCTTGGCGGATCACCGGATGACACGGCCGGGTGAAGAAGCCGTTCGAACCGCGGACCGAAAAGTACATCAATGTGGTGGTCGGATCGAAAGCGTATCAAGGATCCAATGAGATCTCCTTCGTGGATGCAGCTTGGGCGTTGAAAACCTTCGAGGAGCGCACGGGCAAAGCGGGGGAGTGCGCAAAAAAACACCGGTGAGGTGTTGCCGACTCAAAGGAGTGGGAAGCTCGAGCCAAGAGAGCCGGTGGTGAAGGATCTGGGAAGAACAGATCCCATGATGGAGGAGGCCGGGGACGGGGTCGTGGCCGTGGCGGTGGAAGCAAATACGTGGGAGCACCAAATAGAGGCGGTAGAGATGCTGCAGGCAAACATGACAAGTCGCACATCAAGTGCTTCAAGTGTCACGAGCATGGACACTATGCCAATAGATGTCCGTGAGAGAAGAAGAAGGAGGAAGAAGCTCATCACGTCAGGAAAGTTGAGTTTGAGCCAGCCAAGGTCGCGAATAAAATGACCGAAGTCGGGACAGCAGACAGCCGCTGTCGAAAAAACCGTCGCCAAGGAGATGGTGTATCCGAATGAAGTCAAGGTTGATGGAGACTTGCTCTTTGCCGGAGAGGAGAAGACATGTGGGAACCTGTGGTACCTGGACAATGGTGCTAGCAACCACATGACTGGAGACCGGCAAAAGTTCAGGGATCTCGACACCACCATTGGTGGCAAGGTACGGTTTGGTGATGGCTCATGTCTTGAAATTCATGGTAGAGGCACTATACTTGTTTGAGGGTCCCTCAGAGAACAATGGATTTTGTTTGATGTTTACTTCATTCCAAAATCGAAAAGTAGCCTTGTTAGTCCGGGTCGGCTTAACTAAAATAGGCTATAGAGTTATGATGGATGAAGATTTGATAGAGGTGATTGATAAGAAAACAGGGAAAGTTATCATGAGGGTTCAGAGGGTCAAGCAATTGTATTGTATAAGATTCTTTTGAACTCAGTTGAGCCTGTTAGCTTTCTTGCAAGTGCTAGTGATGAATCATGGCTGTGGCATGGGAGGCTAGGTCATGTGAATTTCCATTCTATTAAAATGTTGGTAGAAAAGGAGATGGCTGGGGGTGTACCTAAGATTGATTATCCAGATCAGGTATGCCATGCTTGTTTGGCTGGGAAGCAAACAAGAAAACCATTTCCACAGAGTGCAAATTGGAGGGCAGATGAGCCTCTGAACTATTGCACATTGATTTATGTGGTCCTATAACACACCCGCAGAATCGGGAGGGAACAAGTATTTCATGTTGATTGTGGATGATTGTAGCGGATGGATGGCATCCTATTTTCTCAAAACAAAAGACCAAGTTGTTTCAAAGATTTGTCAAATTCAAGACGTAAGCTGAAAATTGTGTGGGGTACAAGGACCGGTGGGTTTGTCGTGAGCTTCTTGAGGTTGCCGAGGGCCTCTTCGCCTCGGGGTCCGTGCAAAGCGCCGGACTTGCGGCGGAGCCGAGGGGGCAGGCCCTTCTCCCCGAGGCGTGAGAAGAACCTCGCAATGAAGCCAGCAGCCCCAGACCTTCGCACTCCCTTGAGATCTTGGATCGACCCATCTTGGTGATCGCGTCAACCTTGGTTGGGTTTGCTTCGATGCCTCGTTGAGAGACGATAAAACCCAAAGAAGATCCTCTGGGGGACCCCGAATACGCATTTTTCGGGGTTGAGCTTGACTCCTTTCTTGTTTAGGCACTCGGTTGGTTTCCCTGAGGTCACCCACGAGGTCCGACGTTTTCTTGGATTTGACCACTATGTCGCCGACGTAGGCCTCCACGATCCTTCCAATGAGTTCCCCGAAGATGATTTGCATGCACCGCCGGTATGTTGCCCCGGGCGTTCCTCACCAAGGGCATGGTGAGGTAGCAATACATCCCGAAGGGTGTTATGAACGAGGTCGCGAGCTGGCCGGACTCTTTTCATTTTGATCCGTGATAACCGAATCAAGCGTCAAGAAAGGACAACGTTCACATCCCGCAGTGGAGTCGATAATTTGGTCGATTCGAGGCAAAGGAAAGGGAACTTTCGGACATGCTTTGTTGAGACTAGTGTAGTCCACACACATCCGCCAGATCTACTAGCCGGGCTTAGCCCGTCGTGAATGAGCAGGAATAGGGGGGGAGGGAGTTGGGCCACAAAATGCCGCCCAGGGAAATGAGCCCTGTCAATTTCCATTTATAGCTTTCCTTTTCCCATTTTCCTTTCTATATCCCATGTATACATATACCTATATATTATTTATTTACACATGCATTCACACATGTATTTGTGCCTATGGTTTTATCCATGTATATATGAATATATATGCGTCTTATACTCATATATAGCTAGGCATATTGTATAATGTATGCACATGGGGGGCTTCATCATCTTTCCCTGAAAAGAATAAACTAAGTGCTTATGAAATTGGGAATATGAATTTGAGGAGTTTATGGGTGGTTGGATATATGGGGATTGGTAATTCAAGGGAATGGTCAAGGGAGGTTAAAGAGGGGTATGATCAAGGAATTATTATTTAATGCCCAAAATAAATTCTAGAACAAACAAACAAGCATACAAGGCATTTAAAACAAAGACCTAATTTCTATATGGTGAAATTTTGATGTGGGTTTTGAAAATGGTTTTTGGTTTTACTAAAAAAAATAAACTAGGTTTTAGTTGTATTTCTCGAAAAGTTTAAATTTTTAGTGATTATTAAAATGGTGCAAAAACACGGGTGTTACACCCCACAAGCCGGCGGGACGACGGAGACGCGCCAAAGGGCCAGCCTGGCGCGAGGGCGCAGTAGATCCGTAATCTTTGTCGTGGGCAGGGCGCAGGGAGCGGCTAGGTGTGGGAGAGGGAGGCGGGAGGGGGAAGGGGGGAGGGTTGGAGGCGGGGAACCCTGGGAGGGGACCGCCGGAGGCGGCGGGGCTGCCTCCTACGGCGGCGGCGGCGGGCGGCGAGGGTCCGCCACCATGGCGACCGGCCGCCCCTAACGGTCCCTCAGGGTGTAGGGTTTCCACGGCAACATTCCTAACGCTTTCTTTTCCGCCTTCTACGGGACGACTATAAATCCCTAGCAATGCTAAGTATAGTTTGGTACTCTACAAAAAAGAGGGGAAAGGAAATGTAAAATGTCTAGATCACCCCCCCCAACTATTGACCTAGAATACTGTCATGAACCAAAAGAGCGCCGGCCGAGAAGGGCCCAACAAGGGGCAGCCCAAGCGCCGCCTCAGGGGCCAAGGCGTCCGGCTGCCACATGGTCGGGCGCCGCCCTCAAGTGACTCGCCACGCCATTTGCTTCGGCATTAAGTAATAGAATATTTAGGGAATAAAAAAGATAGGAATAAAATAGGAAAGGAATAAGATTGCTTGTAAAAAGAGGTATTCCAATTTATAAGGAAACCTCTAGATCTTTCTCACGAGCAAGTCTCCCCTGACTATAAATACAAGGGGCATGTAATCGTTTGCAATTAAAAAGAAAATCAAAGGGGTAACTCCACTACTACAGAATGGAACTTCCGTGGCGGGCATTTTCGATTTTCCGCGGCGGGCATTGGGTCCGCCACTCTGAAAGTAGGGTCACGGTTAATCGAACGATTAACCGTGGGGGACTCCATGCCCGCCATGCAAAATCGATAACGCGGGCGGACTTTTTAACAATGCCCGCCACGAAAAATAGAGATTAACCGCGGGCGCTTTTTTACAATGCCCGCAATGGTAAATAAATTAAAAAATAAAAAAAAAAAAAAATCA
Organism: Hyparrhenia diplandra; assembly: GCA_015847255.1. Taxonomy (NCBI): domain Eukaryota; kingdom Viridiplantae; phylum Streptophyta; class Magnoliopsida; order Poales; family Poaceae; genus Hyparrhenia; species Hyparrhenia diplandra. Next base: position 287,607 of record JADLZK010012028.1, on the reverse strand, counting down.
ATATGAAACCCTAACGGGCCCGATCCGCCCGTTGGGGTTTCTCGCCCCCGCCGCCGCCGGGCCACCGTGGACCCGCCGCGGAGACCGCGCCCGGCCCGCGGAGAGGGCCCCGCCCACAGATCGCGCCGCCACGCGCCACGCCGGGCCTCCGCCTGACTGATTCGCGCGACGACGAAGCCAGCCCCTCCATCCGCCTTTGGCATGCGAGAACGCCGCCGGGCCACCGCCATGGCCTCCACCTCCATGGCGCCGCTGGGGAGGGAGCCTCGCCAAGGCGCTACCCGCGCTGAGCCGACCTCCGCCTCGCGTAAGCCGAGGCCGAGCCCGGGCCCGCCGGGTTGGGGAAGGGGAAGGAGCTCCACTGCTGCCCCCCAGACATCCTCCCTCGCCGGGTTGGGGAAGGGAAGGCCGGATCCGCCCGGTTGGGGAAGGGGGAGGCCGGATCCACGGATCCGCGGGCGTTGACTGACGAGCTTGGGATAGGAAGAGGAAGAGGTGTCGGGCTTGGGAGAGGAAGAGGAAGAGGTGTCCGGTCACGGCGGCCGACCGAACGAGAGAGAGAGGAAGTGAGAGAGAAAGTTAGGGTTAGGTTGTGGGAGTGAGTGTTTCTTTTATATGGTTAAGGTGGTAGTGGGCTGGATTGGGCCTATAGATGGGTCGTTTGGGGCCTGATTAATCGCGGGCGGGCATTGTAAAAGAAACCGCCACGGTTAATCGACAACCGGCGGGCGGTTATTTTACAATGCCCGCCACGGTTAATAGGGATTAACCGTGGCGGTTATTTTACAATGTCCGCCACGGTTAATCGATTAACCGCGGGCGGTTTTCCCCTCGCCGGAGCGGGTGCCGGGCCACCTATTTTCCGTGGGCGGTTTCTCAAATACCCGCCACGGAAAATAAAATCGAACACCACGTAAAATCAATTTTTGTAGTAGTGCTCCCTAAGCTTTCCACCTTCAAGCTCTAGCTCTCTCCCTCTCTGCTTGTATTGCTGCTGTTCAACCCGCGCCGCCGCTGCCACGCCGCCATATCGCCTCCAGCGGCGCGCGCCCCAGCGCCCCCGCCTCCCTGCGCCGCCACGCCGCCGCCGCCCGTAGTGCCGCCTACGCCATGCCCAATGCCGCCGCCCGCTAGTGCCGCCGCCCTGCTGCTTCCCCGCCACCCACGCCACCCTCGCTGCCCTCATCCCCTTCTTCCTCCTCTCTACCGTGCCCAATCGCCCCTATCGCCGTCTTCACCATCACCGCCGCCCGCCCGTCGCCGCTCGCGCCCGGCGTGCGAGAATCGCCGAATCGAACCGATCTCCGACAAATACGTAATCACCTCACCTACAAAACTGGATGTTCAACACTTTAAACTATATCATACCGTCTAATTTAGCCACTGGATGGTTTAGGATGGTGGTTTTGCACACGTGGCGTTCAACCTGGCAGCCATGGCCACGGTGCCGCCCATCCCATGCAGCAGCTGCTACACCACCGCTGGCGCTGAAGGCGTGCTGCCGCTGCTTGCTGCCCACCTGCTGGCCTCGCCCCGGGCCGCTGCCGAAGGGACCGCCGCTGCTGGCATTGGCGCACGCAGTTAGTAGCTTGCCAGCCAAGCTAGCAACTTGCCCTCCCTTCAGTTCGGTACTGATTCATTTCCAGCTGAAGCAAGCCGCCCACTCCCACCGTGTTCTGACCCGCAGAGGCGGAGCGCCGGGGCGGCCCTGCAGCACAGCGCCGTGGGGCGCACGCACACCTGGCGAGCACCATGACCACCGTCACGCAAGTGAAGCAGCAGCACACGGCCTCGCAGCCGTCCGCCAGCTGGGAAAAATACGGGCCACCTCACTGCAGGTGCGGTGCTCCTCGTTGCAACTCTCCTTATAGGTGGAGCTGGACGCCACCGTGGGCCGCAGTTTCCAGGTTGGACAGCCACGTCTGTGAAACCACCCTCCAAAACCATCCAGAGGCTAAATTAGACGGGCGTACCTGTACCATATAGTTTAAAGTGTTAAACACCGGTTTCATAGGTGAGGGGATTAAGTATGCCACCTCTAATACTTCAGGGGTTATCTAGACTTTTTCCGAAAGGAAATGAGGAGCATTCACACGCATACTACTTTAGTTTTGTATGTGAATATGGTGCTCACTTTAGGATAAAGAAATCAGTAATTTTTTGTTTTGTTTATGGGAATTGGTAGTTAGGGTATTCTGTGAAATGCAAAAGTAAACACAGTTAGGGTATTCTGTGAACTGGAAAGTGTATGAATACTCATAAAACAGATTGGACGGTTTGTACTCGTTCAGCACTATGCGAAACTATAACTTTACCAGATTGAAACCAAACAAACTTTATTTGCATCCTAAACTTCCCCGACATGGAAAGATGAGATCCCTTACTACAGAGAATTCCCTGTCACGTCCTATACATACAGTTTTACAACCTTTCAACCCAGTTGAAGTAATAAAAACTAGAATTTCCCAATAGAATGTGAAATTAGACTGATACAATAGTAGTCCATTATTGATCTCGTACAGATAGAGGTCTCACAAATAATTAAGATTACAGAACAAACTATAATGTATTACATGGAGCTAGGAACTAGTAAATCCGAGTCCCTGGAGAGATCTTTGACTTCAACGCAATAAAAATGGAAAATGAACATGCTAGTGTTTGGTGTAGAAGGGCACAACTGTATAGACGGTCTGTAGGATGGTGAGCGCAAGTAGTATGATAGCTGCCACAGCAGAGAAGAACACCCAAGGGTTGCGCAGGTAAGTGTGCTTGAAGCTAGCCTGCAATTTCGGCCACGGCCTCTCACAGTGCTTGGCCACCAGCCATTGCACATGACCCACTTTGCTGCCTGGGGCTCAAGGTTGCTCCCTTGCCCAGAGAGTTGAATAGTTTGGCCGCTTCCTTGTCACTGCTCAGAAAGTTTTTAGAACCCCTTTAGATCTCAGCAGAGCCACGTCCCTTTCCGAGTCGATGATGTTGTCCATGAAGATCATGTAGTCCGTTGCCACACTCCCGGCAGTGCTGTGCAGCCGTTCAAACGCCATCAAGTTGAAAAACTTTCTCTCGGCGGAGTCGTCGATCTCCACCAGTGGCATACTCAGCTCGCCATTTTAAAGTCTACGCTTCGAGTCTTGCTCCTCTTTGAATTGGACGCCTGCCTCTCAGGAGCTCCTCAGCGGAGAGCATCGTAGTCTCACGCTGGCCCAAATCATCTTGCTGATTCAGAGGTTGATAGACGCCGCCGCAGAACTTTCTGCATAACATCTGAAGGGAGTGGAGTCTCCTCTTGAAATGAACCCCTGTCTCTCGGAGCTCCTCCGCGGAAAGCATCGTAGTCTCACTATGGCCCAACTCATCATGGTGCTTGAGAGGTTGAGCGAGGCCGCCGCAGAACTTTCTGTGAAACACCGCAAGGGGGTGGAGTCCTAGGTTTTCTTGGTTTCTAATCTCCTCTAGATCGGGGCATATGAAATCAGTCACCAGTTTGTTAATACAGGCATTGCTCTGCACTCATAGTTGAGAGAAAAAAAATAGTAAGTGACATTACCGATCGATACAGTTGAAATCTATAGTAACTAAGTGGGTCAAAAAGTATATGGAAGACCGAGAAAAGATCAACAGCATCATGTATTTTTTGCAAGAGGAAGTATATAACTAACTACAGTGTAATATTAAAAGGTCATATTGATGTCTTAACAATAGAGTGGTATTCATAACAAGTCAAAGCATTAGAGGTGACATCGTTGTAACAACAGTGCAAGGAATGAAGCTACTAAGCACATACCGAAGTGCCATGAATTACTAGGCATAGACGTATAGTTGCAAGATTTTATTGACCCATGATTTGCTTGTTCCTATATCAATTAATGTTTGTAATAAAACCATTAGGTTGCACAAGGTGTGAGTTAGAAACTCAAAGACACCGATATAGCGTGAAATTTAGTCAGAACTTGAATTTTCTAGTGGAAATAAAATAAGTTTCTTGGGGCCCTCGTTGTATAGGTGTTACCCCACCATTCAAAAGTATATAATTCACTGTTGACTTTTTGGATGCAACTTTAACCATTCATCTTATTCAAAAAATTTAAGTACTAAATTTGTCCCAAATTATAAGACATTTTGCCTTTTCTATATACATTGCTTTTTACTGTGGTATCTAGACATCTGTATATCTATGTGCATGGCAAATACAACGTATCTATAAAAAGCCAAAACGCTTTTATAATTTGGAACGGAGGGAGTATCATTTATTTGTTATGATTTGTTTCATTATCAAAAAGCGTGTTCGGATGGCTGGCTGGGTTGGCTGCTGGCTGCCGCTATAATATCATATTGTAGCGGCAGCTAACCAACCAGCCAATTTAACAAGATCAAATATATTTTAAGAATGACATATATATTTATTTAGTTGCACAATTTTTTTGAATAGGACAAATGGTTAAACTTATATTTACATTTTACAATGGAGAGAGTACGTAGAAAAAAACGGCGTCATGACATTTAACTCGTTCCTTTTTTCATCTTAAAGACGAACCCAACGTTTTGCACCATAATACTCAATACATAGGTACAAAGAAAAACACTCTGTAAATAAAATCCTCTTCGAAAGAAAAAAAAAACTAAAGACCCATGGATCATGAGATAAAAGTTGGGAATTTGGTGGATGCCTGTTGAAGGATGAGGCCGGGCCGAGTCGGGGATGGTGGGCAGTAATAAATATTTAACATAGTAATTTCACATTCTCATATGTCTTTAAATGTTATAGCCATATTCTATTAAGCAAGTTACCAACTAGGTGAGGGAAAGGTACATGGAAGACCGGAAAAAGATCAACAGCATCATGTATATTTTGCAAGTGGAAGTTTTTTAGATAATCCCAAAGTATGGGAATATATGCGGGTGAAAAATCATTGCCTTTCGTGAAAACCTGTGCAAACCATGGCAAAAAATCGTCTAAATTCATCAAAAAATGACATGTAGATGATATGATGATACACAACCTTGTAAAATATCTTGTCAAAACTCGACTTCGTTTGTGAGATATAAAAATAACAAATTTCTTTGTCCAAACTCGACTTCGTTTGTGAGATATAAAAATGACGAAGTTAAGTTTGGGCAAAATATTTTACAAGGTTGTGTATCATCATATCATCTACATGTGTGATTTTTTGGTGAATTTAGACGACATTTTCGACGTGGTTTGCACAGGTTTTCGAAGATGTGGTTTCCACCAGATATGTTCACAGCAAGTATATAGCTAACTACGATTTGATATTGAAGATAGTACTGATGTTTTAATTATATACTGGTATTTATAACCAGTCAAAGCATTAGAGATGACATCGTTGTAAGAACAGTGCGAGGAATGAAGCTACTAAGCACGTACCGGAGATGAGCCGCTTCGAACAGCTTCAAGCTCCTTTAGAGCGAGCAGGGGCACCTGGTTTTCTACCAAGATCATGTCGGATCGGATGCGTGGCCACAAGAAAAGTAAGCTACGCTTACTAAAGATGCGCATAATCAACTGGTAGTGGTTCCCCTGTAGGTGTAACCTTCTTCATGAGCACTTGCCACGTTGTCATGAGCTCCAGCAAGAAGCCTCCGTCCCAGAGCATCATCTGCACAAAGAGATCTTGATTCTTCTTTCTACACCATTTTTCATCTCCATCGTAGGCGTCCTGCAGCTGGTCAGCAACTTTCTTGATGGCCTCTTCGAACATAACCCATGGCTTTTTGGACCGCTCAACCATGTGCAGCATCAGCCGGCGCTTTTTCTCCTCCATGGGCCGAAGGGACGGCTCACCATGGTGGAAAGGACCAAGCGACACCACCTGAGGTCTGTATGCCGCGGCTTTGGTCATTGTCTTCAGCCAATTCGGCACCCGGTAGATGGAGGGCCTCATCCACCGTGCCATGTCGTCGCGGATCCTCTTCTGCCGTGCCACTGCCATGTCGTCGGGAATCATCTGCACCTCCGGGCTGCTACAACCATGCTCCTCGTCCCTCCCGTCGACTCCCATGGATTCCTTGTCTTTCATCATCAAATGTGCCAGTTTCCGTGACGGGCCAGAGTCCCCCAACAACTTCGGAGGCTTCGGAAGCAGGTTAGAACTACCAACCTGCTGCTCGGAAAGCGCGGACACCTCCAGCACTTTCTCATCTGGTTCCGCGGACCACTTCTCCATAGCTCGCAGAGCCTCCTCCAGCATCTTCGCCTCCGCTACCATCCGCATCCAGCTGCTGCTGCTAGCTTCATCTGTATGCATGATGATCTTGTCCATCTCCACCACCCAGCTGCTACAACCATGCTGCTGCTGCACCACCTCCTCCTCGATTCCCATGGATTCATCCTCCTTCACCCTAGGATTCAAGCAGACTCCGCGACCTTGAAACCGAAAATAGGTCATTTTTGACGAGTTCCCGCGAAACCGCGAAAAAAATGGCCTGAGTTTGGGGACGAATCCTTCATCAAATGCGTCTTCTTCTCTGACGGGACGGGGTGCTCCTTGGGAAACTCCCCAGCAAAGTTAGAACTAACCTTCCCCTCCTCCACCACCTTCCCCTCTGGTTCCGCGGACGTCTACTCCTCCATCTGCTTCTCCATTATATTGCTCGGGGACTGGGGAGCCTGTTAATCTTTAATCTTGTCATTAAAGCATTGCCTGTGAATGGTGACGGAAAGATTAAGGGAGTGATTGTTAGTGTTTAATCTTATCAGAGCATTGCCTATGAATGGTTATGAATTGTTAGTGTTTAATCTTGTCATTAGAGTATTGCATGTTTACATTGTTAGTTGCATGTAGAAAATAAGTGTAAGATGGTTCATGGCTAATGTCGGCGTGCCGATGTGATGCGATTCAGCTAATGGTGGCGTGCTGTGTGATGTGGGTGTTCGCGTGAGCGGTGCTACTAAATACAAGCAATGGAAAGGTCAACATGGCCGAGTGAATTGGTGCATGGAAGGAGTAAAGGAATGGCCGGAAAGGTCAACATGGCCGAGTGAATTGGTGCATGGAAGGAGTAAAGGAATGGCCTTAATTGATAAAGTGAGGATGGATTTCCAACAATTGGTATCAAAGCTAGGGTGTTCCAAGTTTGCGATGTTGGATCGACGAATCTTCACCGAGCAAAGCGATGGTGAGCGATTGATTCGGTGACTCGACAACATCGTGACGACGGGAGGATCCCATTCCCGATGATGAGAAAAAAAAAGAAGAAAAATGAGTCTACACTTCTTGCAAAGTGGCTTCAAGTGATGATGAGCTGGCTCTCCTGTGAATGGTGATGACAAGATTAAGGGGGTGATTGTTAATCTTTAATCTTGTCATTAAAGCATTGCCTGTGAATGGTGATGGAAAGATTAAGGGAGTGATTGTTAGTGTTTAATCTTATCAGAGCATTGCCTATGAATGGTTATGAATTGTTAGTGTTTAATCTTGTCATTAGAGTATTGCATGTTTACATTGTTAGTTGCATGTAGAAAATAAGTGTAAGATGGTTCATGGCTAATGTCGGCGTGTCGTGGTGATGCGGGCGCGCTCAGCTAATGGTGGCGTGCTGTGTGATGTGGGTGTTCGCGTGAAGCGGTGCTACTAAATACAAGCAATGGAAAGGTCAACATGGCCGAGTGAATTGGTGCATGGAAGGAGTAAAGGAATGGCCGGAAAGGTCAACATGGCCGAGTGAATTGGTGCATGGAAGGAGTAAAGGAATGGCCTTAATTGGTAAGTGAGGATGGATGCATGCACGAGATGTGTTGCGAGCCATTAGTGGCCAGTGAAGAGGTCTTTCCTTAACCTTTACATGGCGTTGGTGTGAGTTATGGCTAAGTGAATTGGCCGGTTGTTATCTTGCATGTAAATAGTTGTTGAGTCTATAAATTAATTGAAAATTAATGAGAGCTGTGTGGTTTGCATCAACAAAATGTGTCTCTATTTTTATGGGTCCTGTGTGTTCATCCATGAGAGTATGTGAGTGTTTGTGAGAAACACTTACGGAGTGAGGGGAGCGATTCCCAACATGATAAAGTGAGGATGGATTTCAACAGAGCCGCCTCCAGCATCTTCGCGTCCGCTACCATCTGCATCCAGCTGCGCTCCAACTAGCTTCACCCTCGGGTCTCTGTGGATACGGACATCTCCATATCACCGTCTTCTCTGCTAGCTCGAATAGGCTCACGATCGCTTTTTTTTTTTTTTTTTTTTTTTTGTCAAGGCTCGGGTGCCGCTGTCTCTGTTTATATCCGCTAGCACAGCTTGCCTACTGCTCCGGTTGCTAGGGTAGGTATATTGCTATACGTCCGCCGCCTTATAACTCGTCTCATACAACGCCATGGATTTTTGATGACATAGAGGAAAGAGAGAGGAGAAAGAAAATGAGGTCGTTGCCAGCGAAACAACCGCCTCTCATGAACTAAAATTTTAGAGTACGAGACAACTATTATACCATTGTATGAGTTGTTGTTGTCATGCAACTCACAATCCTATTTTTATTCTATCCATAGATTAAGAAACTTGCAAATTACTATGAGAGAACTTAAAAAGACAACTATTGCACGTATAGTCTATTTAATCGCCTTAAATTACGTAGCACTATATCAGACCGTTACGAGACAACACCAATATACCTGCCCTTAAATTTTACAGGGTCTACAAGAAACAACTTTAACATTTTGTTACTATAAAATATAGCCATTTTTTTATGAAACTATATTTTGCGATGAATCTACTTATATCATTTTCAAACTCAAGACAAAATAATTTATGACTTGAGACAACCTCAATACGACTTGTTTAGGGGGCGGGGGGGTTGTAGATGTGAAAGAAGCTGTGATGCATGACAAATGCGGTCATTTAATGACTTAGTACTGAATGGCATAACTTTTTCGAATCGAAACTTAAAGGATTAATCATGACGCTTTTGTTCAATGCAATATAGGTGGGGACCGGGACGATTCCGGTGATTCCCAACATGTCGGGCGGGGCGAGGTAGACGAAGATGACGACGGCGAAGGAGGTGGCGGCGGTGGTGGAGCAGCGAGGGGGCGAGGGAGAGAGAGAGGAGGGGCGATGGAGGCGGTGGACGCACACGGGGCGGCGGGCGGCGGCGGGTGGCGGGCGCCTGGGGCGTGAGGGGCTGGGGCGGCGGCGCTTAGGAGCTGAAAACGCTGAATATTTTATTTTTTGCTTGCCCCAAAAGAGATTACATCCTCCCTATTTATATGGCCCTCCTATGAGACTTGTAATCCAAGCAATCTCTAATATGAGTTTCCCCGATAGTTCCGAACCTCCCTTACAAGCAAATCCTTATTTATTTCCTAATAAGAGATTTCCTTATAGATTGGATAATCTCTTTCACACCGAAGTCCTAAGATAATCCTATTCCAAACCGACTAGACTCTTTCCTAACTTGACTCAACTTGACTATGAAGCAAATTCGAGACGATGAGGTGGAGATGATGGTGATGACAGCGGCGGCTCTTCCCACACGCCGTCTCCCACCTGGCCGGCCGTGGGCGGTTGGGCCTCTTTAGCCCACCCATGGCTGGCCCAAAATCCCAGACATGACATCTCCCCATCGCTTCGACGAGGCGGCGCTGGCCCACGCCACGGCCAACCCACCGTGGATGCGAACGGGATGCCGATCGGGAGGTCGCAAAACACCGTCCGATGTCGAGCATGAGGTCACCGACTTGTCGTTGTCATCGCTGCAGACGGTAGCTTCTTCGCCATCGGGCGAGAAGTCGGCGTACGCCGGCGTAGATGTTGAACTTGTAGCACAGCCGAGGCTTGACGAAGGGGCGATCCATCCATGCACCCCTCATGACGGAGTCACGGCGAACGCCTCGACAGCTTTCACCATCCGCCTCAGAAGTCGGGGGGTGCTCGGCGGTAGGTGAGTGGCACATGTACCTTGGCATGGATGTGCCTGAGAAGACGGGCGAATCGGGTCGCCGGGCGCTCGAGAGAGGCGAACAGCGACCGCACAGAGGTCGCTTAGGGGTTTTGACGGGCGCCCAACCTCGAGGGGTTGGCGCGCCCACTCCATCCACGTTGACGCCATCAACGCCGGGAACTCTTGGCCGTTGTCGCCGAACAAGAGCACCGCGGACGCCGTTTCAGCTTGACGCTCGGGCGCGCCAACATGAGCGATGCTTGCCGGGAAAGCCCGGCCGCCGTGGAAGTGTCGGATCATGAAATCCCACCGCAACGCCATGCCGTGGAACTCCATCGCCGGCTAGCACGCCTCGGGAGAAGCTCAAGCTTACCGGGATGTAGTAGCGGTGGAAGTATGTCCGACTATGCCGCCGCGCATGGTCCACTGGGGGCGGGCTTCGCGGGCGATGGAATTTGGCGATGATGCCGAGCCGCCAGCCTGATGTGGGGCAGTGAGTTTCTGCGTAGGTCGGTCCGCTACCCGGTCCAGGGGCGCCCATGGCCCACATGAGGGGCGGCTTCCTCCGATCGTTTGCCGCCAAGGCCACGCCGATGTCGGTGTCGACAGACGATGTTGCCGTTGCGGTCGTAGTCGGTCGTTTAGCGGGCGCCACGGGCTCCTTGTCGCGGGCGGTCGCCGTGTCGGGCGGCGTGCGAGGGAGATGGCCTCCCGCATCGCGGCAAGGCTCATCCCACTCGAGGGATCGGGCGAAAGGGGTCGCCCCCGTAGACGAAGGGGGCGACCTGCTGGAGCTCACTCAAGGTCCATGCGTGTAGCATAGGCCTCGGGCGGTGATGTAGTCGCCCCAAGGTTGCCCCTTCGGGGGGGGCGCGAACTCACCCGTAGTGTTGTTGTCGATGGGCGGTCCGGTCGCGCTTGAGGTAGCGCGAGAAGACGCCCCACTAGACCAAAACGGTCTCTTCCGAGACATCTTACCGAACAAGATAGCAGCCGAGCATCTATCGATGGAAGGCAACTACCGCGTGCGTAGAGGTCGGGTCGATCTCCGGCTTGAGCTTGAAGAGGAGCTCGAGCTTGTTGAGCCGAGGTCGTGGTCGTTGCTCGCTGAATAGCGGCATCTCCAATCGCACCGCTGCGAGCGACGCGGTGTGGACCGCCATTCGGGGCAAGGGCGCCGCGGTGGCGCCGGGCTGGAGGCGCCGAAGTGCCGGCGCCGCACGATTGCCGGGTGTCGATGGAGAGGAAGTCGCCGCCGCCGACAGACCATGTCGTTGCTGCCACCGCTTCTCTCCGTGTTGATGACGGAGATCTCGTTGTCGGCGCACTTGGAGGTGGGGGGCGGTGCCTAGGGCGTCCCCCTCGCCGCCGGGCGGCGGGTGTCGCTATGCCGCTTTTCCAAATAGCCGCCGAGTGTAGGTGGCGAGCTGGGTGAGGGCGACGATAGGGATGCTCGAGGAGGTTGAGACGAGCCTCGATCTTGTCAAAGCGGCATTCCATCTTGGCGCAGCCGTTGTCGACGAGGTCCTTGTGTGCCTTGATGAACGCATACGTCTCCGAAGCCATCGGTGGTGGGTGGATCGAAGTGGCCTCCGGATACCAGCTCTCAGGAACCGGGAAGATTCCGGCGATTCCCAACACGTCGGCGGCAAGGTAGACGAAGATGACGACGGCGAAGGAGGTGGCGGCGGCGACGGAGCAAAATGAGGGGGCGAGGGAGAGAGAGAGAGAGAGAGAGAGAGAGAGAGAGAGAGAGGAGGGGCAATGGAGGCGGTGGTGCGCGGCGGGTGGTGGCGGTGGCACACGGGCGTGAGGGGCAAGGGCGGCGGCGCTAGGAGCTGAAAACGCTGAATATTATATTTCTTGCTTGCCCCAAAAGAGATTACATCCTCCCTATTTATATGGCCCTCCTATGGGACTTGTAATCCAAGCAATCTCTAATAGGAGTTTCCCCGATAGTTCCGTAACCTCCCTTACAAGCGGTCCTTATTTATTTTCTAATAAGAGATTTCCTTATAGATTGGATAATCTCTTTCACACCAAAAGTCCTAAGAAAATTCTATTCCAAACCGACTAAACTCTTTCCTAACTTGACTCGACTTGACTACGGCAAACTCGGAGACGATGACGTGGAGATGATGGTGATGACAGTGCGCGGGCGGCCCCCCCCCGCAAGACGCCAAGACCCCCCCCAGGCCGGCCATGGCGGTTGGGCCTCTTTAGCCCACCCATGGCTGGCCCAAATCCGTACATGACAAAGGGGGGCTTCCTATCCAAATTGTTCGAAAAAATTACTTGCTATACAACACTAAGGTATACTCTCCAATGGTGACACAAGAACTAGCTCGTAAGTGATAATTTATTTAATCATCAAACTCTTAAGTACATAGCGAAAGGGCCTCACCGTGTAGTGGCAAAGGCCACTAGCTGAAGCGCTCTCGCTTAGGTTCAAATCTCGGGTGGCGCACCTTTATACATCAGCCTCTCATGATTTTTAAGTGTGTGTATGAGACTATCTGTTCGTAGAGAAATAGAAGACTCTCTCAAAAAATATGTATGTTGGATGAGGGGTGGCTATTTTTAGTCCCTGTCACATCATATATTTGGCACTAATTAAGAGTATTAATATAGGCTAATGACAAAACTAACTGCATATATGAGTGCTAATTCACGATACTAATTTATCAAGCCTAATTAATCATGGACTAATTATGTTTACTGTAGTACCACATGATCTAATCATGGACTAATTATGCTTAATAGTGTCGTGGTCTAATACCACGGTCACAGTAGTCGACTGACTAATGCGTGCAACGATGGCCTAACTCAAGAGACAGTGACACGAGATTTATACTGGTTCGAGGCTAATCGAGCTCCCTAGTCCAATGGATGCACTATCTGAGCTCAAAGGCTCGTGCGGGGGCGAGGAAGCTCGGCCAGGTTCTCGCGACGCTCGACCAAAGACCGGGAGCTTCGTGGGCGCCCTCGTCGCGGTTGATGCGGTGGTGGGCGTCGCGAGCTCCGAGCTCGCTCGCCCGCGTCGGCGCCACCACTTATCGGCGGGGGCCTCACGCGCGCAGCGTCGCGCTCGAGCTCGGCGACTCCTCGGGGAGGGGCGTCGACCTGCTTCTCATGCTCGGGCCGGGAGGTTCGCCTCCCGCGCCCGGAGCGCCGGGAGTGTGCTCCCGGGCGTCCTCGGACTCGTCAGGAGCTGCGCACCGCACCCCTTTGGGGGGTGTAGCACATGAAGCACTCACGAGCTGGGCGCACCTCGGGATCATACCCTCGGCGGCCTCGAGCCCCGGGTGTCGGTCTGGCTGGGACGGTGCCCCCAAAGTGTGGAAGGTCGGGCTGTCCGTCGGGGTACATCTTGGCGTAGGCCACCATGAACTCGTCGACGGACAGGAGGCCCTCCCCGCGAGCTGCATGACGGTTGGAGATGGAGTAGGTGACATCACGGAAGAGGTCTCGTGGTGGGCGCGGGCCCCGTGGATGTTCGGGAGCAGGTCCGATGATGGCGAAGAAGCGTCCGCCGCCGCGCGGATCGGGCTCGGGCGCGAAAGTCGGATTCTAGCCCGAAGCACGTCGGCACGGAGTCGGCGGCGCCGCGAGGCGGCGAGCGAACGCCCTCACGCCGCATCGGCTGCGGGAAGAAGAGCCCCGCGAGGGACTCGCTCAAGCCCGGTGGCGACGAAGTCTAGCGACCCGAGCGCATCACCGCAGGCCGGACGCCGGTGAAGTGGAGGAAGCCATCGGTGGTGGTCGCCACACTAGCGCTGCCCCTACCGGGCGCCCAACTATCGCGGGTCTAATACCACGGTCACGATGTCGATCCGGCTGTCGCGCAACGATGGCCTAATTGAAGAGATAGTGACATAAGATTTATACTCGTTCGGGCTAATCGAGCTCTCTTGTCCGTGGATGCACTCTCTGTCGTCGGAATAACGGCGATAGCCTAGCGAGGGTTACCCACGCTAGTAGATTGAGCGGTAGAGGTGCGCTAGACGACTAACAAGACGTTAAGCGAGAATGAGCGAAGGGAAAAACACACGGGTTTTACCTGTGTTCGGCCGCCTTGATGGCGTAAAACCTACGCCCCGCTTAGTTTGTATTGATTGTAGATTACATCGTATCTTGGCAAAGTGCCGTACAAGGAAACATTATCTTGTCGCCCACGCCAGCACCGTGATCTCCGTGATGGCCTTTGACTCCTGGAACAGGTCCGTGGGTCTGGCCGGCCCCGAGCGGCTCAAATTTTGGGTGGGCCGTGAGGGGGGTAGGGTTTATCCCCCACGCCTAGTCCTCGAGCATGCAAAGATGCCGCCGGTGGCGAAGTCTTGAATCGCCGATCTCCGGGAGGTGCCGGGTCGACCGCCTCCAATCTTGTCGACCAAGTGTTGCCGGGCGACGCCGACCAGTCAAGAATGGATTCTCGACCAGTCTTGTCTTGCTCCTTTGCTTTCGACCAGTCTAGCCCCGACGAGTCCGCCCGCTGGATGTTCGATGGTCCGTAAAAAGAAAAAATATTTTCCCTTCTCGAGAAGTGTGCCCACTTTGGAGTGTAGGCACTCGAAGAATTTTCTCCGCTTGATGCTTGTAGCGCACGATTCACCAAGAGGTGAAGTGTGCCCACTTAGTCCTCGAGCCTAGGAGTAGGTGGGAACGCATACTGCTAGGTCAGAAACAAGATAATAGTCCCCGTGCAGAATGGAGCACGATTCACCGAGCAGGTGAAGTGTGCCCACTTAGTCCCCGAGCCTAGGAGTAGGTGAATGACACGTACTGCTAGGGTCAGAAACAAAAGGTTCAGTCCCCGGGCAGGCCGGGATCCAAACTGGCGCTTGCAAAAAATCATATTACTGTAGTCCCCAAGCCTGCAACAAGAGAAAAACCTGTGGCAGGGTTAGCAGAAAACAGTCCCCGAGTCCAGCTGGGAGGACCGGGACCATCACGTGTAGGTAGAGCTTACGTCAGTCCAAGTACACCTGATGATATCACCGTCTTTTGTAATCGCAAAAATCCAGTCCCCGAGATCCGCGCAGTGGGGAGTGGGACAAATCCAATTTGCTTCCGGATATAGATGATTCCATAAGATATCCTCCAGCACACGTGTACCAAAATTTGGAAGGGTGCACTTTAGGCAATAGATATTGACGACAGGCAGGATTGACACCGTGCGGCAGATGGGGAGACGCCCGGATCCGTCACGGCGTGCGGCTCGAGAAATCCTTATTGATGGGAACTGACGCAGCCGCCGACACGCGCACTCGGGCTGGGAAGCCGGAGAGACACGGTCCCACGACGCGCACGAGTCCCCATGCAGGAGTCCGAGGGGCACGCAACCGGCCATAAATATCCGGCGCACTCGACCGCAACGCCACTTCCGCACTCGCAATCTTGCCCTCTCGCCTTCCAGCTTCCAGAGCACTCGCGCCGCTAGGGTTTTGAGAAAAAACCGCCGCCGCCGCTTCCGCCGGAGGTCGCCGTCGCCGCCGATTGAGGTAAGATCTTGATAGATCTAGGCTTTATGCATCCGATTCATCCAAATGTGATTTGATTTCGCCTCGGGTTGCCGCTTTCTTGGGTCGATTTCTTGAGCGCCTTTGCTCACCCCCGCCATTGTTGCGGTTGCGTAGATGTCTCGCCGTGGACCTATTGACGCGGGAGGGGCCGCCGGAGGCAACCCTCGTGAAGATGAGCCTCGCCGCGCAGCCGGGCGGCGAACGTGCAGCCGCCGCCGTCGGGGAGCCGTGATCGAGATGGACCAGGAATGGGCTCCGTCCCATTCCTCGAACGCAACCGTCCAGTGCTGGTGGACCGTGGGGGATCCTACGTGAGCAAGCTGTCGCTGGGTGGCGGACGCCAGGGCCGGAGGAGCAGCACCCCATGCCGCAGCACCCACGAGGCGCGGTGGTCTTCGAAGACAACTTCCTTCGTGGGTTTGCGCCGCCGGCGACACGCCCCGCTCCGGCTGCTCACCTACTATGGGTTGCAGCCTGCCACCCGCCTCTCGAACAGATCTTGCGTGTCTCCATCTTCATCGCCCTCTGCGAGTGCTTCTGGGGATCCCCCAACTTCCATCCGTGGAGGTTCTTCTTCACCATCGCCTTCGTGGGAGTGGATGGCTCCCGCTCACCACCGGGTGTACATAAAGCCGTGCGACGGCCGCGCAACCAGGTACCCCATCGCCCGCCGTCCAACATCGCCGGGTGGATGACAAGGTGGTTCTACCTGCCGCAGCCGGCGGGCGAAGTCGGCACCGCCTTCTGACCCTAGCCGCGTACCTGTCCGCCGTCCGAGCTGAACGAGGCTGCTGCACGCCCGGAGGAGATGCCGCTGGTGATGGAGCTGGTCGCCATGATCCAGAGCTGCACATCACCGGCGTCGACATCGCCTACACCTTCCTCAACCACCGCCTCCAGCCGTGCAAGAATAGGGACCATCGCAACTCGAAAGTACACCGGAAGGACGACGGTACCGGGGTGAGGAGCTACCTGCCGAGTCGCGAGGTGTTGTACCGTCTTGACGCATCTTGCTCGAAGAGCGCCCGAGGCAAGGCCGGTGGGGAGGCCTCGCAAACGCTTCAGCGCGCACATCCCACGCCCCTGGTAAGTGTTCGGCGAAATGCCAGAGTTGTCTTCTGTTGTGCACGCATGTCGCTGATCGAATCGACCACTGTTTGTTGCAGATCCATGGGATGGAGCGCCGGCAGTACTTCGACTTGCCGGTGCGCTGAAGCCGCCGCCGCGGCCAACGCTACGGGCGCAAGGGGCCACCTCCCGCAGCTGGCGGAGAGAGAGACGCACCGCCGCCGAAGCTGCGAAGCGGCAAAGCGCACCCGAGGACCCATTGCCCGGCCCGGGGAATTAGGAGAAGAGTTGTTACTGCCGGGCGTCGACGACGCCCGACTGGAGATGCCCAGTCGTCGACAGCTCGTGCTGTCCGACGATGATGAAGAAGAGGATGTCACTTTTACTCAGGTACACACCACTCGTCTGCCGACTGCCTTGTCTGTGATAGTCGTTGCTCGTTAGATCCACTAAAAATGTCGGAGCTTCGCGCTTCTTGTGCCGTGTAGCCGCCACTGCAGGAGCCCGCGCGGCGCGAAAAGGAGAGGACACCGACGCCACGCGCCGCCACACCGGGAGCACAGAGGCGCGCTCCAGCGCCGGTGGGAGCGCAAGTGGCAGAGTCCGCTTTGGTGGTCGCGCCCGCGGCCACCATGTCTCCCAGCTGTAAGTCTTGCACTTCTGTAGATACTGATGATCATCTTTTATCACGTCGACCTGACGAAGTAATGTGCCCAGGGCTCCCGACATGAGGCCCTTGGAGCTGGTCGGAGGTGGCGGGGTGCCCGTGGGTGGCGCCCCACAAGCTGCCGCCGCCGCGGCCCTGTCGGTGAGCGTCATGCCTCCACCGGTGGTGGTCGTGCCGCTACTGGTAGCCAACATCCAGCCGCCGGTCGCGCCGGAGATCGCCCGCGCCGCGAGTCCCCAGTCCGGCGCCCCGAGTCCCCAGTCCAACGCCCGGAGTCGCCGATCGACGACATCCAGATGGAGGGCTATGTGGAGGACGAGGGAGCCGTCGCCGGCAGTCCAGCCAGCGGTGGAAGAAGAAGAGGAGGATGAGGCGACGCTCCTCGCCCGCCAACTGACCGAGTTAGCCGAACGCCTCCAGGTACGACTGCCGACTGCGCTCCGAACTCTGTGTTTGTCGTTGTGTCTTGCTGCTGACCTGAATTATACAGCGTGTCCGCACCGACGAGGTGCGCCTCCTGCGCGAGGAGCTGGCCCGCAGCCAGGACGCCTTGGCGCTGGCGAACCAGGTTCGTGCGGATCTCGCACGCGAGCGGGACCAGCTCGCAGCAGAGCGGACGGCGCTGACTGCCGAGCGGGACCGCCTGGTGGCCGAACGCGCCAAGGACGCTGCCGACCAGTGCGAGGCCCTCGACCGGGCCCGCGCAGTGCTCAATGAAGAGCGCCAGCGCCTGGACGCCGACAGGGCCTAGCTAGAAGAGGATGCCCGCCAGGCGGCCCTGGAAGAAGGACGAGCCGCACTAGAGGCTGAGCGTGCGGCCATGGCGGCCGAGCGCGCGTGGATAGCCGAAGAGCGCGCCCAGTTTGCCGACCAGGAGCTGAAGATCCGCCACGACGCCCAGGAGCAGGTCCTGGTGAGTACCACGAGGCTCTTGACTTATCATGTTGGCTCTGTATATAACTAGGTAAATTGGTTAGTGAACCAAAACTGTTATGTTGTTTGATAGTTGATACCTTGCAGATCTGGAGGCCGCGCAGGAGACCCTGCAGAACCAGCTCGTCCAGGCCAACGCCGAGATGGAGCGCCTGGGGGAGGAGCTCCAGAACGTAGCAGCTGGCCGGGAACGCCTCGCGGCCATGAACGTGGAGATGGAGCTCCTCAGGGAGGAACTCCGCAACACCACAGCCGATCGCGATGGTGAGTGTGACCAAACACCTTGTATTCCTGTAATATGAAAGATAGAAGGACCTGATGTGATCCCTGCTTACCTTTGTCAGTTGGTCGTGCCGCGGCTCGGATGGAGGCGCGAGACCTCAACGTCGAGCATGCTCTGTGCTAGAGTCGGGCAGAGCAGTTCATCCAGGGCGCCGGACCTGTGCTCGATGCGATCCACGGCGCTACGGTTGGCGGTGCCGCTCAAGCCGAGGCGCCACCAACGGGACCGGAGAACGTGGTCGGGCGGAGCGGTGTCGCCTGGGAGAACTCATGCGTTCGTCCGGCAGGTGACGCGCGACGTCGCTCGGCACACGCTATGCCGTGGTGCGCTCCCACTATCCTGGCGTAGACATGGAGCGCGTCCGCACCGGCTACGCACTCGGGACGCCTGGCGACGACATCGACAACCTGCACACGGACTGCGACGAGACGGCGACGCTCCTGGCGGACGAGATGAACCCCGCTGCCCGAGCCTGAAAACTGAGAAGTCCTGGGTGACGATGCCCCCAGGCATAAAAAACTTATCGTTTTTTTTTTACTTGTTTTTAATTGTTTAAGTTAGGCATGAAAACACTTTGTTGGTTCGCCTGACCACAGCCGGCCTGTGGTCTTTGCATGAACTTGGTTAAGCTTTACTTTTACATGCTAACTGTCCTTGTAGTTTTAGGATCGTCACCGTTTAGCGAACGCCAGTCTAGCCCCGTTGTGTTGTTATAACCACAGCAAGGAGACGCGATGCTCAGGCAAGTTATTGGCTTGTTCAATCAACAACGAGGAGGTTCCTACCGGCTGCCAGTCTATGTGGGGATGTACCAGTCACACATACTGTGTAAACAGCCGCCGAGATACAGGACCGTCTCTAGGGGTTCGGTGACACAGTGGTCGTCAAAAATAAAATAACTCAAGACAAAGTTAGATTGACCATGTGCAAGATTGCAAAAGACCACTGTATAATTGCTTTATTGTAGAAAAAGCTAAACAATGTAAAAATTTATACATATGCAGCTTACAGATATCCCACTTAAGGGTAAAAATGCCGTAGGTGCTCGATGTTCCACGAGTTGGGGATGTCGACGCCGTCCATGGTGGTAAGCCAAGACGCACCTGGTCGAGTAACCTCTTTAACTTTGAAAGGGCCTTCCCAATGAGAATCCAACTTGTGAACCATCTTTTGCTTCCTTCGAAGAACGAGATCGCCTACTGCAAAGGCACGATCCCACATGTTGCGATTATAATAGCGCCTGACACCCTCGAGGTACTTGCGTTCCTGGTGCAAGAATTCAGTCGATGCTCCTCGAAAGCGTTTGATTCATCCTCCCGGCAGCATTCGAGGTCTCCTCGTCATAGAACTCCACCCGAGGGGAACGAAAGGCGATGTCCACCGGTAACACGGCTTCGATCCATATACCATGAAATATGGAGACACCCCGGTGCTGCGGCAGGGCTGGGTACGCAGTCCCCAGACCACCGCGGGTAACTCCTTCAACCATCTCCTCGAGTACTTGCCATCTGGCCAGAATAGTCTCTTCCTCAGGGCCTCGAGTATCATGGCGTTAGCCCTCTCGGCTTGCCCGCTTTGCCCTTGGATGCGCCACGAGACATACTTGACCTTGATACTGTTGGCGGTCATTATCACCCATTTTGTACCGCCAACTTACACTTAAAATATAAGAAAAAGGACAAACTTATGGTGCATAAACCTTTACTACTAACCTAGTTCCACTTGTATTGTAAGAGAAGATGTTTTGCAGGTGTGATAATGGAAACAGGTACAAATGCACCAAACTAAGTAGGAAGCACAAGTCGAGGTGCGCTTTTGGACAAAGGGGGACACAACCAGGCCACCATCAACGTGAAACAGGCCGTTGCACCCCCGAAGATGCAACCCACCATAGGCCACCAGCCCACCCGGCCAAAGATCGGCACGGAGCGGATCAAACCTGGGCCGGCCGGCCCGGGGGCGGCCGCCCTAGCCTGGCTCCGATCCCGCCGTGCCGTTTGGACGACCAGTCCCCCGGAAGTTTAGTGGCGGTTGCATGCGGTGGAATTCGAATTGGCGCCAAGAACTCCCGCCAAACCTACAAAACTTGCCCTTCCTTCAAGTATAAATAGAGGGGTACACCCCCCTCTAGGACACATTAGAACACACATCATCACACACTCCATCGCACAACACATCCCTCATTGATCATTCACTCATACACACTTGAGAGTTAGAGGAGAAGAGTCATTGTAGTATAGGAAGGGAGTGAGAGAGGGAGAAGTGAGGAGAAGGAGGAGTAGCGACCCCTCTACCTTTGGTAGACGGAGTTTCGAATCTATCGGCTCCCGTCTCCACACTTGTACCTCTACGAATCGTCCTACTAATTGGAGTAAGAGATTCATGTTTTACTTTCCAGTAATTACATTTAAGTTCAGATTATAATTCTCTTTATAAGTCTACTCGTTCATCGTCTGCGCTTGAGGTAGATACTCTAGTAGAGGACCCCTGATGAAGACGGGATCTCCTGGCCGATGCTAGAGTAAGCGGTAAGTAGCGTAGACGTGGTGTCTAAGCTATAAGTCTCCTTCGTTTACTAAGCAATCCACGGTAGTGAGGTAGGCGACAGGTGGTGACAGCCCTGTTCGTCCCGTGTACTCCTCCACGTTCGGTTGTGCGGTAGTCCGAGATCGGAACTGCCGCGACCAGGCGGGAGGCCGATGGCCGAGAAAAAAACCTGAAGAGAAAAGTAATTTAACTTAGAGTGATTAGCTGAAGTAGAACCTCACTGCCCATAGTTCACCTTTTCATCTTCCTCTCGGTAGCTAGCTAGAGCTGACTTAACACCCGTTCCCTGTGGAAATCGATACCCTGAATACTTTCGGGTGAAGTGCTACAACGGTATTTTCCGTGCGCTATGACTATTTTCGCTTACGCTAAGAAACACCAACAAGCATTTACGGCGCCGCGCCGGGAACGGTTGTCGTTATAGTCTTCGAACCTAGTCTACCCGTGTATCCCACACCATTCCACCCCGCCTTAAAACAAAAATTTAGAAAAAAAAATTATCATGGAGCACCCTACCATTTCCAGATCGCACGCTCCATCGGGCGAGCTCTTAGAACGTCCATCCTCTTGAAGCCCATCACGGCTTCGAGTTATGAGCTCCGCCGGCTTTTTAGCCATGGTTCGAATAATCCTTCTCCGGTAAAAAATGAAAACCCATACCATCACCCGAGGGAGTTCGAAAGCAGCTACGTTGCTTGCCTCACCATTGAAGGCATGTCACAAGACACATTAAGGTGGAAACTATTTCCTTTCTCACTTGAGGGGAGAGCGAAGCAATGGTTTAACCACAACATAGGGAAGGTAGCAGGTGATTGGGAAGAATTGCGAGCAAGATTTTGCCAAGCCTTCTTCCTCATATCCCGAATTGCTTCCCTACGACAAGCAATACTCTGCTTCCAACAGGAGGAGAAGGAATCGATAGGTGCAGCATGGGACAGATTCTCAATTTTAATGAGAACTGGCCCATAATTATCCATTCCACGCCATGTGCTACTTCAGCACTTCTGGCTAGGATTAACGGAAGAATCTGCCCTACAATTAGACACGGCCGCAGGAGGGTCCTTTACACATAAAACTACAGAAGAGGGAGAAGTTCTTTTAGATCGAATTCTAGAAAATACCCCTCCACTCGAACCCATCCTTGTTGAGCCCGACGAGGGTTTCGTTGCTTCAAGCCGAACCTCCAAAACAACCAGAGCCTGAACCAAAGGAGGAACCCCTCTTGGGAGACCTCCCGTACATTGAGGATGTATTTCTCGAAGATTTCGGAAATACCTCGAGATACGAAACGGTGAAGAGACCACCAGTCCCAATCACCCCTCGAGAACCATTGAGCATAGACTCTCTACGAGAGTCAATTAAAGGGTTGACATCCATTATGAGTAACGAATGGGTCCACGAAAATGAGTCGTCCTCCGAAGAAATTCGGATCCGCACTCCTTCGTTCCCTATTCAATGTATCATTAAAAATAATTGGAAACAGTTTTGTATAACCCAACTGTGGGCATTAACATCATGTCCCACATCTTCGCTCAAACACACTTTGAAAGAGAGCGACGATGGCCCACAGTGAAAACCCTTAGAAATGATACACGCTCTATTCTTCAGGGATTAGGGGTAATACATAACATCACTCTTCACCATGAAGGTGTCGAAATGGCCCTCGATTTTCACATTTTTGACCTCGAGGATTTCGACGTCCTAATTGACATCCCCTAGAAAAATTATTTAATAATCCACCAAACACGGGGGAATTGAATGTTAACTTGGGACCGGGACACGTTTACGCGACCCATACCACAGTCCAAAAACTCAATAGCGTAACCTATGTCCCCATATACACCAGTAGAGGTGGTGTCAACAATCCCATTTGAATCACCAGAGGAGTCTTTGGAAAAAGACGCTAAATTCTTCAATGAGGAAATCGATGAAGTGGGTGATTTCATGGATCTTTCCACAGAGGAAGCTCCACCACCACTTCCTGTTGAGCTAAAAGCCCTTCCTAAAGGTCTACGCTATGTTTTTCTAAATGAGGATCAAAACGCTCCTATGGTTGTTAGTAATAAGCTAACGAGGAGGAAACTTCTAAACTCATTAAAATCTTAGAAAAACATAGAACGGTCTTCGGCTATTCCTTACATGATCCGAAGGAATTAGCCCGCCGATTTGCTCTCATCGCATTCCTGTTGACCCGGAAAAATCACCATCATGCAAACCTCAACGCCCGGCTCAATAATGAGATGAGAGAAGTCGTGAAGAAAGAAGTTCTCAAACTTCTTCACACGGGATAATTTATCCCGTACCACACACTGACTGGGTCAGTCCAGTCCAAGTTGTACCCAAGAAAGGGGGAATGACGGTAGTATCAAATGCCAAAAATGAGTTAATTCCCCAACGACTTGTTGCGGGATGGAGAAAGTGCATAGATTACCGAAAACTTAATGCGGCAACAAAGAAAGATCACTTTCCGCTCCCTTCATTGATGAAATGCTTTGGAACGGTTAGCCAAACATTCTTACTTTTGTTTCCTCGATGGGTATTCGGGTTACCATCAAATCCCTATCCATCCCGATGACCAGAGCAAAACTACATTTACATGCCCATACGGAACATACGCTTATAGGCGAATGTCATTTGGGTTGTGCAATGCACCCGCTTCATTCCAACGATGCATGATGTCTATCTTTTTTCGACATGATTGAGGAAATCATGGAAGTCTTCATGGACGCTTTACGTCTATGGAAAAACCTTTGATAGCTGTCTCGAGAACTTAGACAGGGTTTTTGCAAAGATGCCAAGAAAAGGACCTGGTACTTAATTGGGAAAAGTGCCATTTCATGGTCCAAGAAGGCATTGTTCTTGGGCACCTTGTGTCCGAGAGGGGATTGAAGTCGATAGAGCAAAAATTGAAGTAATAGAAAAACTACCTCCCCCTGTGAATGTCAAAGGAATCCGTAGCTTTTTAGGCCATGCTGGGTTTTATAGACGATTTATCAAAGATTTTTCTCATGTCTCAAAACCCCTCACAAACCTATTAGCTAAGGATGTACCCTTTGAATTCACTAATGAGTGATTGAAAGCTTTCCTTACACTTAAGGAAGCACTCATCACGGCACCAATCATCCAACCACCGGATTGGTCCCTGCCGCTTTGAAATAATGTGTGATGCAAGTGATTACGCGGTCGGTGCGGTCCTAGGACAAACCAAAGATAAGAAGCATCACGCTATCGCTATGCTAGCAAAACACTAACCGGAGCTCAACTAAACTATGCCACTACGTAAAAAAAGAGCTCCTAGTCAAGCGCTTTTTGCTATAGATAAGTTTAGGTCTTACTTAGTGGGAGCAAAAGTTATAGTATACACGGACCATGCTGCTCTTAAATACCTGCTCACTAAGAAAGATGCAAAACCTAGACTTATTAGATGGATTCTCCTACTCCAAGAATTTGACCTTGAAATAAAGGATAAAAAGGGAGTAGAAAACACCGTAACGGATCATTTGTCGCGTCTGCAGTTTACTAACATGTAGGAACTACCCATTAATGATTTCTTACGTGACGACATGCTCCTAAAGGTGGAGGACGTAACCCCTGGTATGCAGATATTGTGAATTACATGGTTTCAGGTTATGTACCACCCGGCGAATCCCGATTGAAGCTTCAAGTCGAAAAGCGGCCGCCACCTATGGGGCGATCTGTACCTCTACGGGTGTGCTCGATGGCATGCTAAGAAGATGCGCACCCACACGAGAGGGCCAGCAGATTATTGAGAAATGCCACGCAGCTCCGTGCGGTGGCCATTATGGGGTACACCGCACACAAGCCAAAATTTGACAGTGTGGATTCTTCTGGCCAACGATGTACCAAGACACAAAAGAATTCATCAGAAGATGCCACAAGTGTGAGCTGCAAGGAAGCATCACTTCAAGGAATGCAATGCCCCTCAATTACAACATGCAAGTGGAAGTCTTCGATGTATGGGGTATTGACTTCATGGGACCTTTTTCAAAGTCCCATGATAGTGAGTACATCCTCATCGCAATCGACTACGTCTCCAAGTGGGTCGAAGCACTGGCATGCCCTGCCGCCGACTCCAAGCATGCGAGAAAGATGTTCCATGAGATAATCTTTCCACGCTTTGGAACACCAAGGCTGGTGGTAAGTGATGGTGGATCCCATTTTATTGATAGATCTTTCAGCATTCCTCCGAGAATTGGGGTCCAGGCACAACATCGTCACACCTTACCATCCACGCACAAGCGGTCAAAGTAGAAACATCAAATAAGCAAATCAAAAAATATTCTACGTAAGACCTGTAAATGCAATGGGAAAGAGCTGGAAGGAAAAGCTACCTGATGCACTATGGGCATACAGGACAGCTTACAAAACCCCATTGGCATGACACCATTCCAATTGGTCTATGGCAAAAGTTGTCATTTGCCAAGAGAGCTTGAACACCGAGCCTACTTGGGCAATCTAGAACTGGAACATGGACCTGAAGCTAGCTAGACAGAATAGACAAAAACAATTAACTGAGTTAGAGGAATGGAGGGAGAAGGCTTACCGCAGTGCCAAGTTATACAAAGAAAGAACAAAAAGATGGCACGACCGCCGAATTCAACAGAAAACTTTCCACGAAGGAGATAAGGTATTACTTTTCAATTCTCGTGAAATTATTCGGTGCAGGAAAACTCGGAGCAAATGGAAAGGGCCATATACCGTCGTCGACGTTGCACCACACGGAGCGATCACCATCGAAGATGACTCGTGTAACATCTCAAAGGTAAATGGCCAACGATTAAAAGTTTTTCTTGAGCCTTCTCATAATAAGTATATAGAAGAAATAAAGTTGGTAAGTTTTAAAAATTACAAAACTTAAATAATAACAAAAATCTTACCACCCTTTTTTATGATAAAAAGATATTTTCACATACACAATAAGTTCTATTTGCTTTTTGGTAGACTTGGTGGAATAAAGCACGAACAAATAAGAAATCTACCTTGCACCACGTTGGCATTGCATGTTTGAATAAAACACGTAGGACTGGGATCGGTCGCGCATGAAACGCGACAACCAGGGGCGGCCAGTCCTTGGGGTGGCCGGCCTGGCAACACGGCCCCGCGATCCCTGCTTTCTTTGACTCACATGCCCCGACATTCTCATGCTGTCTCTGCTGGTGTACGGCTTAGTTTCGCCTCGAACACCTATAAATGCGCCCTTTGTTCATCTCATAGCAACGCAGAAACTTCATCCTCTTTCTTAGCCAAATACTAGCTTGCCTATGGGGAACAACAAAGAGCTGTATTTTTCATGAGGATTAGACATTGAGCCTTTTGAAGAACCTGAGAGTTCCTATGCGAGGGAGGAGGCCATGCTTGTAACTACTCAACCACTTGCTATCCTACCTCCCATCAAGACCTCAAAACCAGCCAATTTTCATAAAAGGAACACCCTTCCTTGGAAGAAATTCTCCAGAAAAGAACCACCTCGTAGGCTCCCAATAAAGAAAAATCTCAAGGAAAAACTTCCTTCCGAAAAACCTCCACGCATGGTCAGAAAGATCAGACCCCCTTTAGGGAGCCCCACCATCAAGGGACAGCCCCCTGGGTTCTTCAGTGACAGTGAGGAAGACAAACCCAAAAAGAAAACTGACTCTTGCCTTTGTGAACACAAACATCAACAGCCTTCGAGGAAAAATAGAAAGAGTCCACAATAGCATAGCCGTAGAAAAATTAGAAATTACGGAGATTAAAGACACCCTCGACAATATGCGTCGAGGTTTTAATGAAAGGCTAGCTATTGTAGCAAGAGCAGCTGGGGTGCCACACGCACTCGGCCTTCCTCGCTAAATTTGTTTCCTTATTTTCAGGCATTGTTTATTTATTTCCTTCCAGTTATTTTACTATGTAATTGCCTGATTAATAAAGTTTGTTTTCAATTTATGCACACTTGTTTCTCTTGGCATGTCTCATTCATCTTTATAAGAAACAAGTGTGGGGATGTACTAAAAATATAAATTTCATATCCTCTTTGCCTCCCCTAATTAACTCTATCTCTAATGCATGAGTTGATCATTAATTTTGCCTCTTTATTTCTCTACACTTTGTTAAGGCAAAGAAGAAAACCCACAACATCTAAATAATTGTACTATGTGAGATAGTGGGATGACTTGAAATTCATTTCTGTGTACAAATAAGACTTGGTTTTCTTTCAAAGAAATTTGAAACAAGCATGCTCCTGATTCAATCAAAGCCCGATCACTAAAAGTAGCTACCACCTTAGTATTACATCTTGTCAATTTCAAAGATTAATGTTGAGAGAATTTCATGATCCCTTGATTGAATTACATGTGCATAAATAAATATAATTTGTGTTCTACTCATGATGACTCTATATGCCGAAAAATAAGACATGGGCTATGCTAACAAAAAGGGCACGTGCCCAATTAAAAATTAAAACAATGGGTACCCTGATGCCCGCCTTAAAAAAAAAAAGAAAGAGAAAAATAATGGACAAGTGTCCGAGGGCGAGTAGAGCCCACTTCTCTAAATAAAAAGAAAAAGAGCAAGCCCATGCTTTTTATAAAGCAAAAGGGACATCATGATAAAAAGAACACCAAAAATAATAATAGCATTTGCACATTCTTCGATCGGGGAGTATGACATTTCCCTCCATTAATCTAGAACTTGACTTGGTGGTATATACATAGGAAAGGTATGCAACTTTCAGCTTTTGGAAAAAATTTTATGGAGCATAACTGATTTTCTTTTCAAAATTTATAAAACAACCAAGTCTGTCTGTGCATGCGAGGTAAATGAATTATAGAAATCCTAACTATTCCCACTTTACAATTATTCAAGATCTGGTGGTCGATTTCAAATACTAGCAAGAAAAGGAAAAGAATTTCTGAACAATTTTAGATGTCAACATCCTCAACCTCTAGAGATAAAACCCACTGAGATTCACACTTTACTCGAGGGCGAGTAAAAGCTAAGTGTGGGGAGTTGTTGGCGGTCATTATCACCCATTTTGTACCGCCAACTTACACTTAAAATATAAGAAAAAGGACAAACTTATGGTGCATAAACCTTTACTACTAACCTAGTTCCACTTGTATTGTAAGAGAAGATGTTTTGCAGGTGTGATAATGGAAACAGGTACAAAACCAGGCCACCATCAACGTGAAACAGGCGTTGCACCCCGAAGACGCAACCCACCACGGGGCCACCAGCCCACCAATGAAAGATCGGCACGAAGCGGATCAAACCCTGGGCCGCCGACCTAGGGGCGGCGGCCGCCCGGCTCGCTCGATCCCGCCGTGCTTTGTTTGACGACCGGTCCCGGAAGTTTACTAAGCAATCCACGGTAGTGAGGTAGGCGGCAATGGTGACAGCCCTGTTCGTCCGGTGTACTCCACCACGTTCGGTTGTGCGGTAGTCCGGAGATCGGAACCTGCACGGCGAACCAGCGGGAGGCGGTGGCCGTAAAGAGAAAAAGTAATTTAACTTAGAGTGATTAGCTGAAGTAGAACCTCACGCCCATAGTTCACCTTTTCATCTTCCTCTCGGTAGCTAGCTAGAGCTGACTTAACACCCGTTCCACGTGGAAATCGATACCCTAAATACTTCCGGGTGAAGTGCTACAACGGTATTTTCCGTGCGCTTGCGGACTATTCTGCTTACGCTAAGAAACACCAACAATACCCTTGTCTTTGTAGAAATCCCAAAAAGTGACTACCGGTAAAGGTACTTTGCGAGGTCGGTGAAGATGGAGTTTGGAATGCGAAACGATGTATAATGTCATTGAGCATGTCTGTTCCCTTGTAGGAATTTGCCTCGACCCGTGGCAAGTACTCAATCCACTTGGAGAATTTGTCGATCATAACGAAGACCCACTTGAAGCCACCGGGCGCTGGTTTGAAACGGCCCAATGGCATCCGGTCCCGGCACGAAAAAGGCCATGCGGCGGTATGGTCTAGGCTCATGTGCTGGGGCGTGGATCTGTTTGGCGAAGAATTGACATTTTGTGCAAGGACGCACTAAGTGCTCGCATCGACCTTCTTTGTCGGCGATAAAAGCCTGCCGTAAAAGCTTTATCGACCCCGCGTCCCGGGCGCCGGCGTGGTTGCTGCATATACCACTATGAATCTCATCGAGGAGTTTAATGCCTTCATCCTCGGATATACACTTCTGCAATACTTTCGCTCGGTCGAGTTCTTCCTCGTAAGGTACCCGTCAACGGGACATAGTTCTTACTACGTCGAATGAGTCTCTCTTGCTCCACCTTGTCCTCGGGTACGAGAGCTTCTTGCAGATACTTGATGATCGAGACCCGACAATCTTCATTGACGACACAAGATAAAGTAGCAACAATCTGGTCGGCAGTTGGCTCTGCACGCATCCCCCTGCTCCTAGATAGATGGCTTCCATAGATCTTCGACAAAGACACCGGGCGGAATCTTGGCTCGGGAAGAGCCAAGCTCGGAGAGCTCATCGGCTGCCTGGTTATAATCCCGAACCACATGCTCGAACCGGAGGCCATAGAACTTGCCTTCCAACTTTCTTATTGCTGCCACGTATGCATCCATCTTCTCGCTCTTGCAGTCCCAATCCTTGTTCACTTGCTAGATGACCAATTTGGAGTCACCGAACACGAACAAGCGCTTGACAACGAGTTGAATGGCTATCTGGAGGCCATGAAGGGCAGCCTCATACTCAGCAGCATTATTGGACGCCGGGAAGTGTAACCGGAGGACGTACTGAAGTCTGTCGCCGGATGGAGATATGATATATACACCAGCTCCAGGCCCATCAATGTTGAGAGAACCGTCAAAGTACATCGTCCAACGCTCCTTGCTGGTGTCCTTGAGGGGAGTCTCCAGATCTATCCACTCGCAAAGGAAATCCGCAAGCGCTTGTGACTTGATGGTTGACCTTTTCTTGTATTGAATCGTGTCCATGCTGAGCTCAATCGCCCACTTGCAGATCCGACCGTTTGCATTGTGTAGTATATCTCCCAGTGGGTAATCCGAGATCACCGAGATCGGATGATGGTCGAAGTAATGTTGAAGTTTGCGTGCCGTAATCAGGATAGCGTACAGCAATTTCTGAATATGAAGATACCTAGACTTCGAGTCGCTAAGTACCTCGCTGACGTAGTAGACCGGCCACTGGACAGGGAACGCATGCCCTTCCTCCGCGCTCTCAACAACCAGGACGGTACTCACCACCCGGTTGGTCGCAGCGATGTAGAGCAGCCTCTCCTCTCCGTCGTTTGGCACCACCAGGACTGGTGGGGAGGTCAAGAACTTCTTGAACGTGTCGAAAGCTTCTTGAGCCTCGTTGGTCCATCTGAACACCTCGCCAACTTTGAGGAGCTTGAAGAAAGGGAGACCCTTCTCACCGAGTCTCATGACGAAACGGCTCAGGGCCGCCATGCATCGATTAGCTTCGGATATCCTTGACGTTCTGGGGAGGCTTCATCCTCATGATGGCATTAAGCTTTTTTAGGTTGGGTTCGATGCCGCGCCGACTTACAATATTGCCGAGCAAATTGCCAGAGGGGACTCCGAAAACGCACTTACCCGGATTCAGCTTCCATTGGTACTTATTGAGCTTCGTGAATACCTTGGCGAGGTCCTTCACCAGAGAATCTGACTTCTATGTCTTCACCATGACGTCGTCGACATAGGCCTGGGCGAGGTCAGGAATGAGATCGCCCAAGCAACCCTGTATGGCCCTCTGATACGTGGCTCCAGCATTCTTCAGGCTGAAGGACATGGTGTTGTAGCAGTAGGCGCCGAAGGGAGTAATGAATGACGTCTTCACTTGATCATCAACCGCCAGAGCGATCTGATGGTAGCCGGAGTAGCAGTCCAGGTAGCTAAGGAGCTCGCAGCCTGCGGTGGAGTCCATAACCTGGTCGATGCGCGGGAGACCGAAAGGGTCTTTAGGGCAAGCCCTGTTGAGATCGGTATAATCAACGCACATCCTCCATTCTTTATTCTTTTCGGGTACGAGAACCGGGTTGGCTAACCAATCCGGATGATAAACTTCTCTAATAAAACCAGCAGCTAATAATCTAGTTACTTCTACCTTAATGGCAGCTATTTTGACCGCGTTGAAATGACGAGGCTTCTGCTTGAACGGCCTAGCCGATCGACTCGTAGGAGGTGCTCGACCTTGCTCCGAGGTACTCCGGCATGTCCGTGGGTTTCCACATGAAAATGCTCACCTTTTCCCTTAGGAACCGGATGAGCGCGTCTTCCTATTTCGGGTTAAGGTTGGCGCCGATCTTGGTGGTCTTGTTTGCGTCGCCCTCCACCAGCTGGATCACCTTGGTGTCGGAGGGCTTGGTGGTCTTCTTGGCCCTCTCCTCCTCGGGGATCTCGAGGTTGGAGGGAGCCAGCTTCTTCGCGTCTCTGATCACCTCCCCCTGACGGACTGCCATCTCCTCGAGGCGGATGTTATGGAAGATGAACTCCCGCTTGTCCAGGCCTTCCTTCTCGCAGATCTAGGCCATGTGGGCGTTAGCCTGGCAGGACAGGACCCCTTTATCAGTAGGGATCTTGAGGAGCAGATAGCCGTAATGGGGAATCGCCATGAGCTTGGCCGGCCCCGCCTCCCGATGATAGCATGGTACGATGATTCAAGTCAGCGATGACGAAAAGGCATGTACTTGGATGTGATGATGCTTGGGAGTACCGAACTGGACCCGATGAGTGGTCTGCCCGAGCGGTGTAGACGATTCTCCGGGGAGGATACCCCAGAACGGGTGTGGATAGGGCGTAAGGTCTTCCTTTGTGATGCCCAGCACCTCCATCGAGTTCTTGAAGAGCATGTTCGTGGCGCCGCCTCCATCGATGAGCACCCTTTCGAAGCGAAGGCGCCCGATGACCGGATCCAGGATGAGCGGGAATCGCCTTGGGTACGGGTTGTTACACCATTGGTCGTCGCATGAGAAGACGATGGTGTGCTTTCGAGTGTCGGGCCACTTTCGTTCTCCGTGAAGCCCTCGGCGAAGTCCTTGATAGTGAGGACGGCCCGGAGACCTTGCGACTCTCGGCCATTCTCGCAGCCGAAGTGACCCCCATGATCATGTGCATGACGCCGTCTTCCTTATGGAACTTGTGCCTAGGGTTGGCGTCGTCATCTTAAATCCTCGTTAGGCTACCGGCGAGTAGGCCTAGGGACCTCTTCGGGCTTGTCGTCGTCATACTTCTACTTCTTCTTCTCGACCTCAAACTCCGACCGGAAGTGTCGGCGGTTAACCGTGTGTGTGCCCCATGCCCGATGTTGAGGGCATTCTCCGTGGAGGAGCTTCGAGATGGGGCCCTTCACGTTGAGGTTCTTCTTCTTGTAGTTAGCCTTCATGTTGTTTACGTCCCGCCCGCGGCGATGCGGTCGCAACGGCGCCGCGATAGTTGCTACGGCCCTCGTCCCTTCGATCACGGAGTCGTTGGGTCGGCGGTTATCGTGGCGCTTCGTCGTGCCTCTTATCGCCACGGGTGGGAGTGCGGTCGCGATGGGGAGACCTGTCGTGTTTGGAGGCGTAGGCATAGTCCTTTTTGAAGATGTATTCGGCCTTGTCTTGGCCCGCGAACTTGATTGCCATCTCCAAGAGCCTCCCCATGGTCTTCACCTTGTTTACGTGCAACTTTTTACGTAGCTCCTCCGCCGCCGCGTTGCCGTTGCACACCAGCCCCTTAGTAAAGGCGCCGATGCACTCCTCCTCGGTGATGTCCGGTATGGTCAGACGCTTTTCCGAGAAATGCCTGATGTACTCCCGGAGGGACTCATTGTTTCTGAGCCGCAAACGCTCCAGGTCGTACTTGGTGCCCGACTGCTTGCACGTCGTCTTGTACGTGGTGATGAAAATCTCCTTGACCTCCTTCTAGGTGCGGAGCCGGCCTTGAGGAAGCGCTAGCGACCACTGTTTGCCGCCTGGTCGAGGACCACCGGGGAAGTAGTTTCGCTATCACGTCCTCCCCACCACCGACCGCTCTCACAGCGATCTCGTACATCATGATCCGGTTTTACGGGTCACGGTTGCCGTTGTAATGATCCAAGGCATGGATTCCCCAGAAGGTTACCGGCCACCTGACTCAGCGGAGCTTCGGATGATGCGTGGCGATGGAGGAGATGGATAGGTTCCCGGTCGAGTTCCGTACGCCATGTTGTATTCCTCCCGTCGGCGGAGTTCGGCCTCTTCACGGGCTTGCTGGATGGCGGTGATGTGGTTGCGGCGTCTTGGAGGCTGCTTATGTGGCTTCGTCCTCGGGGGGCGGTGTGTCCATCACGACCGGGGACGCCGGGCGGTTGCCGCCCGCGCCACCCGGTGCACCGCGTTCACCTCCCCGACCTCTATTGGCCTCGACCGGCATTCATTGCTGCGTGAGGGACAAGCGCTCCACCGGCTGCGGCGTTTCCCGCCGGGGGGTCGGGGTTGGTTTCCTCCCGCCCCATCGGGCCGTGAAGATGCTGGTCCTCCAGCGCACGGTTCCTCATTCGCGAGCGTGAGCGTGAGGAGTGGCGAGGGTAGCCATCTTGGATCCGGAGGTAGGGTTGAGCGAGCGTGAGCGGCATACGCATATGCCTTCACCTCCTCTATTTCGATGTCGCGGCCGAGAAGCACAAAAGTCGCTCGCGCGGACATTGTCCTCCGGCGACGGGAATACGGGAAACACCGTCAACCTTGTCGAATTGGTCCATGGCGTTGCGGTTGATGTTCGAAAGCCGCGGTACGGCGTTGGGATCGTCGACCCGGCCGGGCCGTATGCTCCCTTGGGCCCCGGCTTGCGCGCCGCCTTGTGCACCGGCGGTCTTGCTCCGCGGCGTGGGCGTGATGGGTTGGTCTATCGGAGCGGCGGGAGCATTGACACCGAGCTCGATCAGCGTTGCGACCCTCGTGCTCAGCGCGCCATTCCTCCTGTCTCCCCTGCGCGACCGAGTCCTTGGAGACGTAGACTCCTCGCCATAGTTCTACACCCGGGGGCTGTGCCTGGGGTGAACAGCGGGTCATCATAGCTGAGGACCATCTCGGCGTGGTGCGGGAAGTCGTCATTGTCGTCGTCGACACTTGTCATGGAGGCTGTTCGAACAGTCCCCTTGCCGTCTTCATCTTCCCTCCCCTCGGGAATCGGGGAGAGATCGGCCATGTAGATGTTTAATCCCGCCGTGCACCCTCCATGCTCCTTATAGGTCGGGACCTTGACGGTCGTAAGGGCGAGCGCCCTTTCGACCAGTCCCAGAGATCGGTAGCTTGAGCCGGGTGGGGAGGAGGTGGTCGGCGCTTGACGCGCTCCTCCTCGGGATGGCCTAAGTGGTCGGCGTGGGCGGTCCAGCCTCCCCGGAGTAGCGATGATGACCAGATCCTGGTCGAAGGGTTGAGGGCCTCGACCAGGATCCAATGGAGCTTGGTGACACGCCAGATCGGGAGCCTCGA
Source organism: Hyparrhenia diplandra (assembly GCA_015847255.1). NCBI lineage: Eukaryota > Viridiplantae > Streptophyta > Magnoliopsida > Poales > Poaceae > Hyparrhenia > Hyparrhenia diplandra. The sequence continues at coordinate 253,249 of JADLZK010012028.1, read as the reverse complement.
TGTGATCCCCTGTTGGCAAGAAGCGATCTAGGCTGAATAGACCAAGGTCGAGCACTCACCCAGTCCCAGCGTGATCTGATCGAAGCGAGTGAGCATGTCATCGATGTCGTGGTCGAAGCACCGCTGGTACGGTAGGAAGGGATGTGTGAGGCCGATCGGAAGCCCGAGCGGTCCCACCTCGGGTGAGGTTGGAGCCACGCGGGTTGTTGCGGCGAGGTCGGAGCAGATGGGATCCGCAACGGGCTTCCCAAAAGCGAGCCCCGGCCCGGGTCCGACTTCGATGTTGTTGACGCCAAGGATGGCGCCGTTGTTCTAGACGAGCATCCCGAATCGGATCTCAGTGTCGACCGTCATGGAGTCAGGGAAGATCACCATATTGCTAGTCATGGTGTCTTCGAGCACACCCCCTACCTGGCGTGCCAACTGTCGTCGAAATAACGGCGATAGCCTAGTAGGGGTTACCCACGCTAGTAGATTGAGCGGTAGAGGTGCGCTAGGCGACTAACAAGACGTTAAGCGAACGAGCAAAGGGAAAATGTTGGGGAGGGCAACCCTAGCCAGCCCCGGCGACCAAGCGAGCCCCACTCCGGAGGGCCAAGAAGTAACCCTTAAACCCATCAAAACGCTAAGTCATGCAGGACCAACAAGCGGAGGACCCTGGGGGCGCCCGGCCGACGCGGGCTTCGCCCCCGCCCCCGGGAGGCCTCAAGTAAGCCTCTCCGGGAAAGGCCGAAGGCTAACCCTTATCGGATCTTGAAGCAATACAGGATCGGCGGGGGAGAAGGCGAACCCTCCGTGAAGGCGGCGGCGGGGGGGCCACTCGCCACGGGCAGTCCCGAAGGCCGGCATCCCGATCCATGAGAAAGGAGGGCATCGAGGAGGCCCACCACGGACCACCCTCCGCAGGAGCGGGCGGCCGCCGACCGGGAGGGGAAAACCCTACGGTCCCAAGCAACGAAAAGACCCTCAATGCATTTCCCATGTTACCCTTGTATAGTTAGTTACTAGCTTGCCCCCTGGAGGGGCCCGCCAGTAGCGTGTGTTGCTCTACATCTACCGTGTACCAAATTGTAAATCAGCCCCTCGACCCTGGTATTCCTATAAATACCCGCACGGGCTCGCGAAGAAGGGGAGAAAAAACACTTGGCCGATTAAAGCGCCATTTACTCGTTTTCCGTTCAGCGTCTTGCCACGCCCAAATCACACTCACGGCAAAGGAACCGGAGGCCCCCTCCGATCCGCCCACCCCTCGGCAACGCCAACCGAGGGTCGGGCTGGAGCGGAGGCCGCTCCGTCTCTCCTTCCTCCGCAACACCGTTCTTCCCGTGGGAAGCCCTCGCCCCCTTCCCCCCCGGGAGCGAAGGCTAAGGGCAGGAGCGATCCCACGAAAAAACACACGGGTTTTACCCGAGGTTCGGCGCCTTTGTAACACCGTGTTTTTGCATCATTTTAAAAAATCACTAAAAATTTGAACTTTTCGAATTACAACTAAAACATGATTTACTTTTCCGCAAAACCAAACCTCCCCTTTTCGAAAACCCTGCATTAAACCCCACCATATAGGAAGTAGGATTCGTTTGCTTGCTTGTGAGCTTATGGTGGCAAATGAGATGAAGCATTGTCTAGATTTTATAATGTGGAAGTCATGCATGAGCTAAGTTTACATTTTCTCTGAATGATAACAAACTCATATCATGTGTACTCATATGTAAGTGCATAATTATTCTCATTAATAAGCTATGAGAATATATCTACATGCTTGTACAACTTACATATACATCAAAGTATACATGAAATAAAGGGAGAATAATAAAAAGATGGGACATGTGTGATAATATACATGCAAGCATATAATATTACTCATAAATAAATCCATGGCAAAGTATATGCTTGCATGAATATATTCGACACACATGAAATAATAGAAAGAAGGAGAAGAGAAATGAGAAAGGAAAATGGGAAAAGGAAAGGAAAATAGAAAAGGGGCATGTGGGCTCGGTTCCCTCCTCCTAATCTTCTCTGACCCGCCCCACTCCTTTCCCTCCCCTTCTCGCCATCACGCGAAACGGGTGGCCCATGACCGAGCGGAAGCCAAAGCCCGCCGCGGCCACTCTTCCTCCCTTCTCTCATTTGCCGCTCGCCCCACGCACCCGCCTCCTTCCCTCCACGATCCTTCACGCACGGCAACGCGCGCCCCGCTCACATCGCGGCGTCAAAGCCATCTTAGAAGTGCGGCGACCCCGCACAGCGCCGCCAGCGACCAACGCGCCCGAGCCGTCACGTCCCACGCCCGTTCCTGCACACGCACAAGAGGGCACTTCCACGCGCGCAACGCTAGCGGCGACCATGCGGCGCACCTCTGACAACCTGACGCGACAAGGCATCAAACCGCTCACCCGGACGGCCCGCGGCGGCATAACACGACATTGCCCGGCGAGCGGCTTCGCGCCTTAAACGCTAAGCACAACAACGGCGATGACACGCACGGGGCACCGCGGACCGAGGGAACGCACGCCGCGCCGCCACGGCGGCCCGACAACCGGTGACCTAACCGACGCGACCACATGGCGTACCAGCTCACGGGGAGACACGATCGTGTGTTCAAAGCGCCCGGTAAGCGAGTTGGCGACGATCGGAAAAGATCTCGGCCACGGAGAAAAATCTCGTCGGGAGCTCCGCCGCCATGGGGCACGGTTCGACCTCGCCCCCCACTCTCCGAGCTCCGCCTTGAGGCAGAACATGCGGTGCTCCCCTCTATTCCCTCCTCCTCCTCTCATCCTTGTCGTGCTCCGTTTTCCCCAAATCGAGCTCCGCCGTCGCCCATTTGGTTAAGTTTGGTCGTCATCGCGGGTCCATCGCCACGGGTCCAAATTGGTGAGTCCATTGGCTTGCTCGTGGTCTCTTCTTTCGTTTCCCCTCCTTCTCTCGTTGAAGTCTTTGTGAAGTGTCATCTCCGAGCACCGCCCATGCGCCGCGCCATGGGGAATGACCTCCCCGCCGCCCAAGATGCCGACCCGGGAGGACAAGGGTGGCGAGGTGGTTCCGGCGCCCCTTGCGGCGAGCTACGGACGAGTCCGGCCGACCCGGCGGTTTCGTGAACCGCCGCCGCATCGGAGTAACGACGAGACCGGGACTCCCCCACTCCGTTCGGCGCCGTCCACCGTCGTAACTTGGCGTCAAGCGGACGACCAACGGGGATGAGGGCACGCGTGGCCTTAACGCCGGCCCCGTTCCCCCGCCGTCACGGTGCCCGCGCGACACGCCACCGCGTCACCATGTGGCCCCACGTGGGCCCACGGGGACCCACCTGTCACCGCGGCGCGACTATGCCGCGGGGGAAAACATAGGAATATTGCTAGGTGTACCCAAGAAGCGTTACCGCGGAGTGTTGTAAACCATATTTCTGTGTCGAGAAAAATTCCCGAAAAATTTGTAAATTCATTATTCGAATTATAGAATTTTATCATGTAATTAGTTCCTAATTTCATACATGATAAAATTATTATATAATATAACCCTATTAATTAAATTAGGGTTAATATTATATAATTCATAACTCATGCAAATTAACTCCGATTTGAGTGAAACGACGTCCATAATTCATCTAAAATCTAGGACTATGCATTAAGCTGTCACCACCGGCGTAGATGCGGATGTGCGGGCGTGAGCAACCGTGGCGCCCCGGTGTACGGGGGCGTTGAAGATGGGGGCGCGGAGGCGGTGCTCCGGTCCGCCCGGCAGCCATGGTTCGGCGCGTTGGTGTGGTCGGGCCGTGGGCCGGGGCATGCCGACGCCCCTGCCGCGCAACATCCGCAAGGCTTGTTCGGAGGTGGAGATGCCCGGCGGCCCTTCACTCTGGCGATGGAGATCTTTGCATGAAGTCGGCGTAGGGTCGCGCCCCGGGGCCCCTCGTTCAAGGAGCGCGACCCCTAGTCCCCCGAGTGAATCTATCTCGGTTCGCCCGGGAGTTCGTGGAGAGCGTGGTCCGGCGTCATCGGAGAGGGGGTTGGGGGGTTGGTTCCCGCGCGCCCTTACGCCAAAGGGACGCCCGCCGGTCGTGGCAGCGGAGCGCGCCGGCCGGCCACGATCGGGAGAGCCGGCTCCGGGGTAGATGTCGCATCGTCTACCGGTGTCGGCGCCCGATGGGATCAGCATAGACGACGGCAGATCAGAAGCCTCCTCGCCTCTGCCGGCACCGACGAAGCAGACGATCATGCCGACCTGGAAGGTGAGGCCGACGGCGAAGACGAGGAAGTGATGTCGGTGAAGATTGCCATCTAGTCGATGTAGATCAACGCGCACTCCCTACCTAGCGCGCCAACTATCGGCGTAATCTCCAGCGGTCCTCGGGGTCGTCCTCGGAGGTAAATCGGGATGGGAGGTGCGCGAGATCGATATCTAGATGGTCGTTCGAGACGCGAGGCGATTTATCTAGGTTCAGGCCGTCAGCGTGACGTAAAACCCTAGTCCTGCGCTCTGCTTATCTGGCCGGATTACAACGATGGTAATGTGTCGAATAGGGGTTCCCTACTCGCCTTATTACAATGAGTAGGCCGTTCGGATATGATTCATACAAAGATTTACGGGATCGGGTATATCCTAACTAATCGTATCTCCGGGGATATCCTCCCCGCCCGTTGCGTGGCCGGGTAGGCCCGTGACTTGTCCGCATGCCAAGTCTGTCCCGACCTCAGGAGGTCGCGATGCCGACGTCCGGTCCCAAGCCGAGCTCGCGTGGTCGCGTCTCGGGACCTCGGGCGCCGACCTCCGTGAGGTCGGACCCGAAGTACAGTCGTGAGGTATCCGGGGATCTCCCTACACCGCCGAGAGCCGGGTTTAATGTTCAAGGAGTGCTTGGCGACTTCACTCGGTATGCCGGGTGTTGGTATTTCTTAGCTTAGCAGCAAAGTCCGCATAGCGCCGCGGAAAGTACGGTGTAGCACTTCACCTAGAAGTATTCCAAGTATCGAATTTCCACGAGGAACGGGCGCTAAGTTTGTTCTTCCTAACTATCAAGGGTCAAGCATAGGAGGTGATCGTGGAAGTGATGTGTTCCTTCAGCACTTAGACTAAGTCGGGCTACTCTTTCTATTAAGTGAGAATTACTTCGGCACGAGTGCACTTGGTCCTTAGCGATGCGGTCTTCGGCTCTACTACTCAACCGGGGCGTGGAGGAATACGATGGGCGAATAGGGCTGTCACCACCTATCCCCCTACCTCACTACCTTGGATTCTGGAGCAAACGAGGGTGATTCATAACTTAGACACCACGTCTATGTTACTTGTCACTACTCTAGCGTCGATCGAGGGTATCCCGTCTTCATCAAGGGCCCTCTACTAGAGCATTTACGGGAAGGTAAACAACGATCCCGTAATTCTTGACATAATAAATGATAGCGTGGAACTTAAGAATGGTAACGCGAAGGTAAGACACGAATATCTTTCACCAAGTCGAAAGATTACCCACGAGAGGTTCAAGGTATGGAGGCGGGAGCCGGCAGTCCGGCACTCAGAGCGACCGGATGGGCGTCGCAAATCCTTACACGCACAAGACCGCGGGTCGCTACTCCTCTCCCTCTCTCTACCTTTCACTCTCTCACTCCCTTACGAGTGTCTTGGCACTCTCTAAACCACCCTATGTGTGAGGCGTGGGGTGTAATTCCCGAAGGAATGTGGGGTGAATGATGGATCACATGGTGAAGTGTATGATGGAAAATGTGACCCTTTATTGAATGATGTGAATGGTGAATTGGTGTGTGAATGAGTGTCTTACAAAGGGAGGCAAGGGCCTCTTTATATAGGGAAAGGAGGAGAGAAATGGAGGGTTCTCCTTGTTCTAGGGGACTTTCGGGGCGTTTGGCGGGGGGAAATTCTTGGCGCCAGCGAAAAGCACCCCATGCAACCGCCTCTTCTCCTTCGGGGCGGGTCAAGGCAAAAAGCGCGGCCGGATCGGGCTCTCCGTCTGCAGCGGCCGCCCGCGGTGCGGCGACGCCGCGAGTTTGGCCTGCGTGCCCGGTTTCGGCGAGTGGGCTTGTGGCCCACTCCGGTCGCGTCCTCGGGGTGCTTTTTGGCCTGGTTCGCGTTGGTTTTGGCCTTGGTGGCATCCCCCTTGTCCAAAGTGCGATTGATGTGCGCTTCTCTCTTCCTTTTTGGCGTACTTTTACTGTTTCCACGTTTATGCACGCAAAACATATTTTCTTGAATACAAGTGAAACTAGATTAATAGCAAAGGTTCATGTGGCAAAAAGTACGTTATTCACCATGTTATATAACTAAGTTGGCGGTATAAAGTGTATGATAAGGACCGCCAACAACTCCCCACTTAGTCTTTTACTGTCCTCGAGTAAAGTGCAAGACTAAAAATGGGTCTACCACCGATGAAATAAAATCTGCGCATACAAGTTATTCCAAGCTTCACCAAAGACTTGTGAAATTTTTGACGTGTCTACCATATTAATCTCGGGTAATTGAATTATGGAACAATATGGATTCAAATCCCCTTGCTTTAGATAAGTGCGGGAACTTGGGTTTTCATATGATTTTGAAAATGTAAATATAGCCTTGCTCCTCGAATGATTCACTTTCGGATCACTCAAATATTTGTGTCCGGTTCCTCACCGAGGCATATGAGAGTTTTGCCTTCTTTCTTTCCTACTTCTCAAAAAGCTTATATGGATCTTTGGGTAGGGAAAAGATATGAAGGCATACTTACTCTGCATATTTTGCTAGGTCAAAGCTTGGATCCAAGGAGAAGGATGGCATACCCCTAGATCAAGAAGTGCATGTGTGTGGATATGATATAGTGGAACCTATACTATACTCCTTGATATGAGTGATCTCTCTCTTATAAAAACTTTATTCTTGAGAACATGGCTATCTTTTTGCATGAGCCTTCATGTGCTCATCTTTTTTTTTTCGTTGAACTCTTGGACCTTCATGTGTCCAACTTTTTTCATGGGACCTTCATGTGTCCCTATATATATATTTTTTTTTCATAGCCATGTCTCTTTGAACCACAAATATATAGAGAGAGATCACTATCTTGTAGAACATGGAGTATTTATTTCTAAGGTATCTTTTTATGTCTACTCGGTGTAGGAGTAGAGCTTTTGGTATGGTGGGCGGAAGCATGTTTCTAGCGTATTCGGTGTAGGAATAGCTGATATATGTGGCGTGTGCGTGATCTTGATCTTGGGGCATGACAACTATCTCAACAAGGGTCAACAAGACTTGACACAAGCTCAATGCAAAGATAAGTAGCATATGTATATGGTAGGTTTTTTTTTGCCTTTGATAAACTCAATATGGCTCGTAGGAATTTGCATATTATTGAGGAGCATGCTAATTGAATTTTGAATTTTTGAAAACAAATCCCAAGTTCATATAAAAGAGCAAGGTTCAAATTATCCAGCTATATCACATATTCCAATTACTTAGATAACATGGGATCCCTATGATAGATAATTCACAAGGCATAGGAATATTAGCAAGGAATAAAAGAGTATGCAAATTTTTATCAAAGGATAGCATGGAGATGGAGCATCCACATTTTTTTTTCCTTTTAGTGAGAAATAAAATATATGTTGACTGAAAGATATTGAGAGATTTAATGAGGTGGAGCTCAAGGATGATTAAATCATTTTAACGATCATACATTTTAATCTTGTTCAAAAAGGGGAAGGTAAAGGATTTCAATTTTTACCTTGTGTAGTCTCCTCCCCCACACTTGTTCTTTTGGCAAATTATATAGATGGAAAAGACAAAAGGGGCAAGTGTGCATCCAACGAGGTTTTGTCTTGTCGATATGTTCAAAATTTAAACTTCAACACTTTTGGGGAGATGTGAGAGCGAGAGTTTTGCACAAACCGTCGTTTGAAGAGGAAGGAGTTAATGGTAGTCGCTTCGTCTTCTCCATCGTGAATTGCTCGATGATTGTGCATTGTGTTGGGGAGATCTCGGAAGTTTGTTCATTGTGTTGGGAGATCTCCCCACACTTGGTCCTTGTACCTGGTTTTATTCAAAACAAGAAAACAAAACAAAAGAAGAAAAACACATGGCCCTATCGGCATGAACATTGTAGAGCCTTTATTGTGAGAACTTTATTTTATTTTTATATATTATATATATATATATTTTTTTATTTTATTTGTTCACAACATCACTCAAGCAAGGCTAATCATAAAGAAGTAGTGTAAGCATAGTCTTGATTTATCTCCAACATAAAGATACTCTCATAGATCATGACAACAACGCCTAAGTTCATTAACCAAACTCTAACACCATGTCAAAGTTTGATTAAAGAAAATCAATTTACCCTAAGCACCATGCTTAATGTAAAAAGACCTATAGATGCATTACACGTGCACGTGTAAATGTACCCAAACTCAAAGCATATGTCAAAAACCGGGGAGTAGGAATTTGTGTGACCGTATGGAGATAATAATGAGTAAGAGTGTTGGTGAACATTTATTTCCTTTTACGTATCGGATATACGTACCAGCAACATTTGCGGATGAAACGTTGAGGTTGATGTTGCGGTTGCATGATGGCTTTGTCGGGTGTACCATAAGACTAGGCCACACACACATGTGTATGGGCCATGGGTCTTGATGGTAGCGGCAAAGATGAGAGATTTAACCCTTCTTGCTTGTGGAAGCAATGATGGGTGGAGTCAAGTAGCACTTTTGGTATGTATCTTGACCATGCGGGGCCAACCTGCTCCTCTCTTCTCTTATTGATTTTTTTCTATTCTATTATATATATATATTTTCTTTTCAACAATACTTTTTTTTTTTTCTTTCTCTTCTTTTCTCTCTTTTTTTTTTTTCTTCTCCTCTTTTTTTCAGCAAGACAGGGGTGACACCCTCTTTTTATTCATCATCATTTTTTTTTTTGTATGGCCTTGGTGGATGGAACTTGAGAGTCGCACCATCTTCCCCACACTTGGACTTTTGTATAAAGTCGAGTGTGCAAGGTCCGGGTCGCCTTGTGAGTGTGTCCCATCACCCATGAGCATCAAAGTTTTTTTTTTTTCTGATGTCGGCCCCATGTTTTCAAGCATCGCATACCTCTTTTGATCTTCTTAATCGATCTCCACCTGAAATGGTTAGCGACAAGAATACCCGAAGGTGCATACTAACTTGATAACACGTTCTTGCTTTTATTAATAAGAGAAAGAGAAAAACCTTTTTTATGCTTTCTCTTTTTTTTTATGAAAACAACTAGAGAGAATTATTCATTCTTTTTTTTTTCTTTTACGGTCCGAGGGTTATCTCGGCAGTGCTTTTATTTATGGTCACAAGCTTGACCGGTGGGAATTCTTCTTGCGGTATGAAAGGTGGTGAAGTTCCCGGCCTCACCACTAAGAAGTTAGCGTTACGCTTAGGCCGCAAGGTACCATCGTGCCACTACGAGATCGGCAAAACTTGTGGTAGACGAAGATATCCACAACCATCTTCTTGAAAAGTTTGTGAGCGAGGATTAAGAGAAGGTTGGGGTCCTCGTAGGGGCACGTGGTCGAAGCGAGACAACTCTAGAGATCCAAAAGGTGAGCATGAAACGTGAGGGATCTCAAAAGAAAAACTTTTCATGCCCTTAACGGTTTCTTTCTTGGTCTCTAGAGTTGGTGCCTTCGGGCATGTCCATGGCGTATGAGTTTTTATCCTCAAAAAGGTATGTCATGAAGGACAAATGTTGCATCTCGACCATTGTCAAGGGCAGCGTTTTGTTGGCCGAGGGGCATGCCTTGTGTTCGAAAGTGAGGGGCGGGTGTTGTTTTAGTTTCACTAAGATGCGAAAGCAACTTAGGTGAATCGAATGGAGTCATGAACGTCGACTCCTCGAACAGGTTTTGGTTGGGAAGATGCTTCGCCTTTGGGATTTCTAAGTGAGAGGCATAAGCATTCTTTTTCCCAACTTCTCATCATGACTCTCCTCTATATAGGTTTTTGTGAAAAAAGCTTTTACGAGAGGGTAGCCTATGAGAAGATCAAAGTCGAGGATGGGATAGATATAAAAGTCTAAGTGAACCTCGGTTTCATGAATTTTTATTGGCACGTCCCTAGCAATCACACAACATGCAAAGATGAGGCCGAATTGACCCTTGAAGAGTCTATCGGTCGAGGCTAGCAGCATATTACCCAAAAGGGTTTCCGTAAGATAATGTGACATGATATTTGCCTCAGTTGTTGGGTTGTGTAGGGCATCTAAGGAATTTCGTCGTAATGAACAAGGTATGGTCATGGAAGGTGAAAGAACCTGAATTGCTTGAAGAAGAGCGTTTCACCTCCATTAACCATTCTTTTGAAGGTTTCATGTTAGAGGAAGTTTCCTTAGAAGGAGATGTGCTCCATTTGCTCCATTACGTGCCAAAGAAGGCTCAAGGTTCTCCTATGATCCTCGAATTTGATTGGGAACTCCGAAGGGTAAAGCATCCCTTCCTTCCGGTGTTCGTGGTTCGGGTGAGGGCTCAATAGTCGGTTTGAATGATGGTGGGGGAATGGTTCGACGATGAGGGCTCCTCAAAAACTTGACATGCCCTGGTTTTGGAGGGGAGTAGGTTCTACAACGGGAGAAGCATGCTTCTCTAGGATGTGATCAAGGATTTTCCTCTGTTCGTTGTAGGTTTGCGTGAAAACGCGACCCTCCGGCGGTCATGTCAAGGCATAGGCGTGTTTATGTCAAGACCAAGCGAAAGATATGTGAAAACATACTCTCGGGTAATGATGTGTCTAGGCCAGCGTGTATTAACATAGTAAACCTGGTCTAGGCTGCACCTAGGATTCTTTTTTTATCTTATTCGAAATCAAGGAATGTCCTTGGTAGGGAGTTTGATGGGGAAGAATGGTAGACAAACATTGTCTTTGAGTTCTTCTAAATCCCGTTCAACTTCCTATGACATTAGTGTACTATTGTTTTGCTTTCCCTATGAGGAGAGCGAGAAACAAATTCCACATAAAATTTATCGTGTCATGTCAAGAATGCTCGGCATGAACACGTCTCCTTGAAAATCTTGCAAGAGGCTAGTAGGGTTGTCATAGAGCTTAACCTCTTGGGCGTGCCATACTCATGGGGAGAGTCTCATCAGAAGTTTTCATCTCATGTGACCGTAATGGAAAATGTTTTCCTCCCCAGCTTGACATCTACATCCCCGGATGTTGATAACAAATATATTTTTTTTTTTCTTTAGGGATGCCCGTTTGAAATTTCAAGTTCTTGGATATCAAAAATATAAAAATCTTTTTACATTCTTGTGCGTAAGAATTCGATCATGTATGGTCTCTTGGCAAAAGCCCATGTTGTTTGGGTTCTAAAGGATTCCTTGTCACATTTTAGTGCAAGGGATTTGAATGTTTATACCCATAGCGAGGATTATACATGACCTCCACCAATCCTTAATAGAGTCATGGAGAAAAGTTCATTGAGGAGTGTTTCGAGGATCGGTCGGGATTGGTGGTTTCTTCTATTGTTAGTATTTCGAGGTGTTACGAGAATCCTTCGGCAAAGGTCAGCCTCGAAAAAACAGGGGAGATCCTACCATGCGGTCCCCTTGGGTTTTGGTTCAGGCAAGGGTCTCTCTAAAGGTGTATCGGGTTCAACAACGGTCGAAGAGACTTCCCTTTGATCCGCTTGGGTTCTACTCGGATGGGTTCTAGCGGGAGAGTATTAAAAATATGGTTTAGGAAAGCTCCTCCTTCCGCTGGGTTTTATGTGAAAATGACCCTCCGGTAGTAGTTATGTCACAAGCTGTAAGATGGATGCTCTATCAATGGGTTTTCCAATTTCAAGCACGAAAATGTTTGGACTGAACCATGGCTATAAAGCCGTATGAGCTCAAATCTTGAAGCTGTGATTGGCTTCAAGATTGACATGGTTCTAAGAGCTCGCCCTTAGGAGCAAAAAGGTTTAGAGATGGTTGCTCCATAATTAAAAGAAAATAAAAATAAAAAGAATGGCGAGGGGGTAAGGGCTCACACTTGATAGACTAGGTTTCACAAACTTTAACGACAAACGTTCCCAAGAATCTGCGGCGCCGGAAAATGCTTGTTGGTATTTCTTAGCGAAAGCGACAAAGTCATAGCGCCGCGGAAAGTACCGTTGTAGCACTTCACCTAGAAGTATTCCGGTATCGAATGTCCACAGGGGAACGGGCGCTAAGTTTGTTCTTCCTAACTATCAAGGGTCAAGCATAGGAGGTGATCGTGGAAGTGATGTGTTCCTTCGACACTTAGACTAAGTCGGGCTACTCTTTCTATTAAGTGAGAATTACTTCGGGCACCGGAGTGCACTTGGTGCATAGCGTGCCGGTCTATGGCTCTACTACTCAACCCACGGCGTGGAGGAATACGATGGGCGAATAGGGCTGTCACCACCTATCCCCTACCTCACTACCGTGGATTGCGGAGCAAACGAGGGTGATTCATAACTTAGACACCACGTCTACGTTACTTGTCACTACTCTAGCGTCGTCGGGGTATCCCGTCTTCATCGGGGGCCCTCTACTAGAGCATTTACGGAAGGTAAACAACGATCCCGTAATTCTTGACATAATAAATGATAGCGTGGAACTTAAGAATGGTAATCGAAGGTAAGACACGAATATCTTTCACCAAGTCGAAAGATTACCCTTGAGAGGTTCAAGGTATGGAGGCGGGGAGCCGGGCAGTCCGGCACTCAGACGGCCGGATGGGCGTCGCAAAATCCTTTACGCCGCACAAGACCGCGGGGTCGCTACTCCTCTCCCTCTCTCTACCTTTCACTCTCTCACTCCCTTAAAAGTGTCTTGGCACTCTAAACCACCCTATGTGTGAGGCGTGGGGTGTAATTCCCGAAGGAATGTGGGGTGAATGATGGATCACATGGTGAAGTGTATGATGGAAAATGTGACCCTTTATTGAATGATGTGAATGGTGAATTGGTGTGTGAATGAGTGTCTTACAAAGGGAGGCAAGGGCCTCTTTATATAGGGAAAGGAGGAGAGAAATGGAGGGTTCTCTCCCTTGTTCTAGGGGACTTTTCGGGCGTTTGGCGGGGGGAAATTCTTGGCGCCAACGCGAAAAGCACCCCATGCAACAGCGCCTCTTCTCCTTCGGACCTTGGTCAAGGCAAAGCGGGATCGGGCTGTCTGTGGCGGCCCGCCGCGGTGCGGCGGCGCCGCCGTGAGTTTGGCCTTGCCTCGTGCCCGGTTTTGGCGGTGGGCTTGTGGCCTACTCGGGTCGCGTCCTCGGGGGTGCTTTGGCACGGTTGCGTTGGTTTTGGCCTGGTGGCATCCCCCCCAAAGTGCGGTTCGATGTCGCTTCTCTCTTCCTTTTAGGCGTACTTTTACATTTTCCACGTTTATGCCTACAAAACATATTTTCTTGAATACAAGTGGAACTAGATTAATAGCAAAGGTTCATGTGGCAAAAGTACGTTATTCACCATGTTATATAACTAAGTTGGCGGTATAAAGTGTATGATAAGGACCGCCAACACCGGGCATATCCAAGGCCCTCCACGCGAACAAGTCGAGGTTCACGCGGAGGAAGTTGACGAGCTCGCTTTCCTAATTGGGGGTGAGCTCAGCCCCCACGCGAAGGGTGCGCCCCTCCCTCGTCGGCCCGCGACCACCTTGGCGTCCTTCGGGCTCAAGCGTGTCGGTGACCTTCTCGAGCTCGTTGGAGTCCTGGTGCGGACCCATGCCAAACATCTTGGCGGTTCGCGTCTCGGACTCGATCCGCGACATCAGCGCGCAGCGTTGTCGCAGATTGAACGCAGCGTGCTCGAAGGCTGGAGTTGACTGTAATCACCCCGCCGGCCGGGGATGGAAGCGGTGTATGTGTGGTGGGGGACGCCATGAACTCGTAGCATGGCGGCCCAGGGCGCGTGGCACGCCATCCTAAAGGGGAGCACCTCGAGCGTGAGCACCTCCTTGCAGAAGTTGTCCGGGGTGCCGAATGTGACGGGGAGGTCGATCCGCCCGAGCGGGACCATCTGCTTCCCCGGCACAACCCCGTGGATTGGGTTCGTCGATGGTCGGTGTCGGGCTGATGCGGGATCTTAGGAGGAGTCTTGTCGATGTAGAGGGAGGTTGAGGCGGCGCCGCCATCCATCAGCACCTTGCCGGGCGCTTGTGCCGACGATCGGGTCGACGACGAGGCGGGGAATCTCGGGGCTGGAATGTGGCGCGGGTGGTCGGACTTGTCGAAGGTGATGGCCGAGCTCGACCAATTGAGGTACGTAGGCGTGGCCGGCTTGGTGAAGAGGACCTCGCGGTGCAACAGCTTCTATTGGCGCTTGGACTTGTAGGTAGGAGCGCCGCCGAAGACGACGTTGATGGTGCCGTCCTCGATGTAGGCGTCCTTGTCGCCCGTCCAGCGCGCGTCCTTCGGCGTCACCGCCCGCTCACGCCCTCCGCGGGCGTACCCATCATGTGCTTCTTCATGAGGTTGCAGTCCTTCATCTTGTGCTTGGCCCAGGGCCTCGTGGTGCGGACATGGCCCCGAGCATTTTGTCGAAGTGGTCCTTGGGAGTGAACGCCTTGGCGGGCTTGCGCCGCCCTTTTCCTTGTCGCCATGGCCCACGAACTCATCGTCGTCCTCGTCACGACGGCGCTTGTTCAGCCCTTCTTTTTCTTCTTCTTGGAGTGGGAGCGGATCCTCGGCGACCTCGTCCTCGACCTTCAGCGTTGCCCTTGTCGGTGGAGCCGTGCGGCACCGCGGAGATGGCCTCCCTCTCCCTTGACGTGGTTCGTGGCGAGGTCGAGGAGCTCCTTGATGGTCTTAGGCTTCTTGGCGCCGAGCTTCGTGGATGAGGGTGCTGCTGCGGGTGGTCCGAAGGCGAGCGCCGTGATGATCTCGGCGTCGGTGGCGGTGGAGAGGTTGTTGGAGAGCTTGGAGAAGCGCCTGATGTAGTCGCATAGGCTTTCCCCCTTCCTCTGCTTGCAGCCGTGCCGGTCCCACGTGGTGCTCGGCCGGGTGTAGGTGCCTAGAAGTTGCCGACAAAGACGTCGCGGAGCTCATGCTAGTTGTTGATCGTCCTCTCTGGCAGGTGCTCAAGCCATGACCGCGCCAAATCTACAAGATAGAGGGGGAGGTTGCGGATGATGAAGAGGTCGTCGTCGGCCCCTCCCTCGAGGCGCAACCAAAGGCGGTCATCCTCGAGCCACGTCTTGGGGTCCGTCTCCCCGTTGTATACGCACCGAGTCGGGCTCGGAGCGGGAAACGGGGCGTTGTGGATGCGGGATCCGAAGGCCCTTTGTCTCCGTCCGTCCGGTCGGGCTCGGCGTCCTTTCCTCGGGGGCGGGCTCAAGGGCGCCTCCTCTCCGGGATCGAGGCTCCGGGCTGCGGTCCTCTTGGCGTCGTAGCGACCTCCCCGCCTCTTGTTGTACGAACGTGCGGGGCGGTCATCGCGATGGCCGTTGTGACGGCGATGGTCGTCGTCTCGGGGAGCGTGCTTCTCGCTCGAGCTTCCGCCTTTTGGGGCGGTGGCGTGTCCCGTGCATCGCGGTTCTCACCGACCCTCCGGCGCCGCGTGGACTCGCGGGGCCTCATTCGTGGAGACCTCGTGATCCTCCTGGACCTTGCGGTGGGTCGCCGAGCTCGCCGCTTGCTACACCGCAGCCTCCTCAAGGAGTGTCTTGAGCTGCTGGTGGACCTGCTTGGCCTTGGGATCCTTAGGCTCGAGACAACGCCGCAAGAGCAGGGTGGCCACCGCTAGGTTCTGTGACGCTCGACCAAAGACTGGGGGGAGCTTGTGGGCGGCCTCCGTCGCGGTTGATGCGGTGGTGGGCGTCGCGAGCTCGAGCTCGGCCGTGTTGGCGCCGCGCCCTTATCGGCGGGGGCGCCTCACGCTCTCGCTCGGCGGTCGCTAGAGCTCACGAGCTCCTCGGCGGCGTTGACACGCTTCGTGCTCCTTTGGGAGGTTCACGCCTCACTGGCGCGGGCGCTCTCAGTGTGCTCCGGGGCAGGTCTCGAGACTTCGCCCATGTGAGGCTGCACACCGCACCCTCGGGGGTGTAGCACATGAAGCACTCGTGGTGGGTCACGCCCTCGGGCACATACCTTCAAAAGGCGACCTCGAGCCCGGTTGTCGGTCTGGCGGGGCGGTGCCCTAATAGTGTGGAAGGTCGAGGCATCGGTCGAGGTACACATCTTGGCGTAGAGCCGCCATGAACTCGTCGACGGACGGGGCCCTCCGCGGGCTGCGATGCGGCGTTGGAGATGGAGTAGGTGGCGTCACGGAAGAGGTCTGCGTGGGCTCGGGCCCCGGATGTTCGAGTAGGCCCGCGATGATGGCGGCGGTCCGCCGCCCGGGGTCGGGCTCGAAGCGCGAAGTCGGGTTCGGCCCGCGCGGCGACCAAATATTGTCAGCGGCATCACGGAGGCGGCGAGCGTCCTCACGCCGCATCGGCTGCGGGAAGCGGCCCGGCAAGGGGCCGCTCGAGCCCGATGCTAGCGAAATCTAGCGGCGCGCGCGTCGCCGATGCGGGACGGGCGGGTGAAGCGGAGGAAGCCATCGAGTGGTGGTCGTCACACTAGCCTTTGCCCCTACGGCGCGCCAAACTGCCGTGGTGGTCTAATTCCACGGTCACAATAATCGACTAGCTAATGCATGCAACGATGGCCTAACTCAAGAGACGGTGACATGAGATTTATCTTGGTTCGGGGCTAATCGAGCTCCTAGTCCATAGATGCACTATCGAGCTCAAAGGCTCATACCGGGCGAGTACAAGCCAGGGCGAGAGAGGGAAGCGTGATTCGAGGTCTCGTGGTGTGAGTGGTGTGTGCGTGATTGAGTGCGTGTGAGGTTTCGAGTTGCTTGCCTTCTCCCAGTGGCCAAGGACCTCCTTTTATAGTCGTAGGAGGGATTACGGGTGGCCCGGGAGGAGGACTGATGGTGTGAAGAATACAAAATAGAGGGAGTAAAGTGTAAAAAGTGCCGAGGTTGTAGAGCATGCCAAGCCGTCGGACACGCGTGCTCGTGGGCTGCTTCCCTATTCCGTCGTAGTATCGAGGGTGTGGCGCGAAGATCTACTGTTCGGGCCCCCGTATGAAACGAGCTCGAGCTCGGCGGCCTCCCGGAAGGTGCCAGCGTGCTGGGTTCCGCCGCTTGCGGCGCCGCGCCGGGGAAATGTCCCATCGACCATCGAGGCACGCCTCCACACTGCGCGCCGGTGCTGCGGCGGCGCCGCCGCGGGCGACGTGAGGGCCCTGTCGATCTCGAGAAGAACGTGTGGGCGAGAGAGCTTGTAGGGAGAGCCGCGAGCGTGAGTTCTATGGTCTTTTGTCGGTTAGCGGTTGTCGATAAGCTTGGCGCGCTCGGGCCCGAACCGGCAGAGCCCTACCGCGCGTGCGCTGAAGATCAGTTCTGCAATCGATATCTCGCCGCGAGACTGTGGCTGCGGGCGGTAGCCGCGGTGCTCGATTGCCCCCTAAGCGGTCGTTCTCAGATTGGACTTTGGGGCAAGTCTATCGTTGATCGACATCGTCACGGCTCCTTGAACCCGGCCGAGCTCGAGCTCGCCCCGAGCTCGGCTCGTGCGTGTCGATAGCCGTCGCGGGGAGGTTGGCTTGCTTTGGCGGGGTCATGAGCTTGGGTGAGCTTGGGCGCCGTGACGAGCTTGAGACAGCCGGGCGCTCGAACCAGCCCGGAGCTTGTGCGAGGCGGAGAAAGAGTCAGCGGCCCGCGAGCTCGTGGGTCGAGCTCGTGTGCTCGACCTTTGAGCTCATGCGGGCGGAGAGTGCTCGCCACCCCGAGCTCGGGGCTAAGCTCGAGCTCGCGCCAAGAGCTCGTGCGAGGCGGAGTTACCTGAGAGCACGTGCGAGGCGGAGGAAGTGAACTCCGCATCTTGGGCTTTCGGGCCGGTGTTGTGGGCGGGCCGGGCCGCTGTCGGCCCGTGCTTCGATTTGCCCTCCGCTCGGGGTACCCCGACTACAGGTACCCCACAAATAGATTCGTTTCGCGAATTAGTCTGAGATCATAAAATATATTTTATCATTAATCTATATTTAATACTTCTAATTAGTGTCAACCATATGATGTGATGGGGACTATAATCCCCTATATACCCAAAACGGACAATTTAGAACTATCACATTGGATATTTAGACACTAATTAGGAGTATTAAACATAGGCTAATCATGAAACTAGTGACATAAATGGGGGCTAATTCGCGAGGCGAACTTTTTGCTCTCTCACTCTGATCATAATATGTCATGATGGGGGTGGTTCGGTTCACTGGAGCGGGTCTTTGAACCGGTCCACAAAATCTATCCAAACGGGCTCCATTTTGTCCCAGAACAGAGATCTGGATCAATGGATCCATAACCATATAACCAAAAGATCTGGTGGTTTGATCCATACCCTTTCGTGTGCCAGCACACCCCGTTTGGCACGGCGGCTTCCCAGCGGCCGGGAGCCGTTTTGTGCCAAACGGGGGTAAAATGAAACAGCTCCACTGATGGAGCCCCTAAAAACGTGCTCTCACAGAGCTTTAGGGTGAGAAGGAGCTAAAAATAGTGGCTTCTCCCGGCTTCACCTCGTCCACGTGGCGTTCTATGAGAGTATGTTCTAAGGAAGGAGTTGTTTTGCCAAACGACTTACCAAAACGGCTTCGGCTTTACCAAAAGAGCTATTCATGGAGCCAAAAGCCAAAAAAACGGATTCACCGTCGAAGTGGAGCCCTGACTCGGCGACGTCCTCACCAGCGTCGTGGCACTCTGCTTTTCTCAACTTAGCTACTGCTCCGTGGTAATGTAGTCGATCTCCTTGCTGAGCTCCTTGCACGCGTCCTGTTGGTCGTGGACCGTCGTGATGAGAGGATGAGTAAATGTACGTATTTCTATAGTTTCGGTTTTGTTTTTAAGAGGAAAAGGAAGTACATGACATAGCCATGACGTCATGATGACGCATCAAGTTAACATGACAGAGCCTCAGCCACGCTCGGTCAGAGCTCGGCCGTTGTGTGCTGCATGCACGTGCATGCGGGGAGGTGGTACAGAGCTCCCGATGAGCTCTGGCTTTAGGACCTGCTCCTGCACCGCCACTCCTTATCGGAGTCATCGTCGAAGGCGTCGTCGTCGGAGCCGAGCGATACGTTGGCCGGTGGCGCCATGGCAGCAGACACAAGATAAGCTAACTGAAGTCAATGAATGGTGCGATCTGTGAAATCCATTGGAGCTCCAGAGGATCAGCAACTAATAGAATGGAGTAACCGGTGCTCCTAGACTAATTAGATGGATCGGTGGATCGACCACGGTTCGCTCCGTGGATCAACCATCCCCATCGTGAATAATATGCGCATGTACTATTGGCATCCAATATCGGGCATCTTCATCCAAAGCAACCGCGCTTTATAATACTAGTGATTTGCGCCAAGGTCCATGCTTGGCGAGTCATAACCACAACTCTATTTGGGCATTTGGCCACAACTCGTGAGAAAAACAAGCACTTCGCTTAAGCCAAGATAACAAAACATGTTATACATGATGGTGCACTATTCTTAATAATTCTCGTTCCAAAATTTCTATTGAAGGCTCATTCTGTGTGTTCCGTTACGTGAAAAGAAGCACAAGATGCTTATTGGTTCATGAACAGGAACCCCAAGCTGCTCGATAACAGATACAAACATTGCTACTTGTGTGATGACTAAGCCTGAGTAGTCCCTTCAACTAACTGCTGCTTTGCTGCAGTCCAATAACAATGGCACCTCCGAGAGCTTAAACAAACCCGGGAAGATGGAAAGGTCCTTTGCTCCCTCGGGTGTTTCATCTGCACAAGGCCTGCACATGAGCTGCGAAATAAATCATAGATCTATTGCAATAATAGATAAATTAAAATCATGGTAACTAAGCAACCAAAATAAGGACATGAATAATGTAAATTGTTTTGAAACCAAGCTAACAATCAAGGGGTGTTTGTTTGCAGAAAAAAAAAGCAGCTCTTTGCTAAAGCTTACTTCGCCAAACATCCCTAAAGTCTTTGACAATCTAGACAAATCGATGTGCGAAATTAGGAAATGGATTAAAATGTCCAACCTGTCCACAACACCAGCTCATCAGCCCTGTTTATTATATTTTCTTCGTGTTTCATTCATATAGCACCGATATATTCCCTAGGAACTAAAAAAATAAAGAGTAAAATGCACCATGGGTCCTCAAACTATTCGCCTCCTCCGGTTTACATCCTTCAACTTTCAAACTAACTACCTAAGTCCTCAAACTATTCACCTCCTTCCATCTACATCCTCAAACTTTCAAACCAACTACCTAGGTCCTCAAACTATTTGCCCTTCTCATCTCGTCCTCAAACTTTCAAACCGATTATCTAGGTCCCTTATCGGGCGCATCTTTGGCCGCCACGTGGCCGCCTCGATTGGTCATGCATGCTACTGTTTTAGGGTGAATGACCAACCAGAGGCGTGCCACGTGGCACAGCACCATGCACATGGGCCGATGAGGACCTAGATAGTTGTTTAAAAAGTTTGAGGGGGCGTGAGAGGGGCCAATAGTTTGAGGACCTAGTTAGTTGATTTAAAAGTTTGAGGGCGTAGATGAGAGGAGGCGAATAGTTTGAGGACCTAAGGTGCATTTTACTCAAAAATAAATAATCAAGATAAAAGATAAGACATTTAATGTAGAGTGCAAGGTTATTCATATTACGCCTCTAAAAAAACCTTGACAATGGAACCATATAGATTGGAAATCGTAATGGTATGGGGTTCACCTTGTGGAAATTATAGTTGGCTTTTGGTTCCATGTGCTAGATCTTCACAATGGACCACCTTCACAATGTATCGTGGGGCTAGAAAGCAAGGAAAAGAACTAACCAATCTATCCTCAAACGGTCAAACCTCACTAGTGTGCGCCATAAACAACAGGCCCTCCCTTCACCGAGCGCCATGGCCTGCAGTGCGCCATAAACAAGGATGGCAAACTTAGATCGAAGCAAACTTCAGATTTTATTTCTGACATCCTGAAATTCTGAGAAATGTTTCTTACAACACAAAGTTCAACATGGTACACCACATATTCAGAGTTACTCCAGTTCAAAGCATTTTAATTAATTTGGTGGTAGTGGTTGAATACGTTATGCAACATACATAATTTTGCAGCTTTTCCATATGAAGTTATTCAGAGTGTAACTTATTTTTATCAATATAATATGTAGGTTTCCCATCTGCTCATTTTTTTTTTTAGATAAAGTATTGAAACTATGGACGAGTACCAAACTTCTAATTGAAACCCCGACATTTCAAAGCTCCAACCACTTAGCATATGTGCAGTTTATATATGATGAACACCAAGAGAAAAATGACCAGATCATGGTAGAAGAAAGGTAAGCATACCATTTCAACTTGAGCCATGAGCTTCATAAGAACTCTAGAAACTCGAACTGTAACTTTCGAACTATATTATCAAAATAGGAAGATGTATTACGACCATGGATCGTTTGTCCGAGAAACCGGAGGAGTCTGCGGATACATTTGTTTGAAGCTTGTGAGCAAATGACGCCTTGGTGATGTCTATAACTTCGAAAGAAGTAAAGAGGAAAGATGGAGCTCACCATTGTAAGTAGCGGAGAAGAGTGTAGCATCAGATACAGCTTCCACTTCAAGAGAAACGTTACGAGAGGAGCCTTGGTCACCTCCACCACTATTAGGAGAGCCATCACTTGCATTCGAACAAAGACGCATCGCCAGTGCGGGGCGGCCACTACCGAGACAACATGGTACATCTTCTCGCCGTTTGTAGTAGCTTTCTGTTGTGTTAGCGATGGCGAAAGTTAAACCAAATGCCCCGCAAAGAAACGAAACCCAAAAATGTTTGTCGAAACATCTACCACACATCCATATCAGCACAACAAACCAATTGCAAACCAGCCTTGCGAGACGCGAAAAGAAGCATTCCGAGAATTGGCGGACGGATGAGGCAGAAGATGCCGACCGAAGCTGGCCACCGCTCGTCGAAGGTCCTCTTGTCTTCCATACCGGCTCGACGCAGGCTCCGCCGCCCGCAGATCTGACAATCCGTGGAGGAAATCCCTTTGGCACCCTACAGATTAACCACGGTGCGGCCACTGATGGCGCAGGAGGCAACGAATCAAGAAGGGCGGACCATAGAGAAGTGACACAGCAGAAAGAAAGGAAGCCACCGGAGGCACATACCTAGCGCAGACGCCGGAATGGAAGGTGAGACGACGAGAGAGTCGCGCGACCTCTTTACCCGACGAGGCAAGAGGGAGAACAAATTCGGATGGATTTTCTTGTTCATCCTCTTGCTCAAGCCGGAGCGCCGCATCGACGCGCTGCCATCGCGCTGGGCTAGCCCCTCACCGCCGCACAGCCGCGCCCGGGGCCGCACCCGCCGTCGCCCGCGCTGGGGCCGCCGCGCCGCCGCCACCGTCCACCCCCAGCCGAGGTGCCGCCCGGGCCCGGGGGCCGCCGCACCGGGACGCCCTAGCCGGAGGTGCCGGGCCGTCGCTGGCCGGGGCGCGCCACTGCCGCCCCCTCGCGCCACCGCTGCGAGCCGCCCCGGGCCGTATGTGCCGGCCGGCGCGCGACGAGAATCGCCATCGCGGGTCCGGTTTCGGTGCGCAAGACAAGAAGAGGGGAGGGAGCTCGTCTCGCCCGCCGCTGAACCTTATATCGGGCGGGCGCTCCGCCGCGCCACCCGCCGCCGCGATGCCGCCACCGCTCGCCGACGCCGCGGCCGCGCCGCAGCTCGCCTGCGCTACCAGTCGCGCCAGCGCCGCCGCCGCCCGCGACGCGCCCGGCCCTCCTCGCCACCACCACGCCGGCCGTCCGCCCGCCACGCACCGAGGTCGCATTGGGAGATCGAGGAGGCGAGGAGGGGGCCGCACCGGGTGCCGGAGGAGGAGGGTGAGGGAGAGGGAGAGAGAGGAGGAGGAGGAGGCCGGGTAAAGGGACGGGAGCGGGCAGGAGGAGAGGAGCCCCATCGGGTCGGGCCGGGGAGGAAGGAAGGAGGCGCGCCGCCGCATGAATGAGAGTTCGGGTTAGGGTTTGCACCGATATATATTCGGAGAGAAGAAGGCGGGAGAACCGTTGATCTTCAAATCTAACGCACGAAAATATTTAGGGACGACGTGGATGCCCCGGGCGACGAGATTCTCCACACACAATATACTCTTTAAATACCGCAGCTGTCCAAAGCAGCATGCACGACCTGTGTACGTGCGCGTCATTCTGCAGTTCTCTTTAGCATCCAATATTGGGCATCTTCATCCAAAGCAACCGCACATTATAATATGGGCTTATTAGATACACACCACTGGAATTTTTGTGCTTTTGTAATACATCACTACAATTCATCTAATTGGCCTGACACCATTGCAATTCTATTAATCTTTGAAATACGCCATTGTCTACGTTTTTCATGGTCTTTGGCCCACTGTCAGATGTATACAACAAACTAGATTTTCGTATGGACAATTATGCCCTCCTTCAATAGATCGAAAGGACAAGGCATCTCTGGACGCTTGACGCCTGACGCCCGTCCTCCAATTTGCTGTTCCTCACTCTACTCTTCCGGCGGCGTGTACGAGAACTTGCTCTTCTTCCCCGTGCAGATGCTCAAGGACCGGTACTCCGGCGTGCTGGTCGATGTGGTGGCGTTGGTCAGATGTATACACACACATGCTCGACATTAACGCCGTGAAGAATATGGTGAAGGGCCCGCTCCCAGCTTCGCATTGGCATAAAAGTAGCAGCAGCCAACATCATTCCATTGCTTTGTACACAATTCCAAAGAATTTATGTGAGCTATTACGAACTGCAAATAGTACAGCATGCATGATGTGTATTCCGATGTTATACCGATTTATAAATAAATCACATCAAACGTTGCCCATGTGTTAATTTGGTGTTAAATATTATTGTATCTAATTTATTCATGTGTGCATGTATAGAGAATAGACGGATAGTCTGGTTCAGTTAGACGTTGCCCATGTCCAGAGAAGATAGGGGCATAATTGTCCATACAAAAATATGGCATGTCGTATACGTCTGCAAGTGGGCTAAAGACCACGAAAAACGTAGACAATGGCGTATTTCAAAAATCAGTAGAATTGCAATGGTGTCAGTCAATTAGATGAATTGTAGTGGTGTATTTCAAAAGCACGAAAATTCCAGTGGTGTGTATCTAATAAGCCCTTATAATATACGGCAGCTGTCCAAAGCAACATATGCACGATCGACCCATGCGCGCGCATCATTGCGTACTTCTCTTTTTTGCACATCGTCTCTGTAGCCGATTCGTTCTTATCTTCATTCTTACATCGGGCGCAACTTGATCATTTATAGTTTGTTCGTTCTTGGCCTCAGGAGGAAGCATGCGTATATCATAAAAGTTTGTGGAAGCATTGAACCTCCATAGAGGCCGCACCTTTGTTTATATAGGGCAACAAAATAGCCATCGGCCATGGCTTACAAGGATCGATCAACATGTTCATTCAGTTGCCAACTTGCCATCTATCATTTGATTACAACAATACAAGGAAACTATACATCTATGTAACATCCGTGTTTTTGCATGCATTTAAAAATCACTAAAAAATTGAACTTTTTATAATTAGCAACTAAAACCTGATTTTTATTTTTCGCACAACCTTAAAAAACCCTGCATCAAAACTCACCATATAGAAGTTAAGCCTCGTTTGAATGTTTGTTGCTTGCTTGTTTGTTCGAGCTATAATTTTTATATCGGCATCAAATAAGATCTCCTTGACCTCCCCATGAGTTCCAGTCGAATCCACATAATTATGCTTAGTTTATTTATTTCTGGGAAGATAATAAAGCCATCTCGTGAAGGTATAGGGTATAGGCACAATTGTATGTTGCCGTGCATATGCATACATACAAGTACATGGAGGCGTATATATATAAGCATATCAAATACAGTATATATACACGTATGTATGGATAAAGGCATGCGCATACACATACCCTTGTGAAGTATACGAATGGAAAAGGAAAAGCAATTCTGTTTTGGAAATGGCCCCCGGGCCCATTCTCTCTCCTCCATCTGGCCCACAGCCCGGTCTGCTTCCCCCTCCCTCTCGCGTTGGGCCAAGCCCAACCGGCGCCCTGGTCACTTCGGCCCAACC
Source organism: Hyparrhenia diplandra (assembly GCA_015847255.1). NCBI lineage: Eukaryota > Viridiplantae > Streptophyta > Magnoliopsida > Poales > Poaceae > Hyparrhenia > Hyparrhenia diplandra. The sequence goes on along the minus strand of JADLZK010012028.1, from coordinate 228,147 downwards.
CCGCGGCCGAACAGCCAGCCCAGCACGGAGCCATAACAGCAGCCCGCCTCTTCCATTCCCTTCTCTCTATGGCAACCTGGCCCCGCGTGTCATCTTCACCTCCTTCCTTCTCCATCCCTGCCAAAGGCATGTATCTAATTTAGTATTTAGCTGACTTACCAAGTTGGAATGTCGTGCTCCTTTATGGTTCGTAATCATGTGTCCATGTTGCTTTGGGTTCACTGTACATACCTGTTTCTGGCTAGTTGGACCATTACTAATCTGGTTCTTTGTTAGGCTCACTATGTACCAGCTCTTAGTTCTGAAAAACATAAATTGAGACGAGCTTTACCCGATCATTTCCTTTCTTCGAGAAAGAGCAGAATATGAAAGTAGGTGAATACTTGACTAATTGCAAGGAGGAGCCCCTTGTGTGGCTTACATAGAGGTTTACAACATGCATGCAATACAGTCTAGTGGCCTGCCGGCCTCTACTGCAAGACACACTCCTTCACCACTAATCTTGTCTAACACTACTCTCTAACACTTCCCCACAGTCTGAACTGGGAGCACCGTGAACATTGAAACTGGACCTAAACTCCGAGAACACGGACGTCGGCAAACCTTTGGTGAAGATGTCGGCGTACTGGGACGTAGTGGGAACGTGCAGAACACGGATTTCACCAAGGGCGACTCGTTCTCTGACGAAGTGGAGATCAATCTCAATATGCTTGGTTCGCTGATGCTGAACCGGGTTAGTGGAGAGATAAACAGCGCTATTATTATCACAGAAGACCACTGTAGCACGTCGGAGAGGGCAATGAAGCTCTGTCAGAAGCTGGCACAGCCAACAGGCTTCTACAACTCCATTGGCGACACCTCGATATTCCGCCTCTGCACTGGACCTGGACACTGTAGGCTGACGCTTAGACGACCAAGAGATAAGATTGTCCCCGAGAAACACCTCATAACCTGATGTGGATTTGCGCGTGTCGGGACAGCTCGCCCAATCTGCATCAGTGTAGACAGTCAGATCAGCTGGAGAGGTCTTGTGCAGGTGAAGACCGAGATCCAAAGTACCCCGAAGGTACCGAAGAATGCGCTTGAGTCGCATATGAGGTTCCCGGGGATCATGCATGTACAGACAGACTTGTTGGACGACGTATGCAATATCAGGTCTGGTGAAGGTGAGGTAATCGGGCGCCCGCAAGGCCGCGGTCACCGACCGATCATCAACCGAGGCGCCCTCAGCCAGAGCTTGGAGTGGGTGTCCACAGGAGTGCTGCTTGGCTTGCAATTGTTCATTCTAGCACGATCAAGAATGTCCAGCATGTACTGCTTCTGAGAAAGAAATAAGTTGTCCTTGCTGCGCTGCACGCTGGCGCCTAGAAAATAGTGAAGAGGACCCATATCAGTCATGGAAAATTCCCGACGGAGGGCAACAATGATCCGATTCAGGAGGCCCGGTGAGGACGCAGTGAGAATAATATCATCAACATAAAGGAGAAGAAAAGCCATATCGGCACCGTGGCAATAGACAAATAGTGACGTGTCAGACTTGGCCTCAACAAACCCAAGGGAGATGATGTGAGAGGCGAAGCGATGGTGCCAGGCGCGAGGGGCTTGCTTCAATCCATAGAGTGACTTGTTCAGGCGACAGACATGGTTGGGCTTCGATGTATCAACAAATCTAGTCGGTTGTGTGCAATAACCGGTCTCTGTCAAGGTGCCATGGAGAAATGCATTCTTCACATCGAGCTGGTGAATTGGCCATGATCGAGACAAAGGCTGCAGTGAGTACCAACCGGATTGTTGCTGGCTTGACAACTGGACTGAATGTTTCATCATAATCAATGCCTGGGCGTTGTGTGAAACTGCGAAGCACCCATCGAGCCTTGTAGCGTTCAAGAGAGCCATCCGACTTGAACTTGTGGTGGAAAACCCACTAGCCGGTGACAAGGTTGACGCCGCAGGGTCGGGCACCAATGTCCATGTGTCATTCTCCTGCAAGCATCAAACTCGGCTGCATGGCTTGACGCCAAAGCCAAGTCGGCGAGAGCCCCACGAACCGACGAAGGTACCGGACGGAGTCGTGGCCGTTGCATGGAGGTTGAGGCGATCCACCGGTTGTCGAAAACCATCCTTTGCCACGAGTGCGCATGCCGTGCGCGTGGTGACGAGGACAATTGCCTCTCGGGCCGCCGTAGTGGTGCGGCCGGTGGTCCGTCGGCGCGCGGCAGCGACCGAGACGCCGAGTCTCGGGGGCAGCAAAGTACGACGGACCGGTGAGGGGGACCCCTCTTGAGGGTGCGGCCGGACGGTGCGCGGACGGCGCGCTAGACGCAGCTGCCGAGGCAGCCACGGCGTGAGGCCGCTGGGACCCGGGAGTGGCATCCATACCACTAGGGAGAGGGGCACCTGCAGTAACAGGTCGCATGGTCTTGGCCATATAGGCGAAGAGTAATCATTAGCATCATCCAAAAAATCAAGTGTGTGAGGATCCTAGGGAGGTGGACATCTTGGAAAATGGAAACAAAGTCTCATAAAAAACAACGTGATGGGAGATAATGATCCGATTGTTGTGAAGATCAAGACAACGATACCCCTTATGATCGGATGAGTACCCAAGAAAAACACACAAGGTGGAGCGAGGAGACAATTTATGTGGAGTTGTGGATGATAGGTTAGGATAGCAAGCACGCCCAAAAACACGAAGATGATCATAGGAGGGTTGTGTGCCGTAAAGAGCGAGGTGGGGGTGCGGCCATCTAGAGTGATGGTGGGGGTGACGATTAAGAAGATAGGTGGCAAGATGGGAGTGAGTAAGCCCAATATACCGGAGGAAGACTGGCCTGGAACAGAAGGGACCGCACGAAGTTGTTGACCGTACGGAGAGTGCGCTCGGCACGTCCATTCTGTTGAAAGGTGTATGGGCACGACATACGGAGATGACTCCATGAGGGAGGAAGAAAGTGCGGGCCGAGGAGTGGTCAAATTCACGGCCATTGTCGCACTGAACTGCCTTGATGGTGGAGACGAACTGCGTGCGCACGTACGAGAAAAAGGTAGAAATGGTGCTGAAATATCAGATTTGAGACGCAACGGAAATGTCCAGGTGTAGTGAGTGCAATCATCAAGAATGACTAAATAATATTTATAGCCTGACACACTAACAACTGGAGAGGTCCAAAGATCACAATGTATTAAATCAAAAGGACGAGTTGCGCGAGAGTTTGACAAACTAAAAGGTAGGCGCACGTGGTGACCTAGCTGACAAGCATGGCAGACATGATCAATCTGACTCTTATTACATGAGATGGCACTGGAACTAATAAGTTTGGATAAAGCCGCATGTCCAAGATGACCAAGGCAACGATGCCACAGCGAGGTGGATGGAGCGCGGCGATGAGGCGGTGGCGGTCTTTGGGCGTGCCGAGAAGAAAGGGTAGCGGTCACCCGTGTGATCACACTCCGTGTCCGGAGGTCCTTCATAAAGAGGCCAAATGGGTCAAACTCAATGGAATAGTTATTATCGGTGGTATAACGACGGACCGAAAATCAAATTCTTAATAATGTTTGGGGACACTAAAACATTAGAAAGAACAAGTGGACATCCTGTAGATGAAAAGGAGTGTGATCCAATGGATGTAACGGGAAGCGAAGCCCCATTGTACGGTGGAAATAATACCGGGGTTGTTGACCATATGAGCACCGGCGCACGAGTCGACGTACCACGCGCCTGTGGAGGAGGCGTCGGTCATGGTGTTGAAGTTGTGGATGAGGGTCGACGGGTCCTAGGACGCCCCCCGCATGGGCGTCCGAGGGCTGCCGCCGCAGCAGCCGCGGCCGCTGGTGACGCCGCGCTGGACCTCCGTGAGCCAAACCCCTGAGGAGGACCGAGGGGGGTATGACGCCGCACGCACGGCTGCCGCGGGAGGTAAGGCGCTTGTGGTGCGGCAAACGCGGGCCACCGGGTCGGTGCGGCCCCGAGGGGACGACGGCGAGCCGCACGCTGCTCGCCCACGGGTTGTAGAACAAAGTCGTCGGGGACGAACCGCTACAAAGATTGGGCCGCTGTTGCCGGTGGGTTGCGGCCGCGACCACCACGGGCGGCGCCGCTGCGCCGCTCGCCGTCCACCTTGGCCGCCATGGCTGTTGCCACCGCGGGCATGCCCGCTACCCTCGCCTTCCAGGGGGCGCGAAGCGACGGCGTCGCGATCGGGAGTCGACACAGCCCGATGCCCCGGGCGGCCGATTCGCGGCGTTATCGCCGATGTCAATCTCCTCAAGCGGCAGGAGCGTGCGAGCCTCCTCGAAGTTGGGGAAGGGTCGGCGATCTTGAGGTTGGAAACCATGGGCGGAACTTGCCCGCCGAGCCAGCGAAGAAGGGTGAGGACCCGTGCGGTCCCGATCGGATCGCCGAGGTCGCCGAGGGTCGCCGCCATCGCCTCAAGGAGGCGGCGAAGTCGGTGATGGAGGCCGGCCCTCGCTTTTGCGAAGGCGAATTCGACGCCAGCCGGCGCGAGCGGATTCGCCGCCGAGAAACTCATTCTCGGTAGAGCCGCACCGCTGGGCTGCTTCAGCGGCGGATCGGCGTCGATCGCCGAGGTCGGGCGTGGATCGTGCAAGAGATCCGTGTGAGCATGGTGCAGTCCATCTCGCACCCACGCCGGCCGATCGTCATTGGTGACGCCGGAGGGCGTGGGTCCATGAGGGTGTACTTGCCGAGGACGACGAGGAACATGCCGCGCCACCGGTTGTAGTAGTCGGGCGGTGCGGTCGAGGACCGAGGGCACGAGGACCTTGATGTTGTTTAGGAGATAGCGGCGGCGTGGGCACCGCAAGCGCGCTTGGCCTCCTACGCCGAGTCGCGCGGTTGCCGCCGCGGGCCCGCGTGCCCGCATTCCGCTTCCCGGCGCGCGCTCGTCGGTTTCGGCCATCGATCGGAGCCGGAGAACGTAGGCAAATAGCGACCTTTTTCTTTCTTTTTCTCTCTTTTTTTTTTTACTAGCGGGACAGATCAATCCTGATCGCAATCACCGCGAAAGCAAGCGCGGTAACCGCGCGATGAAGACCGCGCGAGGTGATCCGGCGAAGAGGGCGCGCTGGCTCGATCCGTCGGCGCTGATCCGTAGGCGGACGACGACGGGCGATTAGCGGGCAAGACCGCACACGGTAGGCACGCCACGCAGGCGCGCGTTGCGTTCGCGGAGGAGGAGAGCCGGCCGGCGGCGGGCGCTGGGCGTGGCCCGCGTTGGCTTGCGCAGCGCTTCGCGGAGAGAAGGAAAGCCGCCGGGCGACGCGCCCGGGCTGCAGCGGTGGCGCCGCGCTCCGGTGGAGGCGCGCGGCATGATTAGCGGAAGCGAGAGGAATGGAAACCTTCTCGTGATACCATGAAAGTAGGTGAATACTTGATTAATTGCAAGGAGGAGCCCCTTGTGTGGCTTACAAAGAGGTTTACAAATGCATGCAATAGAGTCTAGTGGCCTGCCGGCCCCTACCGCGAGACTCACTCCTCCACCACTAATCCCGTCTAACACCACTCTCTAACAGAATATAGGTCCTTGTGGACTTTTCTTATTTCTTTATTCATCTTTTCTCTTCTACTCCCTCTGTCCTAAATTATAGGCCGTTTTGGCTTTTGTGAATATGTAGTTTTGGCTTTCTAGTTATGTAGCTTTTGCTATGCATCTAAAAATATTGTGTCTAGATACAAAGCAACATATAATTTGTAATGTGGGGATCACTCCTGCCCCTCTAGCCTTCGCTACCGGGGTAGCGAGAGGAGAGGCGAGGGCTTCCTGCGTGGTGAGACGAGGGCGAAACCGGATTCTTGATCGACGATACCCTCGCTGGAGTTGCCGAGGGTATTGACGATCACGGATTGGGTCCCGCGTGTATGACATGGGTGAGAAGACAACCCAGAAACTGTTTTGATTATATGGCAACAAATCTGGCCACCAACCGTCCCGGAATACGAGCCATTCACCCGTATTTATAGGCGTCCGGTCGGTTGATGGTGTTTTTACAAAGGACTTCCCCTTACAATCACTGTCATGCCGGGCCCACGTAGGGGCATACTCGCACATTCACTATCTGGGGGTACAATGGTAAAAGAACATGACAACCTTGGGTTGCCCTAGGTTTTACTGCTCTCCTCCGCCGCCACCCCGGGCGTGGCTTGCTTCGTCTTGGGCCCCTGGCGTGGAGGTGGCGGCCGCGGGTTCTCTGCACCCCTCCTCCGTAGGGGCCTTGCCCGCGGGCTCGCGGTCCTCTGCTCGTGGGGTTCCCCCCAGCATGGAGGTGGCAGTACCGGGGTTCTCGGACCCACCGCGCCCGAAGCGGGGCCTTGTCCGTGACTCCTTACGGTTCTCCACCTCGCGGCTCCCCCGCGCCGTGGGAGGTGGCGGCGGCCGCGGGGTTCTCCTGCACCCTCTCCGCAGCCGGCGGGCTCCTTGTCCTCTTCCGTCTCGCTGGGCTTCCCCGGTGCGTGAGGTGGCGGCCGCCTCTGCCCACCGCGCCGCGAGGCCTGTCCACGCTCCCTCCGTTCTCCACCTCGCGGGCTCCCCCCCTCGCAGCGGAGGTGGCGGCCGCGGGTTCCCAGACCCACCGGCGCCGCGGGCCTTGTCCGTAGGCTCCTTCGGTTCTCCACCTCTCGGGCTCCCCCACACAGCGGAGGTGGCGGCCGCGGGGTTCTCTAGACCCACCGCGCCGCGGGCCTTGTTCGCAGCTCCTTCCGGGTTCTCCACCTCGCTGGGGCTCCCCGCAGCGCGAGGTGGCGGCCGCGGGGTTCTCTAGACCCACCGCGCCGCTGGGCCTTGTTCGCAGCAGTCCTCCCGGGTTCTCCACCTCGCGGGGGCTTGGGGGTAGAATCTCCGTGGACCTCCTCGCGGTGCGGGGAGTTCGGGCGTTGGCTCATCTCGAGCCTCCTTCCTCGGGGTTCCATTGTAGACTCTCTCGAACCTCCGCCGTCGCGGGGTTCGACCGTTGGCCCCGAGACAAAGAGAGTTAGCTTTGCCCGGGGCAGGCCTTGAAGGCGCCCCAAAGAAGGCTTGCATCATTGTTAGATTCAAGGAGCCGCCGGGAGGGGCCGAAGGGTCACCTCCCCAACAAAACTAGACCCCTCTCGCCTCCGGCGTGGAGGTTGTTGCGAGGCGGTACCTCCGCGCACTTCGGGCCACCGCCGGTGATTGAAAAACGTGGGCTCCGTCGGGAGTTGAGGCCCGTGGAGCTGCCGGGGGGGGTCCTCTACGAGGGTTGCCTCCCCAACAGCCAGCCCCTGGAGGTTTGGTCCGATCGCTCGGGCCGAGCAACGAATTTTTGGAGGGAAAGCAAGTGCGAGGCCCGGCTCGTGGCGGGCGTCCCGCCGGCCGACGCCCGTTGCTTCTAGGCCTTACGATGACGGGCAACATTTTTTTTTCGGCGAAGGTGACAATATGACGACGGGAGGTTCGATCTTTGTTGTTGCGGAGGTTTGGCGCGATTGTTGCGGAGGTTCAGCTTTGCTATTGCGAAGGTTCAGCGCGATTGTTGCGGAGGTTCAGCTTTTTGCTGTTGTAGAGGTTCAGCCGATTGTTGCGAAGGTTCAGCTTTGCTTTGCTGAGAGGTTCATCACGATTGTTGCGGAGGTTCAGCTTTGCTATTAGGGGTTCAGCGATTGTGGGTGATGCTTGTTGGAGGTGTTCGTGGGTCGATGCAGCCACGAACCTCGTTAGAGATTATTGGTCGCTGCACCGACCCTCCGGGTGGTGATGTGTCAAGCGTGCCCGTCGGGGCTATTTGTAATATGTACCCTTCGGGGCTGTTGTATTACGTGATTTGCTCAAACTCATTTTAGCTTTTCAGAGGTTTGAAAGGCTAGACGTAGTCGCAGCGATGCCTCCTACTTCTTTTTAGCGAGGCTCGCTGGACTTTTTGTGGAGGTTTTGAAAATCTAGACTTAGTAGTCGCAAATGACCCCCTACTTCTTTTTAGCGAGGCTCGCTGGACTTTTTTGGAGGTTTGAAATGCTAGACATAGTCGCGGCCCCCGCCCTACTTTTTTTAGCGAGGCTCGCTGGACTTTTTTGGAGGTTTAGGAAGTGCGGACATAGTCGCAAATGACGCCCCCCTACTTCTTTTTAGCGAGGCTCGCCGGACTTTTTCGGAGGTTTGAAAGGCTAGACATAGTCGCAAATGACGCCCCCCTACTTCTTTTTAGCGAGGCTCGCTAGACTTTTTCGGAGGTTTAGGAAGTGCGAGACTTAGTCGCAAATGACGACCCCTACTTCTTTTAGCGAGGCTCATTGGACTTTTTAGGAGGTTTGAAAGGCTAGACATAGTCGCAAATGACGCCCCTACTTTTTTAGCGAGGCTCATTTGGACTTTTTCGAGGTTTGAAATGCTAGACATAGTCGCAAATGACGCCCTACTTCTTCTTAGCGAGGCTCATTTGGACTTTTTTCGGAGGTTTAGAAGTGCGGACATAGTCGCAGCGATGCCCCCTACTTCTTTTTAGCGAGGCTCGCTGGACTTTTTCGGAGGTTTGAAAGGCTAGACATAGTCGCAGCGACGCCCCCTACTTCTTTTTAGCGAGGCTCACCGGACTTTGCGGAGGTTTTGAAAAGCTAGACTTAGTCGCAAATGACGCCCCTACTTCTTTTAGCAAGCCTCGCTGGACTTGCGGAGGTTTTGAAAAGCTAGACTTAGTCGCAAATGATGCCCCTACTTCTTTTTAGTGAGCCTCGCTGGACTTGCGGGAGGTTTTGAAAGGCCGCAGCGACACCCCTACTTCTTTTTAGCAAGCCTTGGTGGACTTGCGGAGGTTTTGAAAATCTAGATTTACAAGAGCTAGACTTGAGTTTTGGTTACCCGATTTGTTGAGTTTTTCGGAGGTTTGGGTGGAGCCGGGGCGGAGTCGGTTGCTCCTTGGCGGTACCAATCCTTGTGCTTACCTTTTGCCGATGAGGGCGGGGTGTTGCCAACCCGCCCCTTTCAAAGAAGGGTGTCTCCTGCTCTTTGCTGTTTTTGGAGGTATCTCCTGCATACGAGTAGTCCTACAACATGAAGTTGTTTTCAAACATCAAAAAATCATAAATTATGGTGAGCCCCTCACGTGGGTTTTTGTGAGGGTACTCATCTTGTTGACCTCCGCGCCTCTCCTTTACTCTTGGGTAGAGGTGGTGCTTTGCTTTTGCAAGCCCCCCGGCGTGTCTTGCCGGGGGTGCTTTCGACTTTGAGTACCTCGCCGGCCATACTCTGGCCGCGTGGGTTGAGTTTTGCGAGGCCACCTGGCGTGACTTGCCAAGGTGCCCGGCTTTTGGGTACCTCAGCGTTGACCATACCCGAGCCCATGGGGGTTGAGTTTTGCAAGCCCCCTAGCGTGACTTGCCGGGGTGCCCAACTTTGGGTACCTCCCCTGCCCATACTGAGCCCGCGGGGGTTGAGTTTTTACGAGCCCCCGGGCGTGATTTTGCCGTGGTGCCCGACTTTGGGTACCTCCGCGCGCCCATACTACGGAGCCCATGGGGTAGACTTTTGTGAGCCTCTAGCGTGACTTTCAGCTGCCCGACTTTGGGTACCTCCGCGCCCATACTTTCTGAGCCCGCGGGGTTGAGTTTTTGCGAGCCCCGGGCGTGACTTCCCGGGGTGCCCGACTTTGGGTACCTCCGCGCTGCCCATACTCGGAGCCACGGGGTAGAGTTTTGTGAGCCCCTAGCGTGACATGCCGTGGTGCCCGACTTTGGGTACCTCCGCGCTGCCCAAACTCGGGAGCCCGCGGGGGTAGAGCGAGCCCCGGCGTGTTCACCGGCCAGTGCCCGACTTTGGTACCTCCGCCGCCCATACTTCGGAGCCAGCGGGGTAGAGTTTTGCGAGCCCCTATCGTGACTTGCCGGGGTGCCCGACTTTGGGTACCTCCGCTGCCCATACCGGAGCCCGCTGGGGTAGAGTTTTGCAGCCCCTAGCATGACTTGCCAGGGGTGCACGACTTTGGGTACCTCCGCGCGCCCATACTGAGCCCGCGGGGGTAGAGTTTTGCGAGCCCCTATCGTGACTTGCCGTGGTGCCCGACTTTTAGTACCTCCGCGCTGCCCATACCCTGAGCCCGCGGGGTTGAGTTTTGCGAGCCCCTAGCGTGACTTGCCAGGGTGCCCGACTTTGGGTACCTCCGCGCTGCCCATACTCGGAGCCCGCGGGGGTAGAGTTTTGCGAGCCCCTATCGTGACTTGCTAGGGTGCCCGACTTTGGGTACCTCCGCGCTGTCCATACTCGGAGCCCGCGGGGGTAGAGTTTTGCGAGCCCGTAGCTTGACTTGCCAGGGTGCCCGACTTTGGGTACCTCCGCGCTGCCCATACTCGGAGCCCGCGGGGGTAGAATTTTGTGAGCCCCTGGCGTGACTTGCTAGGGTGCCCGACTTTGGGTACCTCCGCGCTGCCCATACTCGGAGCCCGCGGGGGTAGAGTTTTGCGAGCCCCTAGCGTGACTTGCCAGGGTGCCCGACTTTGGGTACACAAGAATAAGTGCGAGGGTAATTAAGTTGTGCGTTTTTAACGCGAAGGTGTGATAGTCAACACAGATGGTTTGATCCCTGCAAAATCAACTGAAACCTTGGTCATAAGTAATACCGAAAGAGGCGACCTGCAATGTGGCTTGTCATATGAAACCTTCGACATTTGATATATAATAAGTCAAAGTTTGAGATGGGTAGAGAGCCATTGTCTCAACAAAAATGATGTCACGTTGGATGGTTGGTCTGAAGGTTTCCCGAGCAAGGACACGCGATGGTGCTTGGGTTGAAAGGCAGCCTGCGAGGGTACCTGTTTTGCTGTTATGGGGGCAAGCGTTTGCATGAGTTAAGATGAACCAAGTAGTGTTTGTTCGCGAAAGTTAGTTCGCGAAAAAACTGATGAGTGACTAGGTTGTGATAAAATTCTCTCCCTCTTTTTTTTTTTTTTTTTTTTTTGTATGTATATATATGCCCGGTCGCAAGCTATTACTATTGCGAGGGTATATAAGCACCCTCTTTTTCACTGCGGAGGTTGGAAAACCTGCAACAAAAGATTTGAATAACTTCACAAACGAGGGGGTTAGTTTCATGAATATATGGATGCAGACAATATGTGAGAACCTCGCTCGATGGCCCTGGTGTGCGGTTAGCTTGGATAAGATGTACTTTCTTGCAAGCCATGCAGGTAACTTGAAAAGTGCAGATGCATGTGTATGTCTGGTTGTTGCGAAGGTGCTGAGCACAAGCGTTGAGGCCCAGCCTTGACATGCTTATCCGCAAGTGTCAGTGCCCTCGGGGCCGGCGAAGGTGTGGCTGTCTGGGCCCGTGGCGGAGGTATCGGAGGTATACTATGCCGATCCAGCCACAATGTTTCGTAGTTGTCCATGGCGGTGGTGCCTGGTCACAGCGGAGGTAGAGGTATGGGCGTGCGCCCCGCGCGAAGCTATTGCCTGCAGATGCGTGTAACAGTGGAAGTTGCTATGGCGAGGGTGACAAAGAAACATGTTGCCTGCGGACCATGTAATAGATCGAGAGGTGATCCTCGGCCCATAGTTTAACAGCATGAGTGTTATCTTGAGAGCACGGGCAAGTGTGTGTGCTAAAACGGTTAATGGGCAAAAGGTCAGAGCGCTTCTGATATTTCGCTCCGGATTGGCTATTGCCAGGGACGGCTTTTGTCCTCTTGGCCGGCTGTTTGGCAATAAATGTGCGAATGGTGGGGGTCCTCGCACCTGTGAGGGTTGCTTTCGGTGCGCTATCTCTTTAATAAAGCTCTGTGGCGTCTGTTTCTTACTTGCTAATTTTGGATGAAGAGTTGTCATTTTATCTACCATACCCTCGCTCGGGCTTTTCTATGCCTCCGCTAACGAGTTGGCTGGTCTGCAGGCGACCGGACGTTGCTGCTCGTATGGCCGGGAAGGTGGAGTAGTACACTAGTGTGTCTACGACGTCGATGATAGTACAAAGCAAGGGTTTGACTGGTTCGAGGGTGAACTTATCGGCTTTGGCGAGGCTTGGGAGCGCCGTCGTGGTTTGGGAGCCTTTGGCTGCCGGGCTGCGGTGTTTTGGGGCTTGTTTTCTAATCGTCGGGCACCCACGGGCTGCGGCCGCTGAAGCTGGTATATAAAAAAGGACCCTCGCGCAGCTGGCAGCTGTGAGCGGCGCCGGACCTTCGCCGGCGTTGCAACCTGCTGGTACCCCTGCAATTCTAGCGAGGGTATGTGGCAGCATGACTGGTTCACTAGTTGAAGCAAATTGTGGGAGGGCATGCATGTGTTTTGTTTTGTGCGGAGGTATGAATGACATGTGACATGAAAGTGAAGAACACAACTCGTATTAGCTATAAGGTATATGTAATCTGCGTACATAATGAACACTTGTGCACTACAAATATAAATTAGCTGCGGAGATAAAAAATAACTAGTGCATATACGCAACTAGGTGCTGATAAATTAAGCTCTTTTCATGCTCGACCATGAGCTATAAAATGCCTCAGTACATATAGTATAGGTGCTTCTCGTCACAAGTATTAAAGGGAAAAGTGGTGATCAGTAACTTATCTTCAGGAAGGCTTGTTGCCGAAAGAAGTTGCCTGCGAGGGCTTAGAAACCTAGTTTTCTGCACATCCAAACAAAAAGATATTCCATCGAGGGTGTGTTGTTTAGGGAAAATGGTTGTTAAATATACTCACCGCGTGGTCGCCGATGGTTCGCAGCACAAGGCAACTGCGCACACATGGCTGGATGAGTCGAAGGTAGTTTTGTGGGAGGCACAGGCCGTGCGCCGCCTCGCCTTCATGCCGCGGTTCAAGGTTGCTGGACCCTCGCGGCATTGTGCCGGCACTTGCTCGAGATGGGTGATCCTTGCTTGAGACGGACCTTCGCTGCAGGCTCGGCCTAGTTGCAGCCTAGCCGCGACGAGGGTTGCTCCGCTTCGCGATGACGTCGACGGTGGTCTGGCCGCGACGATGGTATGTCAGCTCGGCCTCGACGAGGGGTGGTCCGTGTTGCCTTGCACAACGTGTGCGTGGTCTGTTGCACGAGTATGCATGACGGCCGACGCGAGGGTGTGGCACTGCAGGTGGACACTTAGCTTCACCGGAAGGACAGCAAATTGTTAGTAACATGGCAGGCATATATAGGTGATTTATATTTATATATGTATATGCATTGCATGGTTGCAAACGAATGAAGCGTTAGGATTTTTTTATTTTTTTTTTTTTGGAGCACAAACAAGGCCGCCTTGGTGGTAACCGTGTGTGGGTGTCTCTGTATAGTACCTGGCTTAACCAAAAATAAAAGCCTTTCTAGGCTTACGTGCAACAAGTTGCTTATCTGGGTGGAGATTACGCCGCCCTCGCCGAAGATCTTCACGTGGTCACGCGTATTGTTGCGGAGCTTCGGACATAGGTCGCACCCTCGCCGGAGCAGAAGAGGCGCGGGGGCGTGTCCGTGCAGTCCGGATGGCGAAGGTCTCTCAGCCTGGTCGCGACGAGGGTCCGGCGAGGGTTGCTCCGCCAGTCCTCGGTGGAGGTTCGATGAGGGTTGCTCAGCCCGGACGCGACGAGGGTTGCCTGGCCTGGCCATGACCAGGGTTGCTCTGCCGCGCCGCGACGAAGGTCACTCGTGGGCTTGGTCGCAACGAGGGCTGTTCTGCCGAGTCGTGGCGAAGGGAAGGTTGTCTGGGCTGGGGGCGACGAAGGTGGTTGCGCGCTGAGCACTGCGCTGATGGATCCTGCAAGAGCCAAGTACTGTTGTGCAAGAATTTCATGCTAAGATTGATCCATGTGATCATTTGGACAGCATGTGCGACAAGTGCGTGGTCTACTATACGAGTGTACATGATGGCCGGTTAGCACTCCGACGCGAGGGTGTAGCACTGCAGGTGTCACTTATCTGCAGGCGTATGATTAGTACGTGTATATATACGATTGCACATGAATGTAGCATTAGGATTTTTTTTTATTGAACGAATTAAAAATTAAATGGTGTGAGGATCAGCTTCCCTTGGTGGAGCCTGAGTTGCTGTACGCACGCCTTCACGTGGGTGCACCGTGCACGTTTCCTCGTGGGGGCGACAGGTCCGTACCTCCGCTGGAACGCCGGACCCACGGGCACTAAGACCCTCGCTTGGTGCAGAGCCACGCTGGCAGGGGTCAGCAGCTTTGCTAGCTCCGCGTGGGCACCTGTCAGCGGAGGATGCTCGGTGCGCGGCTCGACACGGAAGAGCTCGGATGGACGCGATGGTTCGTTCGGCGGAGATGCCTTGTCAGCGGGCGGAGGGAGAGGCGGGTGCAGGCAGGTGCGAGCTGCACCCGCACCCTCGCTGGCTGCACCCGCACCCTCGCAGGCTGCTGGAGGAGGCTTGTACCTACACCATCGTCGAGCTGCACCCTCGTGGATAATAATATTTGGGCAGACGAAGGGAGCGCTGCAGCGCTCGCTCGGGCCCCGCGCCCAGCGAGGGTACTGCCGCTTGGACCACCGATCTAATGGTCGACGGAACCTCGCGCCCATCGACGATGGTCTCTCTGAATGGGACGAAGGCTTGGCCCTAGCTACGGAGAAGTTTCTCCATCTGCCCGTGGCGAAGGCTAGACTAGAGTGTAAAAGGTAGTATTTTTCGAAGGGTGGCTTTTAGTATCGGAACTCCACGGATGGCGCCAACTGTGGGGATCACTCCTGCCCCTCTAGCCTTCGCTACCGGGGTAGCGGGAGGAGAGGCGAGGGCTTCCACAGGGTGAGACGAGGGCGAAAATCGATCCTTGATCGGCGATACCCCTCGCCGGAGTTGCCGAGGGTATTGACGATCACGGATTGGGTCCCGCTGTATGACGTGGATGAGAAGACAACCCGTAAACCTCGCTTTTCGATTATATGGCAACAAATCGGCCACCAACCGCTCCGGAATACGAGCCGCTCGCCTCACAGATTTATAGGCGTCCTGGGCCGGTTGATGGTGGTTTTACAAAGAAGGACTTCCCCTTACAATCATCCACCCATGCCGGGCTCCACGCAGGGCATACTTGTACATTCACTATCTGGGTACAATGGTAAAAGAACATGACAACCTTGGGTTGCCCTAGGTTTTACTGCTCTTCGGCCGCCGCCACCCCCGACGTGGCTTGCTTTCGCCTTGGGCCCCCCTGGCGTGGAGGTGGCGGCCGCGGGGTTCTCCTGCACCCTCTCCCTAGCCGGGCCTTGCCCGGCGGGCTCCTTCCTCGTCCTACGTCTCGCGGGGCTCCCCCGCCGCGGAGGTGGCGGGCCGGGGTTCTCCAGACCCACCGCGCCGGCGGGCCTTGTCCCGCAGCTCCTTCCGGTTCTCCATCTCACAAAGGCTCCCCCTCGCAGCGAGGTGGCGGCCGCGGGTTCTCTGCACCCTCTCCGTCCAGCCGCCGTGCCCGCGGGCTCCTTCGGGGTCCTCCTGTCTCGCTCCCCAGCTAGCCGCGCAGCGCCGGGAGGCCGGCTGGGGTCTCCTCCGCACCCACCGCGCCGCTGGCCTTGTCCCGCAGCCCTCCGGGGTTCTCCACCTCCCTGGCCCCTCGCTGCCGTGGGAGGTGGCTGGGCCGCGGGGGTCTCCCAGACCTCCCGCGGCGCCGCGGGGCCTTGTCCCGCAGCTCCTTACCCGGTTCTCCTCCACGCTGGGCTCCCCGCAGCCCGGGAGGTGGCGGCCGCGGCGTTCTCTCCGCACCCACCGCCGCCAAGGGCCTTGTCCCGCAGTGCCCTTCCGGTTCTCCACCCGCGGGCTCCCCGCAGCGCCGGAGGTGGCCGCCGGGGGCCCCTCCACCCACCGTGCCGGCGGGCCTTGTCCCGCAGGCTCCTCCTGGTTCTCCACCGCGGGGCTTGGGCGTAGAATCTCCGTGACCTCCGCAGCGCGTTCGGCCGTTGGCTCATCTCGAGCCTCCTTCCCCGGGTTCCATTGTAGACTCTCCTCGAACCTCCGGCCGTGCGGGGGTTCGAATGTTGGCCTGAGACAAAGGGGAGTTAGCTTTTGCCGGGGCGGGCCTTGAAGGCGCAAAGAAGGCTTGCTTCATTGTTAGCAGCCAAGGAGCTGCCGGGGGGGCTGCAAGGGTCACCTCCCCAACAAAACTAGGACCCCTCTCGCCTCCCGGCGCGAAGGTTGCTCAAAGGCAGACCTCCGCGCACTTCGGGGGGGCTGACCGCCGGTGATTGAAAAAACATGGGCTCCGTCAGAGTTGAGGCCCGGGAGAGCTGCTGCGGGGTCCTCTCGCTGGGTTGCCTCCCGACATGTAATGGAGGGAGTACTTGTTTTGCAATTTCACATGAAAACAATAAATCCCATCCATACTTTTTTTTTTGGAAACATTATCGGGAGGGGGGTGGGTGGAGAGCTTCCCCACCTTTCATTTCAAAAGAACCCACAGCCAGCAAAAGCTAGCGCGGGGAGAGTTTTTACAGAAGTAAAGGGATACAAGACCGCAAATAGGTACACCAGCTCATGAATTCCATCCATACTTTTGAGAACTATGGGCTATCGTTTCTATGGTAACCTTGTAAAGATTATTAAGCCAAAACCCATCTTCTGGGTTCTGAGAGTTTACAACTCCAGCGAACTTATTCATGGATTTGCCATTTATGTGCTGCTTCTTTTATCCGTCTTCTTATCCTCAATGGATTTTTTCTTCAAGTTTTGTCTGATTTGTGGAAACCTTGTTGGTTGGCATTCATTCTATTAGTCAATAGGACAAGAGGAACTGTGATTTTCTTTTGTTTCTTATAAAGGTGCTTGTAAGATATGATTTGGTCATGTATTTAGACAATTTTTTTAGATAATGGATATAAAATCCGGCTTCATCTATCAACCGATAGAATCAGGCCAATTATTACAAACAAAGTTAGGACACCCAACGCTGTAATTGGACAACCAGCCAGCCCAATTTGAATAAACAAAAACAAAGTTTGGTTCGATCTAAATGTGACCAATGAATCTTGACGATAGCCATCCTCCGGAATCGAAAAATTGTAACGCTGATGTTTCAAGGTACGCCCAGCCAGATTAGCCGGGTCGCGCTGATCCTCTCCCCAGCTGCAGACTTGCCCACCGACGTAGCCAATGCGTTCCCTTGAAAAGCACCTACAAGAAAGATTTTGGTCTACATTCATCAAAAACCACTTCATTCCTTGTTATCCAAATAGCCCAAAGTATTGTTGCAAACCGGCTTTGTTAATAACAATGAATTTATTTTTTCTGTTTTGCAATTTTAGTCCAACGCTCAAACAAAGTCGCCCAAATTAGTCGGTGGAGATAAACTAAACAAGAAATGTACAAGGCATACGTAAATTTTATGCGTGAACGTAGTCAAAAAATAGGTGTTGGATTGTTTCTAGAAGGTAACAAAAAGAACAATTCCTGTCCCCATTCCAGTTACGCCTAACTAAATTATCTTTAGTTAAAGTAACACCCTTTTTAGGTACCATAAAAAAATTTTATTTTCATTGGTACTTTTATACGCTAAATATCCTGTGACACTCGAACACCATTGTTAATTAAAAGCAAATACATGGATTTGACCGTAAAGCGCCCGGATGCGTTTAGCCCCCAAACAAAAGTATCTCTATCCCTGTTAAACTAATATCTTGTAGCGAAGCAACAATTTCGTGCTTAGCGCCTAGGTTTGCACCAATTAAATGTCTCCCCGAATGAGATATTTAGTGGTATGGTGCTAAGCACTTGGGCCACCGAGTCTTGTTTCGATCGCACGATATTAAAAAGGGAAGGAAATTTATCTTTTTAGAGGTTTATTTCCCAACCAGATGTCGTACCAAAATCTAGTCCGGGGACCCATCCTTAATGTTGAAACGAGCAAAGTCCAAAAAAGCAATCTTTCACATTCATTAGTCCTTTCCAAAAATGAGAGTCTGTTGGTTTTTAACACAACTTCCAAATGGCTTATTTTTAACATACTTATTTCTCAGTATTAATTCTTGCCACATATCATCTTCATTTAAAAGTTTATATAGCCACTTACTTAAAAGGCACTTCTTACTCAATATCCAAATTTTGGATTCCTAGCCCCCTGGTCTTTTGGTTGGCATAAAACCTCCCATCTTGCCAACCTATACTTTTTTTTTTTATGTTGATCATTTTGCCAAGTAGAATCGTGATCTAAAAACAGTCTATTTTTTCAAGCACCATGCGAGGAAGCTCAAAGAACAACATCATAAACATCGGTAAACTAGAAAGCTCCGAGTTTATTAAGACCAACCGCCTCCCTAAATGACAAGAGTTTTCCTTTCCAGACCCTTTGTTGACATTTCTAACACGATCCAAAATAGGAAGGCGAAAAAGAAATGTATATGGTATCTATCGAACTTTGTCGCCTTGGATGTGGAGTGTTGATGGTCACTAACGACATATTTTTCCGTCAAACTTACTACCATAAAGGGAATAAAACTATACCTTTTTATACTCATATACATTTATTACTAACATATTTCCACTTGTAGTGTTCGAAATGTGTTTTGTAATATTTATAATAAATCTGGTGGAAATACGCCCAAACTACGCCATCCCGGAAAACGCATTCTCAAGGATATCAAGCCCGGGATGGAAATGGACCAAATCTGCACAACCGGACGAGTCAAGCCCATGGTACAACTTCTCGGACCAAATCAAGGCGACACGCCGAAACACGGGGCCGGCCCACGCCTGGGGTGCGCGCCCCCACCGATGGGGGCGGTTCGAGCCCATCCAAATCGAGGCGGTGCCATTAGTGCTCAAACGGTCGGTGCGGTGGTGGAGAGCCCGGTTCATCGTGACTGGGCGTGTCAAGGAGGTCGGTTAGGGGTAGTTTAGTCTTTTTAGCACCTCTCTCTTGTGTATAAATACCTCCTCCCTCTCCCTCATTCCACACACCACACTTGGAGTCACCACACCAAAGACACTCACACTCTCTACCTCACTCTCCACCACCATCTTCTTCTTCTTCTTCTTACTTGGCTAGAATTGGAGTAGAAGAGCTACAAGAGGAGGACTTGTAATCTTGGAGCAAAGTGAGCTTTGGTAATATATATATCTTCCATGGATCTTTCTCCATTGTGCAAGTTCTATTTCTATGATCATGGTCTAACTTATGAATTAGAGTATATGTTCTTCATCGATCATCGTATGCATAACATGATTATAGATGGGATAATGGTTCGTTGTTCTTTTCGGGTTTGCTCTTGTCTTAGTCCGTCCATCCGTAGGGGTGGGGATCCCGGGGGGACAAGAGTAGTGCTGTGCGGGCATGGTGCCCGGGTATTCGACACCTTCGAATATGAGAGCATGCCACGGTGCGTGAGGGTAGGCGGCGGGTTGTGACAGCCCCTCCGGTCCCTTTGTAATCCCTCCACGTTCGCATGTGATGTAGGAGTTAAGTAAATGCTTTCCATTGGGCGGATGGTACCGGGAAGTCTCCCCATTATCCTAGACATAACCATGCTCATATCATGTTAGCATATGATCCTAACTATTCATTGTAAGACCATGACTAGAATACATTAGATTACTCCATAGGATATTTATTTATTCTTTATCTATTTTCTTTATCCTTTACCCGGTGGATTCCAATGTGTGTGTCACACTATCTATAAACCGTATTGCTTACCCCCGTTATGAATGAGTTGGTCTTTGCGTGCACACATTTCACCATCCGGATGCCAAGCTACTTCTTATACAACATGCCTTCCTTTGGGAAAATATAAATAACGATACCCTGAATACTTAGGGTGAAATGCTACAATGATAGATCCGTGCTGCTGGATGAAATACCAACTATGGCAAGATCTATCACCGTTGATTGAAAGTGCGTTATCACCGACACGGTGATTCCACTTAGTGATATCGACGGCTCGTCTCTAAGCGTAGTCATCGGGGTTGGGTTCTAAACCCGATTCTAATGATTGCGCTAAGAAACGTCAACATGGAGTTAATCTCACGATCCAACAAAAGGGGAGTTAGGCGGTGTTAGTATGTGGGGTGTAATCTCAGCACCATTATCCAAAGTGGAGTTAATCTCACTAGGATATGTACACGAGGTGTACCACTTATTTCTAGGTATTATCTACGTACTAGTCTCTGTCACCCTAGCTACAACGCTCTAAGAAATGCGTGTATGGTATTCTTGATAGGCCCTTGATAAAAGATGTACGGGATATCCGCAAGCGCACGGATAGAAATACCATTGTAGCACTTCACCGGAGTCTATACGGTATCGTATTTATATTTTTACCACGAGGGAAGGGGTAGTCTATGGAAACTAAGAGAGATGGAATGTCTAATGATTTAAGAGATGTATTAAATAGTTAATTTGAGATTCACTTGTAGTGGTATAATGCAGAGTAGCCATATGCATCTAACAATACTCATAACGAGGATAAGTCTCATAATAAAGATAAATGATAAATAATAAATGATAACTGCCCAAGTCTAAGATCATGGTCTACCACTAGATCATATGAGCTATTAACATGGTATAGAGAGAGTAGAAAGAATATTCCTAAGTTACTCATAGTCATATGTCAATGAATAGTACAATTAGTGCAATTACATCTAGCTATCATGGCAAGGTTGCAATATATCTACACATGGTGAACATTACCAATGAAGATCAAGGGCGAAACAGGATCATTACCGTAATTAAGGCTCAACCGCCCCTACATTCGGGGTGGACTACAAAGGACTCAACAGGACTTTGTCACTCCCACGATCTACCACACGTCCGTCGACGGGTAAACGTTGTATAAACACCACGTTTACACATTGCTTACCACCCACAAAGTGATCATCTAAGTGGATGCTATACGACTCCATGCATAAAATATAAGACAAACTTACTAAACTAGATATATAATCATAGCAAGCATGGATACATATCACTAAGAATATAATCATTGAATAGAGCAAAGTCATAGCAAATGTATTCCAACAAAATACTTTACAGATTGGATACAAGAGAGAAGCCACGAGAAGCTTCGGCTCCCGCTACTTCTTGACTATCGGGGAATCCAAGGCAAGCTTGACTTCCTCTAGATCTAACTAGGTATCTAACTGCTTCTAATATGAACTAGGGCTTAGGATCTAGACTTGGGTCTTGATGATGGGACTTGGTGGATAGGTATGAACTAGTATGAATTCGAATCAATTAGGGTTTGTTTCATCCTCGGGGTCGGGTGGTGCCTTATATAGCCCCAGTCGATGAGCAGGAGCCCTTGGATCAAACCGACCTTGAACAACGGCGTAGATCTCATCCCAATGTCGGTGGTGAACCGCCATAAAAATGTGAGGTGACGGTGGGAACCCCACAGCGATCGCCCGAGGATGATGGCGGCGATCGCTGGGATGATGGCGGCGATCACCAAGACTCGGGTCCCGGTGTCTTCTCCTTCCTCCGGTGTCTTCGGTGTCTTCTAGAATGTTGTAGTCCACTTTTTTGGATTGAGTTGCCTTATGGTCACGTCGTGTCATCGTATGGGATGCAAACTCTTGGGCTTTTCACTTTGCTCTTAACTGCTTTTATCTGTTTAGTCCCCCGCAAAGTCATAAAATACCAAAACTCATGGAAATATGTCGGTTGGACCCCTAGACTTATGTTGTTATTCATTTTAAGCCCTTATTTCATGTTTAGTTGGCTAGTAATATTATGCTATAAGGCATACCAACAGCCACTTAATTTTTTTTTCTATCCTATCTTCGATTATCTTCCAGTCTTTATTATTTAATTTCCTTACATTCATGGGGAGTCCTGTGTATCGGAATGGATACGACCGAAGTAACACATCAAAACGATTCTTGAATAAAATTCTTCTGTTCTTTTGCTTTTCCAAAACAGAAAAGCTCACTCTTATGGAAGTTTATCTTCAAGCGATAGTTGTTCAAAGGTGGTTAATAAAAGTTTTGTATTAGCGCCTTTTCAACATCGTGACTCATGAAGATTACAAGGTATCTTCCGCATCTTTGCGAATGGACGAGAACCATCTTGAATAAGATGTGGGATTATTCCTTCCACGATTTGCTTGCTTGGCTCTAGCAATGAGTATAGCCAACATGTCGACGACTATATTAAATAGTATAGGCGACATTGGGTCCCCTTGCCTTAAGCCCTTTTTTGTTTGGAAATAGGAACCAAATTGGTCATTGACTTTTAGATTCACATTTCCACCTTCGATTGAAAACATCTCACCCATTGACACCATTTATCCGAAAAACCTTTCATTCACAACGTTTGTTGCAAAAAATTCCAATTAACTTTATCATACGCCTTCTCAAAGTCAATTTTAAAAATAATTCCATCTTTCTTTTTGAGTGGAGTTCATGTATGGTCTCATGAAGGATTACTTTGCACCTTCCATAATATTTCTTCTGGTAAAAATGTTGTTTGGGTTGGGTGATTATCTTACGTGCAATAGGCCGACATCATTTGGTTGCGACTTTAGTAAAGATTTTAAAAGATACATTCATGAAATAGATAGGTGCGTATTCTTTGAATCACTTTAGCATCTTTTTTTTTAGGTAGCAAGATTATGTTGCCAAAGTTTAGGCGATTTAGTGGTAAATTCCTCTCATAAAAATCAGTAAAAGAGCCATCGGGTCATCTTTGATCAAATGCCAAAAGACCTTATAAAACTTCGGGAGGGAAACCGTCCCACTGGCGCCTTATTATGCTCCATCCGAAAAAATCGCAGCCCCTGATTTCCTCGGAAGAAAAGGTTACTTAACAACTCATTTTCTAGTGGGGACACACGTGGGATATCATCGGTCCTTGTCTCATCAAAATTAAATTGGGAGTCATCCGAAGGCCCAAACATGTTTTTATAATAATTGGTGATATGCTCCTTTAACGAGCATCACGGTAAATTATATTGTTCCCATCCTCAAGCTGGAAAATACGAGTTTTTCGGTGTCTACCATTAGCCGGATGAAAGTATTTTTGTGTTCGCGTCTCCTTCTAACAGTGTTTGACTTTTGCCCTTTGGTACCACTTTAATTCTTCCTCCCTTAGAAGCTAAGCAAGCCTCGTATTAAGCACGTGTTTTAAATCCACTTCGGTTTGATCTAGCATAACATTTTGGCTTTTTATCTAACTCATCTAATTTATTTAAAAGGGCAGTTTTTTCTTTCTTGCACGCACCACTTACATTTTTGCCCAACCACGAAGGTCTTGACGCAACCTCTTGATCTTAGCTTGCCATCTTTCGATAGGCGAGCCGACCACTAGAGTGTTCTACCACACATCGCTCACCATTTCATAAAATCCATCTCTCGGCAAACGGCCAGTTCAAATTTGAGCTACTTGGTGATAAGTTGAAAACGAGAATATTTGTAGAAAAAAGTAGAGGTGTATGATCGGATATTTCTGTTCGAGCATGCACGGTGGTAGCGGAAATTTGTTTTCAAAGTCGATGCAATAAGAATCTGTCTAACTTTTCAAACGTTTGATTACGTAAGTTATTAGCCCACATGAATTTTCTTCCCGTCATCTCAATCTCTCTTAGGTTCAGAGAATCTATGACAAAGATTGAACGAGAAAAGGCCACTTATCATTATAGTTACTATTATTTTTCTCGTCTTGGTTCCGTAAGATATTAAAGTCACCACCTATGACAATAGGTAAGGTTTCTTTTAGAGCATACACGAACCATCTCAGACAAAGAAGGTAGCCTTATGTTCTGCCTGTGCCGGTCCATAGGCGCCACGAGAATAAATTTAAAATCGTCTTGCTTGTACCCAAGTTTGAATTTAATATAAAAATCTCCTTCATCAATTTCACCTATGTCAAAAGTTGCCAAATGAACTCCTAGTAACATGCCAATGGATCTACCACATGGAGCCATACAGTGCCACAAATAATCTCTGCCTGCACATATGTTATTCAATGTGGATTTGCGGAAAATTGGCTCTACCGGTTTCCGATAAGGCGATGAAATCTAGATTTTTTTTTTTTTGTTAACTCGACAAAAAAATCTGTACTTCTTACAGTCTGCAAACCCATTACAATTCTAAAAATTCCTTTCATTTAAACTGATTTTTGTGTATTTTTCTTTTTGACACCCTTCTTTTTATTTTTTTACTACTTTTAGAGTTTGCTCGATTGTTAGGTAAGGCAGAGTCTGTAGACACATAGCATCACAGCCCCCATCACCCAACACTTCTACCACCTCGGAACAAATTAAGTTTAAAGCCTCTAAATCTAAATTATTTTCATCCGAGCAAACTGAGGCATCATCAACTACTGCATTTGACTCGTTAAAATTAGATCTTCTCTCAAAAAAACGTTGGCACTCTATTTCCCTTAACAGGTCAATTGATTTGCGAATTTTACTAGAATCATCCCCTAACAAAATACCTAGAGCATTGGTGGATTTAACTAAACAAGAATCATCACGGAATGCAAAGGTGCTAGGTTGTGCACAGATTACCTTTGGCGAAGTGAATTCATTTTGACGAGCCTTCAACTTGGCGCTTTTTTTGTAGAATCTTGGTCTAGGTTGGAAGCAACTCTCTTGCTTGATCGACCCGGTGACATTGTCCCACCAATTTGACCTTTAGATTTATCAATAATTCCAGTCATTTGACTTCTTCAAACCTTTGCATTCACATCCCGGCCTTCTCGATAGTCAACGATACCAAAGGCTTTTTTTGTTGGTGCCTTTTGCTAGTTGTCTTCTTTGGCGGTTTGTCCCCTTTGTTAGTGCCTTTATCTGAATTTGTGCCATCAATATCCATAGGTTTCTCCTCTCCTATGTTCTCCTTTGGATCATCATTTGGGTTTAGCCCCCTTTCGGCCTCCTTGGCCGCAGGGTCCTCATCCTCCATGGTAGAGTCCAAATCTAGTAATTCAGGCTCACCATCGGACTTATTTTCTTCTACCCCAAATTGCAGCTGGTAAACATCATCCCCAATAACCACATCCACAAACACAGGGATAAGGCTAGGATCTAGCACCGCTACCTTTAATCTAGCTCTTCCATGCTTCTTTAGAAAGTTCATGTCTACCTCTTAGGGACACCCAAGATAGAGGAAATTGCCCAAATAATGGGGAATACCTTATGCTCCTTTGGTAGTCCTGTAAAAAGTACCCAAACTTTATCAATCTCATAGGAGTGTACATCCTCTTCAATTAATTTTTCAAACTTAATCTTTCCTTTCACTAGCTTAGTATCCATGGCACCCCAGTTTACCACAGCCTCAAACCAATCTGAAGAGGGAAAATTAGTGATGAAGGTATCTTTTCCCTTCACCTCAACTTCCCATTTGAAGTTACCTGGTAGTAGTTTTTCCAGTTCCACTGTCAAATACTCAACAGTAAGAGAACCTTCTAAAACATGTACCATAGCAAACTTCTCCTCTGCCTTTACTTTGGGGTGCTCATTAGAGATAGGAATATAATAGAAACCAAGACCTTCCACAGCATATCCATAAGGTAAAGCTGAAATAATTGTTTTCTTCCCGAAGGGACAGACCTTTGGCACATGGTCACCACAGCAAAAATCACAGCATAAAACAGCAGTGCATTCATTAGTGGTATGACCTTTTTTGTAACAACGATAACACTAAGGTATTCTTACTCTTCTTAGCACCTTTAGATGACTCTGGAATATCAATAGCATTTTTTTCTGGTTTTGGTGGAACACTAGTCACTTTGGTACCTCGTTTGAAGTTATCGGCTCACGGGCCCCGCTTTGTGGTTTGTGTTGCCGCTGATGTTGCATCATCGGCTCCCTCCCGCTCTGCTTTGCTCTTTGCACCCTGAAGGTTGGCCACCTACCACCGCCACCGAGGTAAGCGCCTGCTGGTGCATCTGAGCAGCCGGCATCTGCTGGGCCCCCACCGACCGCGACCATGTTAGATGCCCGCTACCTCTCGCCCCTACCGGCGTGCCCTACGTTAGACGCTGGTGCATCCGGGTCACCGCATCGGCTGCGTAGGCCGCGCGACGAGCATCGGTTGAGTACCGCCGCGGTTGGCTGCCGCCACGCCCGCGCCCGTGTATAGGTCCACCATATGGCCTCCGGGGTTGGTGATGGCCTCCCCGCTGGAAGGCACCTCGCCCCGGATTAGCATGGGTTATTCATCGAATGGCCTGATCGGTCCGGTGGATGATGCTAGCGGCTGGTTACGGTAGAACCCGGTGTCACCGTACTCTCCCCACGACCGTGACCGCCGCCATAGCCGCCATTGTACATCCTCCGACCTCGCCCTGCTGTAGCCTCGGTAGCCGGTTGTTGTAGCCGCCACCTTCTCTGTTCCCTCTCCAGTATCCTCGACCTCCACCGGCCGCGACCCCGCCTGTGCGGTGCGAAGTCACGACCACGCCCACGATGGCCAGGGTCGGCCCGGGTTGAAGCCGAGATTGAAACCGGCCCCTCCCTTCCGCCTCCTTGTTCGCCAAGACCCTCCCACGCCTCCGGCACCTTGCACCGCCATCGGTCTTCCCTTCCCTCACGATCTCGGCCAGATGGCCGTCGGGACAAAGCCGGATCGCGGGCGGCGCGTCGGTGTCGGTTTAGGTCGCCTAGGGTGCGTCTTTGTTCCGTTCGACGGAAGAGCGAGCATAGCCCTTTCGTGGGCTGTAGTAGCGCCCGGCCCAAGTTCGACTTTGTCGCACGGAAAACTTGCTTTGATCCGAAACGAGGAACCACGTTTGCAATCGGGCTACACACGACTAAATTAGTCGTAGTTGTTTTACGTTGCGGCGGCCCGGAAAATGCGGATCTACTCCTTCCACTTTTGAAATTTCAAAAGATTTGAACACGATTTAGATCTCGAAATCTTAGGATCGAGCACGGATTCAAACACCGACGATCGGGCCAACGATCGAGGACGGCGATCTCCTCTCGCTCTCTCCGCTGATCTCGACGGGCATCCCTTTGGAAGGACGCCGCTACCAAACAATCGCTCGGTGTTCTCCTGGGGAGAGACACGATGCGGAGGAAGCGGCCCTCATGTCCATGGATTTCCGGTGTTCGACTTTTGATCTTTCAATTTTACGTGAGCCAAAGTTTCCACAATCTCCTTTGAAAGTTTTAAACCTTCAGAGTTGCAATCAATACCTTGAAGGGCCTTTTCCGCTAAATACAACTGATCGACCAGAGAAACCGGGCCGTCTTTTGCAACTTGAATGAACTCCGGTGTTGAAATGTCATCATCGTCCTCGTCGGACGAAGCATCTCCCGGTACCGTGCCCAAAATTTGAACCGTAATCGTCGTGCGTACTTGGGCGTGGATTGGTTTCGGGTCTATGACAAGCATCCGCCACATCCTCCACCATCCTCGCCAACTCTTCTCTTCCATTCTTGCGGCCATTGCGCCTCCCTCTCCCTCGGCATCAATGTGCACCCCAACCGGCTCCGTGGTTGAAGGGCGGACCTCGTGCTTGGGGCAAGGGTTAGCGTCTGCGTCGCTAACCAACCGCCGACCGCGTGGCGGCGAGGGACGTTATTGCGACCAAGGCGGGTTCACCTTCCGACTCACCGTCGCTTTCTCGCGCCATCGAAAGAACGACAAGAAACGGGAAGAAAAACGAATCAAGCGATCACGGACACGACAATATTTCATGTGCCCCCGGTGGGGAGGCGAAGGCTGAAGCCGAGGTTGCTCGCCGGGCAATCCCGGGCGGTCACGAATGAAACGCCTGGATCCCGGTTGGCCGTGGTCGACAACCAGGCCGCTGATCTTGACTTCGGGCGGCACCAGCGTCGCGACGTTGTGGCGGCAAGGGAGGCCCTTGGTCGGCCCGATCGCCTCACCTCCGCCCCGGTCACCCGTCGCCTCACCGCTCGCTCCCTCTGGCGACCAGACGAGGAGCCGATCGATCGCGATGGGAGCCGCTCTCTCCCGACGCGATCCGAGAAGCGATGCCGGGAAGGAACCTTTGGCGGCGACTCCGGCGAGATCAGCGGCGCCATCGGCAAGGTCCCGATGGTCACCGACGTAACCGGTCGCGATCGCCTCTAGATCGCTTTGTCGCTATTCGAATTCAAAATTGAATCTCAAAAAGATGTATTTAGACAAATAACGGCGGTGAAGTACCAAGTGATACTAATGATTTAGGAAAGTTTACTATTACGATATCATACTTGAATTTCACACTTACTTTCCCTTTTAGGGTTGTAGGTGAGACTTTTCTTTTCTTTAAAAAGAAAGTTAGGGGATATAGGTTACACCGTTAGAAAAAATCTAAAATTGTTTTAAGTTCGCATTTAATCTATAGAAATATGTACCACTTAGTTATTAATTGCAAGGCTAAATAAATGTAGTGTTAGACATGATTTATTTTATATTTACTAAACAAAATAATCTTTGCCTTCCATTTTTTTAATATACGCGGAGAAGCTGTAGAAGCATGGCGTGTTGGGAAGCTTAAGTACATGAGAAGTGCATCTGCTAAGAATTTATCAAATTTTGGCCTCTCGGTGAAGAATCAAGTATGTGCTTACTTGAAGTTAGGGGAACCGAGCATAGCTCGGTTGGTGAGCACTCCCCGGTTGGGAGGCCACCGGTCATGGGT
Source organism: Hyparrhenia diplandra (assembly GCA_015847255.1). Taxonomy (NCBI): domain Eukaryota; kingdom Viridiplantae; phylum Streptophyta; class Magnoliopsida; order Poales; family Poaceae; genus Hyparrhenia; species Hyparrhenia diplandra. Next base: position 199,673 of record JADLZK010012028.1, on the reverse strand, counting down.
TCGAGTCCTCTCGGGACGCATGATTTCCCAAAAAAATCCCCTCGCCGGTCCCGTGTGCCCAAAGCATGGTGTGAAGCCCGACCCATCTCACGGTGCATTGGGGCTCCCATGTCGGGCGGGGGACCGGGGTTCGGGGGTTTTCGGGGATCCCAGTGAGAAGATCTTCTTCTTAATGAAATACGGTGGGAACATCGTTCCCCAGTCCAGTCCTGGTGCTTACTTGAAGTTACTTTTTTTTTTACATATTTATACTTGTTTATCTCTTTAACATTTATAATGTCCTATGGTTTGATATTTAGGGATGTTAAAACGAGCCTTGGAGTTTAACTGGCAAATGCTATTAGAGTACATTGGTCTTTGCATACCTCCCACCATATATCATATTGAACATGATGACGAGAATGAACCAGAAGGTTATTTCGTTTACACTGTTCATGTTGCCAGCATTGTTGATTAGGTTTTACGGGCCATTAATGGTTACCAAATTGTGTAGTAATTTTGAATTGTTCCAATGGACAATTGAATAATAATTCTTGATTGATGTTAATGTTGCAGATGAAGAGATAATACCAGGTCCACCTTTGCCCCCTGAATGCAATACTGAACTGCATACTGATTATGGTGGCACTGCTGTTAGATGGGGCTTAACATATCACAAAGAAAGTGCCGCGGATTGCTGTCAAGCCTGTATAGATCAGGCTAAGAGGGCCAGACCAGGAGCTTTAAAGTGTAATATTTGGGTTTACTGTCCGTCTGAGTATGGATGCTACTCACCAGACAAATATGAGCACAAACATCAATAATGCTGGTTGAAGCAGGTATTTTTTCTGTTGTCATCTATGTGTTTATTGAAGTACTTAACTAATATAAGAGAATATAATTAAGTCCAGCTCTCATGCACAGTTGGTGATGTTAGTTCATTATTGCCAAATTTGTCCTGTTTCATGGGATACTGACTTCCAAATTGTGTCATATTTGTTGCATATATGATACATCAAGTATTGGTTTATTAACAACAGTAGGAAACATGAAGTGTAGCTACTGGGCCTCTAACTTGGTTATCATGGTTTTGGGCAGTGGATAGAGCAGGCAGTGGCCTGGCATTGAGTTATTTTTTTTTTTTTTTTTTACTCGATAAAACAGTCTTGTTCCATCGTTTAGTTATAACTCAATATGTTCACCGTATTGTACAAACTTTTGGGGGGAAACATGTTTATGTTGCGTGTTCTAGGTTGTCAGTTTCTTGGTCCATTTTGGCTGAATTGCTGATATAACACAAAATTTAGTTACTTGTTAGAGGATTCTTTGTATGGCGCCCCCTGACATCCAGGCCATTGCTTGCAATTGCTATGGTTCATTTTAACGGAAGCTTTCACGTTGGCGTGGTGAAAAATTTCTACCGTGCAGTGGTTAAAATTTCTTACCACGCGCTGGAATGTGTTTCATTATGGTTTCTCGAGCTCTCCAAAATTTCTGCGATGACTGATTTATTGGAATGTTACCAAACATTCCAGCACTATTTATAGAAGATGGAACATTGTCCAGGAAAAAATGGAAACCATGATGTATATTAAAGTGAAAAAATTATGCTGCAATAGTGTAGACACTTGAGTAGCCACTTTATTCTGCATCACTACAAATATTGAACATTCACTAGGAAGATTTTACTGAGGTTGATCGGGCCGTTGGAAACGGATGGTCCAGATATCCAGGGCACCAGCCATCTGGGCACAAAACTGCCCTCACATTTAAAATATTCGTGCTGAGAAGTTGATTCTCTCTCCCTTTTATACATGTAACTTCATTTTTTCACGTTTGATTTAATGTTCATTAAAATCCTGGTATTCCATTCATATATACGTCTTCAGAATGGATCTTGTTCCACCTGAAGTAATTTTGGCTGCATTGGTTTGTATTTCAGGCTGAACACGCTAAATTAAACTTCAAAGATCGGTACTCAGAGCCATACAGAGATTCTCATCCGACTGCTCCTGTCGTTGTTCCATGGATGTCAGGTGTCATTACTGCATGAGCTGCCTGCCCACAGGAGCCCGTTTCCAATGCGCAACCTCACAACCGTACTCTGTACATTTTTTGCAAACTCAGTAAACCATTTTTCTTTTCCTTTAGTACTAGTCTTTTGGGTTAGTCTACATGATAGCTGAAGTTAGCTGAGCTGGGGCCTGGGTGGTAGGATTTGGGTTATGCTGGTGGCTTACTCATGAAATTATACCGAGTTAAATTAATTATTTTGCTTTCTCGGTCCCATACTTTATTTCCCCTACATCTGATAATATTTTGTTCTTTCCACTGCCAAGAACTCGTTGGTCATGGAAACTTTTACCTCTCATGTATGTCTGCCCTGTTTTTGGGTGGTGGGGTAATTGAGTGCATATAATCAAATACTGTTCTTATTAGGTGTCTCAGTGTGTGTTTATGTTTGGATTGTATCCAGAATGTCCTACGCCACATATTTTTAGGAGGGGTTTTGACTCTACTATATCACAATTTTATTACTGGCCAGTGGCCACACTGTTTTTAGCATTATGTCTCACATCACATGACATAGTGTTGACGCGAAACTAGGGTTCCACGCCAAGCACACCGGGAGGGCCTTGGGCGCCCACGAGTTTCGCGATCAACCTAGTAGCAGTGAACACCGCGGCGTGATGGGCGGCAACGATCAAAAGATCGCTAGGGCCGATGTAGAGCTCGATGACGTGTAACGTCCCACCTCCTCGAGGCCGGGCCCACTTACATCCGATAGCTCTCTAAGGATCAAGATCTGTCCTCACGGACCAACACCGGTCTTTTTCTGTGCACTTTGTCCTCACTCATGCGCACCGGGAAGGACTTCCCGGTCGTCACCCATCGCTCCGAGCCAAGCACGCTTAACTTTGGAGTTTTAGAAGATGGGCTTCCGGAAAAGAAGTTGCAACTTGTTGGTATGAGTATTCTATCAACCCTATTAAGCCATGGGCTGGGGTGTCACATACTCACCCCCCTTAGGAGACCGACGTGTACAAATGGATAAGGGGGATAAAAGATTGGCCCAAGGAGTTCATGGACATTAGTTGACTGAGAGCTCGAGAAAGAAAGAGAGAATGGGTGTTGGTAAAAGTTATCCTACAGAAATATTTATAATAATCCGCAAGCGAACGAATACCGGTGAGCATTTCACCCTAGAGGATTTTAAATATCGTATCCACGAGGGGAGAAAGGTGTGAGAATAGTGAGGCTAAACTAAATCCACGAGACTATAGAAACGATTTGGAGATGATAAAGGATGAGAAGATGTCTATGGTTGTCTAGTTTATATCCTTATAAGACTTGAAGATATTTCTTAATGGGGACGTACTCAAAGGAAAGCGAGGGGCGAAACGTGCAATGCGTCCAAAAGAATGAGTCCTACTTGTCCTATCCAACGGGAGGTGGATTCCAAAGGAATAACGCAATTTGTCACCTACGTTAACTACCACACTCCTAAGGTAGGGTGCATCTACGAGCTATCTAGTCCAAACACCGCTTGCACTAGGGGTAGCAACTTCAACTCAAGAGCGACAAGAATTGAAGTACTCTAAGAAAAGAGTCGTAAACCGAAAGAAAATATAGACAAGGAACTTACTCAAATATAAGGTTGATCCACCACAGAAGTCTCAGGATCAGGCGCCAGGAAGCCTTTGATCCCGAAGGTACAAGCGTAGAGGAGTCACCGACAGGTCCGGCGCTTCCCCTTCTTCTCCTCCACCCACTCTTTAGCTCTCAAGACTAGATCTAGTCACTCTCGTGGGGTACTACGAGATCTAATCTCTCAACTTACTAACTATCTCACTCAACTTGATCTAAGCTCTTCTTCTAATTGTAGAGGTAGGGTTTTTGGCCGTTGATCGAGGCCGAGTCGATGAATAATGAATTCATGACCTAGCCAAGAGGGGGGGTCTCCTTATATAGACACAGGCGATGAATGAGGACCCTTTGATCAAACCAACCTTGAGCAATGGTGTAGATTCAACCTCAATAGCGGTTAGGAACCGACCTAAAAAGATGAGGCTGACATGTGGGCCCCACCTAGCGGTCGCCAGGGCCATTCCTGGCGATCGCCAGGACTCTTCTGCCCCTCAGCTTCTCCTTTCTTCTGGTGTTTTCTGGTGTCTTCTAGAATGTTTTGCTTCGGATTTTGGATTGAAATTCATTACGGACAAGTCTACTCATCGTATGGGGTGCAAACTCTGGGCTTTTACCTGCTTTTACCTGTTAAGTCCCTGAAAAGATATAAATCACCAAAACTTGTGGAACTATGTCAGTAAAGCCCCTAGTCTATGTAGATATTCATTTTATACCCTTATTTCATGTTTAGTTGAGTTATAATTATATATCTTAAGAGGTGTCAACAAGCTCCCCCACACTTAGGCTTTTACTTGTCTCGAGAAAAGGATGGATATAGCAAAGTTGTAAGTCAAGACATCAAGCATAAAACAATTCCTTGGTCATACCTATATCTTTAAGGGATTCATGGTGTCTACCATGTACTTTGAGTGGTTGAAGAATGGAACAGCTTGAAACAGATTACCTTTCTTCCTTCAATCAATTCACTGAGTTTTTGCAATGAGTTTTTAAAAGAAAACATAGCTTACCCTTCTCCTTGTTGTGGCACTCTCAAATCTCTCAATATATATGGTATTTTTGGATCCTCACTTGAGCATATGTGCTGAATGCTCTTAAAAACATCCTACAAATAAAGCTTATCTGGAGTTTAAGGTATGTCAAGGATGTAGCATACTCACCTTGCATATGTTGCAATGTCAAAGCCGGAGCAATGGAGGGGAATGTCATACTCTTAGATCAACATGTGCATGTGTGTGGATATATATGGTGGCTAACCTAATTCTACTATGCTCTTGTAAACTTCTCTCTTTTTTGATAATTGAAACACTTTGTAAGAAAGGTCATGGGCTATCTTTATTCTTTCTTTCTTTTCACTTTTTTTAGAGGCGGGCATCTAAGTACCCATTATTTTCATTTGTTGGACACTTGTCCATTTTTTTAACTCTCTCTCTTTCTTTCTTTTTTTTTCAATACTTGTTTTTTGCATAGCCCATGCCTTGCTTTACAATTACAACAAGACATTGAATTTAGAGAGATCAAAAATTGGAGCATAAAAATATTTCTATAATAATTTTGGTTCTATCTCCAGTAGAGACAGAAATTTTTGATGGAAAAAGTATGTTTGTGCGTACTCTCGGATATATATATATGTGGGTGCAAGTGGTCTTGATCTTTGGAGCATGATAAACCTCTCAACAAAGCTCACAAAGGATTTGACAAAGCTCAACACAAAGCAAATAGCTTATGGCTGGTTTTTCAATATTCCTATCATGGCTCTAGTAGGATATAGCAAATTCCACAACGGAGAAGTGTAGCTATCAATTTTAATATTTTTGAAATAAATTCTCGAGCAAAAAAAGATATCAAGAATCAGGTTCTCATTATTCTACTATCTCACATTCCACAACAACTTAAGTAACATGGGTTCCCTAACAAATTAAGTTCCCAACAAAGAATTGGTTCAACCATGAAAAAGTATTATGTGAGTCTAACTTTTGAACAATGCATATCAATCTTTTTCTTTTTATGTTTAAGTTGAATTATAAGCATAATAGCAAGAGGTTCGAAACCCGGCGAAAACAGAGACCAAAATATAAATGAATAGAAAGTTCGTGAAACAAACCGAGGGGTAGACGAAGATGGAGGCGAGGGGATGAGGTGGCTTTGGCGGTCGCCAGGACTCTTTCTGGCGATCGCCAGAGCCCTGTGGCTCTACGCATCGAGCTTCGTCGTGTGCGATCCTCGTTCTGTATCTTTCTATTTGCTCTGCTTTTCGGGTTCAGTTTTGTTGTTCTTGATGTTCGTCTTTGTCTCCCCACACTATCTTTTATTATCCTTCATTCAAAAACATGGTGGAGACAAGAAAACATATACGAATACATAGAAACAATACTTGAGACAATGGATCAACCTTTATTATTAATAATAAGAGCACTCTTTATTCATTACAAGCAAACCAAACTATCAAACTGAATTACTAAGCAAACTATCTTTAAACTAAGCAAACCAAACGACTAACTAACAAGTGCTCTTATAGATCGAGCTTACTAGAACTTCCCAATAAGCCTATCTACAATCTTTTCGAGAGTACCAACTCTCTTAGCTAACTCAGCATTCTTCCTTTCTAAGTCGCCTAAGCCCCTAGTTGTAGCACTCCAATTCTCATGCTCAGTGTTAAGGAAACACTTCATGTGAGAATACTCAGAGCATAGCTCGGTCATAGTCATCCTGCCATCTCATGGCTTAGCCATGCGCTCACCGCCTCCTTGGGTTGAACAAATCTGACTTGTTCCGGCTTGGCACGCACACCATTAATGGAGACGCGAGGATCAGTGTAGTTGTTGGTATTCCTTAACGTCACTATAACCAATAGGTGGAGTTAATCTCACCTAGGCCATATGCCGCAAGGAGCACTCAGTGTGGTTTCATCTCTTAGCACTACCGTAGGCTAGGTTGTCATCCCCAGCAGCAATGCTAGGAAATGCATGGGTGATATCTGTAATGTGTTGGCTGCAATCTTCTAGGAAAATAAATAAAAGGGTTATCCGCAAGCGCACAGATAAAAATACCACTGTAGCATTTCACCGGGAGTAATCCAGGTTTATCATTTATATTCTACCACAGGGAGGAAAACTGAAGTTGGGCTGATATACTATTGATAGGTAGCATACTTATGAGAGAATCTTTCACTAGTGCTACTTTAGCAGGGGTAAGCCAATAATGATAAGATATGATAATGATAAATAAAGTCAGAGATATCACACACAGAGATAGGCATAGACTACCAAAAGTTAGATTAAACTTGGACTAATTAAGAGACAGAATTCTTGTGTAGTATTGGTTGTACTAAGTCAAAGCATTTACCCTAGGTCCTATATTGTCATGTATAGCACAATAACTCAGGATCTATGTATCATGAAGATTTATAAGGAAAATCAAGAACGAAACAAGATAATCCTCAAAACCGTGTTCAACTAGGCTTATAGACAGGTGGTGGACTGCAAAGGACTCAACGGGGATGTCACACCCACGATCTACCACACGTCCCTCAAATATAAGGTGTATTCGCAGGCCAATCATATCTAAGCACCATGCTTACGTAATTATTTTTACCACCTAACCCACTCGAGAATTGGATTAGGCTTTCTACGAATTGACACATGAACCCATCATTAATCATGACTATATCAAATATACTACTAGAATAAAGTGAGAACATAGCAAACCAACACATTTTATTGGAATAGAATAAAGTCATGGATACAAGATAATACCAGTGTCGTGATGACTTTGAAGATCTAGAATCCCAAGTTGGCACACCCGGCTCAACTTGAATCTGACTTGCTAATCAACTAGATGAATTAGATCTAAATGAACTAGATCTAGAAAAGTAGCTAACCTAATCTCTGGTTGAGAGGCTCTCTTCTACTTCTGACTGTCTTGAATGAATTACAATGAATTGGCTCTTAGCCCAAATGTCGAGGGTCTCCTTATATAGCCCTAGGCGATGAACGAGGACCCTTGGATCAAACTGACCTATAGCAACGGTGTAGATCTTCCCTCAATGGCGGTTTCAAACCGACATAAGAAGCCAGAGGCTGACATGTTGGGCCAGGGAGCGGCCGCCCTGACAGGTGGGGCCGGCCGCCCTGAGCCTATGCCAGGTGGGGTCCTGCTTCTGGGGTCGTGTCTCTCGTGTATTCTGGAATGTTCTTGCGTGGGTTTCAAGTTGGGTTGCTTCACGGTCAAGTTTCTTCATCGTATGGTGTGCAAACTCTGGGCTTTTTCCTCCTTTTGTCTGTTTAGTCTCTGAAAATATATAATTCACCAAAACTCATAGAACTTATTAGTATAAACCCCTAGACTATGTGATATTTCATTTTATACCCTTATTTCATGTTTTGTTGACATATAAAAGTATATCATAAGAGATGTCAACAAGCTCCCCCAAGCTTAACCTTTGCTAGTCCCTAGCAAAGCTTTTCACCAGAGTGGATTAGGAGTTGCTACAATGTTTTATTCTCTCACAAATACACAAATCATCAATTAGAATTCTTCTCCAAGAAAGGGTGGAACCATTCTGACCTTCCAACTCACCTATATTGCCCGGAAAATATGGGGCTTTTACCTGCACTTAGATCTTGGGTGATTGAAAGATAGAACAATCAAGTCAAGCACTATGTCTCAAACTCTTTGTTTCACCTCTGTTCTGGAGTTTTTATAAATTTTCACAATAAAACTTAGAGTTTCCGTTGTATGACCCTTTCTAGTCTCTCATATGTGGTATTTTTGGATCCTCACCAAGGCAATGATGTTGTGCCTTCTCTCAACCTATCTACTAAGGCTTATATCCGGAGCTCATAGGTGGGAGACAAAGTATATACATACTTGCAAAGCATATATTGTAAAGCAAACAATGGATCCATAGGAACAAGTCATACAAAGTGAGTGGATGGGATGTATTTGTGAGGTGGATATATGGTGGAGATAGGATATAATGATCCTAATTCTACTATGCTCCTTTCTTGAATTGATCTCTCTTTGGAATTTTGAGAAGACATAAAAGAGAACTTGGGCTAGCTTTTATTCTTTTCTTTTTCTTTCTTCTTTTTATTTTTCAGAGAGGCAGGCATCTAAGTACCCATTGTTTTCATTTTTTGGACACTTGTCCATTTTTTTCAACTCTCTTTTTCTCTTTTTTTTTAGCATTGCCCCAAGTTTCTTTTTGTCAATGAGAATATTTGAGAGATAATAAAGCACATGGAGCATGAATGGGGTTTGATAAATAATAATGGGAAAAAAATATTTTTGGTGTTTTACTCTCATGGTTGGAGTAGAACATTTTTGTGGCTAGCAAAATGGGTGGTGTGTATGTGGAATATGTGGAGATATATGTGGCATTGTATGACAAGTTCCCCGAGGGTCACAAAGGTTGACAAAACTTAACACTAAGCAAGTAATGAAAAAAAATGTTTTCCTTTTCTAAAAGTATGAATATGGCTGTGGTAGGAATTTAGAACTCTCGGTCATAAAGGAAACTCATCATGCAATGATTTTAATATTTTCGCAAACAAATCTCCGGATTGTAGTGCAACTAGGAGCAAGATAAATAGTAGCTCGGACTATCTCGTATCATATCCGTCAATCACCTAGATTAGCTTAGATGTATGCTCCCACAAGATTTCAGGGCTCAAAGCAAATTTTCAAGTCTAAACAGTTTTTCCATAACATGGGAGAATTCTAAACCAATGATAGACATTTGTAAGAAAATAAAAACGAGCAACTATTCATCATCTCCAAGCACAAAAGGATAGCTACTATTTTATTTATTAGGTGACAAGATTTAAAGCAAACTAATTATACACACTCTTTTTATTTGGTTTTCATGTTATGGATCTTTTTTTTTAGCAAAGCAAGCAAAGCAAACATAAAAAAATAGACAGATAATTGCCGTGTCATAGGGACTTACCTCGCCAAGCGGGTAGCCTTCCCCAAGCCGGATGTTGATGTAGTGGTTCAACGGGCCGGCGGCGGTTTCCTGTAGCGGTGTTCAGCTGGCCAGAATGGATGTCAAGGGTCTCCATGATGCTGGCGATGTTTTGGTCCGTTCGTGCATTCCACGCCCTCCGCCGATCAAATGTTTCTTGATTACGGCTCATGCCTTGGGCAAGCAGGTGTAGATCCCATGTAGGAGATGTGCTTCATCTTTGTCCAAACCCTGCGAAAGAACTATGAGCTGGTTCAAAATTTTGAGGATGTCCATGGCGAGAGGTACCAGGTGTGTCACGGAAGTAGCCACTCCCGCGGTAGGTCACACGGCGAATGCGTGCGTCGCCACCATGCTCGCTTGTTTCTTCTTGCGATGATTGAGGGGACCGCTCAACGTGTCCGTAGTGGGCGTTTGATGATGATGGGTAACCCCATCCTTGGTATGCTTTGGTACACCGCCCTTGTGGGATCGGATCTGCGCCGGTCAAACCGGATCATGAGCGGTCGCTGCCGACGTGGCATGGTTCTCTGCATGTTTACTTGGTTGTGCCTGCACATTCAAGAGAAAGGTTTGCACTCAAAAATGGAGAGATCCGGGTTAGGTAAATTTTAGGATCTCCCACAAACGTAATGCTTCATATAATAAATGCTTCCTTTTTCTTTTTACAATATGTGCCTTGTTGAAATATTCAAAACCTATGAGGGGGGTCTCTCATCCCTTAGGTTTAACACTTGGGCATTTTCTAAAAGGTCAAGATGACTTGCAATTCGAGTGATAAGGGGCGTGCAACTAATTGGCCCTAAGATGGTGGGTAGAGCCATCCAATGTTGTACTAAGAGAGTCACAGGTGAAACTTGTCTTCTTTTTTATGGCTGCGTAAATTAATTGCAGCTCCCCAACCTAATGTTTCCTCCCTCCTTTTAGGAAAAAGAGTGAAAAGCATCCATTTGTGGAATAAACGGAAGGTGGGTATGTGTAGGTCATTGGCTTTTGGATCCGTGAAAGTGTCTTGGTCCGCAAGGTCTTTCCAAACGGTCAAGTGGTTGAAATCTTGTAAAGCAAGTCCTATGTCCAAAGCACAAGTGGGTTGAAAACCAAGGGCATTATTCAGGCCTCTCCAAGTAAGAAAATTTTCCCTTTGAAAAAGTCTAAAAGAAATCCCATCATTTGTAACCCCCAAGGTGGTAAGGAACTATAGGGTCAAAAAGCTTGGAACCTTGCTCCGTGATGTTTGAAAAAGTACTCCACCCCAAAGTTTGAAAAATCAAATTAAATTCATCGTCCATACCGTTTGGCCTCGTAAATACGGGGTCGAACATTGGAGTGTGAGTAAACTTACGATCCTTCAAGTGCTTGTACCTCTCCTTCTCGAAGTCGCCTCGGAACTTGAGGTGCCCTTCGGTCATCAACCTCTTGGGTAGAGCTGGCGATGGTGGTGCATCATCTTCAAGGTGGTCGAAGCTCATCTCCGAGGGAGTCCTGGATGACTCTCCTTGGAGGCGTTTCGAGGACCTTCTGCAAAAGGTTTTTGACCAAAGACTCATCCTGCAAAATGTTAGCACACACAAAATACAAGAACTAGTGGAGGGGTTAGAAAATAAGATAAGTTAGAGGTTGGCTATCCAAAGTTAGTCGTCCAGGGGTTAGTCGTTGTTGACGGTCACTAACGACATATTTTTCCCGTCAACTTACTACCATAAAGGGAATAAAACTATACCTTTTTATACTTATATACATTTATTACTAACATATTTCCACTTGTAGTGTTCAAAATGTATTTTGTAGTATTTATAATAAATACAGTGGAAATACGCCCAAAAATACGCCATCCCGGAAAGCGCATTCTCAAGGATATCAAGCCCAGATGGAAATGGACCAAATCTGCACAACCGACCGAGTCAAGCCCATGGTACAACTTCTCGGGCCAAATCAAGACGACACGCCGAAACTGGGCCGCCCACGCCCCGGGGTGCGCCCGCACCTCGATGGGGGCGGTTCGAGCCCATCCAAATTTCGAGGCGGTGCCATTAGTGCTCAAACGGTCGGTGCGGTGGTGGAGAGCCCGTTCATCGCACTGGGCGTGTCAAGGAGGTCGGTTAGGGGGTAGTTTAGTCTTTATAGCACCTCTCTCTTGTGTATAAATACCTCCTCCCTCTCCCTCATTCCACACACCACACTTGGAGTCACCACACCAAAGACACTCACACTCTCTACCTCACTCTCCACCACCATCTTCTTCTTCTTCTTCTTACTTGGCTAGAATTGGAGTAGAAGAGCTACAAGAGGAGGACTTGTAATCTTGGAGCAAAGTGAGCTTTTGGTAATATATATCTTCCATGGATCTTTCTCCATTGTGCAAGTTCTATTTCTATGATCATGGTCTAACTTATGAATTAGAGTATATGTTCTTCATCGATCATCGTATGCATAACATGATTATAGATGGGATAACGGTTTGTTGTTCTTTTTTTGGTTTGCTCTTGTCTTAGTCCGTCCATCCGTAGGGTGGGGATCCCGGGGGACAAGAGTAGTGCTCGCACGCAGCATGGTGCCCGGGTATTTCGACACCTTCGAATATGAGAGCATGCCACGGTCATGAGGGTAGGCGGCGGGGTTGTGACAGCCCCGTCCGTCCCTTGTAATCCCTCCACGTTCGCATGTGATGTAGGAGTTCAGAAATGCTTTCCATTGGGCCGGATGGTACGGAAGTCTCCCCTGTTATCCTAGACATAACCATGCTCATATCATGTTAGCATATGATCCTAACTATTCATTGTAAGACCATGACTAGAATACATTAGATTACTCCATAGGACATTTATTTATTCTTTATCTATTTTTCTTTATCCTTTACCCGGTGGATTCCAATGTGTGTGTCACACTATCTATAAAACCGTATTGCTTACCCCCTCGTTATGAACGAGTTGGTCTTTGCGTGCACACATTTCATCATCCGGATGCCATGCTACTTCTTATACAACATGCCTTCCTTTGGGAAAATATAAATAACGATACCTTAAATACTTCCTGGGTGAAATGCTACAATGATAGATCCGTGCACTTGCGGATGAAATATCAACTATGGCAAGATCTATCACCGTTGATTGAAAGTGCGTTATCACCGACACGGTGATTCCACTTAGTGATATCGACGGCTCGTCTCCCAGCGTAGTCATCGGGGTTGGGTTCTAAACCTGATTCTAATGATTGGCGCTAAGAAACGTCAACAAGCATTTCCGGGCGCCGTTGTTTGGGAAGGCATTGTTATAAGAAATCACTAGCTGGCTATGAATATGAAATGTGCATGCGTGATAACCACTTGCTCATACAGGCTAATCTTTTATGTTTTCTCCTTGTTGTGGATGAAAAACAGGATAGTGTATGTCGGGTTTTCCAACCGCCGACAAACTTCATCGAAATCCCGAGGCACTCCTAAGGAAGAACAGGTCTCGTACCTCTTCTTCTTCAGCCGGAACCTCAACGAGTTGAGACCGACACCCCGCACCAATCGAACCGCAAGCCATGGCTCAAAAAGTCGCTCCACGATTTCTCCGTGCCCATTTGTTGCCAACGCGCCCACCGGGCGGTGGTCAATGTTGCGGACAAGAACTTCGAGCCGCGACCGGCTAATTACCATGGTGCGTGGCCGGTCCCCTTCGTGGACTGCCTAGCGAGGACGCCAACGCGACATCTCCAACACTTCCTTGAGCCGTGCGACACGATTGTCATCAAGGACGCCGAACCCGACGTTATCGGAGCTTCGCCTATTTCCTTTCTCTCGTGGGGAAAGCTAAAACAAAGGGTTCTACAAGGACAAGGAAGCAAAGAAATACGTGGGCAAAATGCTCCACGGCGTTCCTAGCTAAATTCTTCCCCATGGGCAAAACCAATGCCCCGAGGGGAAGAATCGCCAACTTCCAGCCAGAATTCAATGGAACTCATCCCGAGGCGTGGGAAAGGCTGCAAGAATATATTCAAGCATGCCCACATCACGGAATGGAGAATTGGCTAGTGCTCCGTAACTTCTATAATGGTCTCACGGCCATATCAAAGGGGCACCTCGACGCCGCCGCCGGGTGGCGCATTCTTGTCGCCACTATTGATGGGGCAACAGCCCCGATCGACAAGATGGTGGCAAACCAAAAGCCGGGGAAGAGAGAACCCCAAATTAAAACACAAAAAAGGCATGCATCCCGTGAAGGAGGCGGATATGCTTGCCGCAAAAATGGATCTATTGTTTGAAGAAGCCGGATGAGCACAGCCCGGACTCAACTAATCGGCCAGGCGCCAGCTTTACGCCACGCACTCACACATGACATGTGAGACCTGTGGTGAAGTTGGCCACTCAGGGGGATAATTGCCCGAAACCCGCGAGGAAGTAGCATTTATCAACAACAACGGTATCGCCAACCTCATCAAGGCCGGAACAACCAGTCCCGGCCCACCATTCCAAGGTAACGGTGGCTATAATCCCACTTACAGCCCGGTCGGCCTTCACTTAAGGACCTGGTGTTGGGCCAAGCCAAGATTAATGAAAACCTCACCAAAAAGATGAGCCGTAACGATAACATCTTAGAAGGAGTCAGCAGCAAGCTGGACGGGCTCAACTCGCTATGACAGATCGGTGAATTTCAACAAAACGATTGAAACACAAATATCCCCCTTGCCGCCGTCTCCTAATGGTTGGAGAGAAAGCTCCAAGGCAATCTGAAATCCCTCATGAAAACATCAATGCAAGAACCACCGTGAGGGGGTAGGTCCACTCGTGACCCACCAAATCCCAACCATGTGGTGAGGAAACAAAAAGAGAAGCAACCTCAAGAGGCAACACCCCGTGCAAATGTGAAGAACCCGGTGGAAGTGGTACCATTGGAATACACGCATACAACCTACCTACCATTTACCTCAAGAACAAGAAGGCGCGTTGGATGAGCAGTTCAATCGGTTCGTGGAAATGATCCGTAAAGTACACGTAAGTGTACCACTTCTCGATGTGCTCCACGCCCCTCATATGCCAAGTACATCAAAGATATCATCCGAATAAGCGGCCGCTACCAAAGAATGAGGGTTGTGAAGTCGGGCAAGAAGAATGTAGTGCCGCTATTCAATCGCTTTACCAGAAAAAGAAGAAGGATCCAGGTTGTCCTACAATCTCCTCGCTCAATCGAACACGTACATTAGACCATGCCCCTCAGGTGACTTGGGTGCCGCCGTAAGTGTCATGCCCAAGTCGGTAAGATTTGACAAATTGAAACATACACATCCGAGCCGACAACCATGACACTACAACCGCGTACTCATCCATAAGGTACCCAAAGCAGAATTGCGAGAGGACATACCTAAGTGAAGATCCGGGATACTTTGTCCCGATTGACTTCGTGGTGCTAGATATGGAGGTAACAAAAGACACACCACTCATCCTTGGACGACCGTTTACGAAAGCACGTAGGGGCCGCGATTAATGTTGGGGCAGGAGAGATCCTCTTCAACATTAATGGCAATGAAGAGAAGTTTGAATTCAGGCCCCTGGATCTCGAAGAAGAGTGCAAAATGATCCTGGATAAAATATGGGGAGCAAGGAATCAAGGAAATAGAAATACAACCCCCAAAAGCCTAAGAACACTCCCAAGGCAGTCAACACCGGTAAAAAGTGGGAGCAAAAGAAAAAGAGACAACTCGAAAAAAGGGAAAGAAGAACGTAAACATGAAGAAGGTTCCCATTTTTACCGTGAGGACCAAAGAAAGGAAATCCCCAAAAGGAAAAGCTCCGAAAGGGAACACCACACCTAAGGAAAACAAGGAGGAGCCAAAACAAACGAAGAAATCCAAATACACTCCTCCTCAAAAGGTGTGGGTACTCAAGCAGTGCAATCATCCGTGTCTCCAGGATCTGATGCACCATCGAAAGCAAAGAAATCAGGAGAAAGTCCCGCCCCACGCACTCAAAATTGTGGGCCCTCTCGCCAAAGGTAAAAAGGCAACTACCACGTAAAAGGCAAAAACAAATAAAGGTATCTACGGGCCTCAGATAGCTTGGGGAGGACCCCCGCAGTATCATTGCATTACATATTTACTTTCATCAAATTTTATTTTTATTTTAGCATGTTTAAATTCCAGCAATCTTGCATTCAAAAAAAAAAAAAAAAATCCAAAATAGAATAAGTAGCTCTTCTTGTGCTTTCATGTCTATACATATGAGCTATGAAAATGTTTAGTTTTAGTCCCTTGTTGAAATGATGAATAGTTGCTCGCCTTTTATGCTTTGCATGTGCCTAGTTTATAATTCAAATTTCTAAAGTTTGGGTTTAGTGGCTAAATCTAAAAACTCATCCAAAAAAAAAAAACTGATTCATGTGGGTTGCATAAGCTCTATCCAAATAAGTTGTTGCCAAGTATGATATGGTACAAATAGATTTACTATGATTTCGTCCAAAAGAGATACTTGACGTCCGGAAACTAATTTGAAAGAAAAGAGAAATGCTATGGGCTATGCTAAAAAAAAAAAAGAAAGAGATGAAAAATGGACATGTGTCCGAGGGCGAGAAGAGCCCACACATCTCCAAAAAAAAAGAGAGAAAACAAAGAGAGGAAATAAAAGACAAAGTCTAGGGCGAGCAGAGCCCACCTCTCCAAAAAATATATATATATATATAGCAATAAAGCCCATACTTTCTCGAAAAACCAAGTATAATCTTAAATCTAAATAAATCCCGGATAAGAAAGTTGATCAAAAGGATGAATGAAAAGTATTTCTGTTATAACCGCTCTATCCGGCAACCGCCTAAGGCTTTGAGAAAAGCTAAAAAGCCCCGAACGATGAAAGGTAATAAAGGGTGAGAAAAGATGTGCCACCACTAGTGTTCAAATATATTTTGTAGTATTTATAATAAATACAGTGGAAATACGCCCAAAGTACGCCATCCCGAAAGCGCATTCTCAAGGATATCAAGCCCGTGATGGAAATGGACCAAATCCGCACAACCGACCGAAGTCAAGCCCATGGTACAACTTCTCGTGCCAAATCAAGACGACACGCCGAAACCTCGGGCGGCCCACGCCCCGGGGGTGCGCCCGCACACCTCGATGGGGCGGTTCGAGCCCATCGGCTTCCGGCGGTGCCATTAGTGCTCAAACGGTCGGTGCGGTGGTGGAGAGCCCGGTTCATCGTACTGGGCGTGTCAAGGAGGCCTGTTAGGGGTAGTTTAGTCTTTTTAGCACCTCTCTCTTGTGTATAAATACCTCCTCCCTCTCCCTCATTCCACACACCACACACTTGGAGTCACCACACCAGCACACTCACACTCTCTACCTCACTCTCCACCACCATCTTCTTCTTCTTCTTCTTACTTGGCTAGAATTGGAGTAGAAGAGCTACAAGAGGAGGACTTGTAATCTTGGAGCAAAGTGAGCTTTGGTAATATATATCTTCCATGGATCTTTCTCCATTGCGCAAAGTTCTATTTCTATGATCATGGTCTAACTTATGAATTAGAGTATATGTTCTTCATCGATCATCGTATGCATAACATGATTATAGATGGGATAACGGTTTGTTGTTCTTTCGGGTTTGCTCTTGTCTTAGTCCGTCCATCCGTAGGGGTGGGGATCCCGGGGGACAAGAGTAGTGCTCGCACGCAGTGCATGGTGCCCGGCATTTCGACACCTTCGAATATGAGAGCATGCCACGGTCATGAGGGTAGGCGGCAGGGTTGTGACAGCCCCCGTCCGTCCCTTTGTAATCCCTCCACGCTCGCATGTGATGTAGGAGTTCGTGAATGCTTTCCATTGGGCCGATGGTACCGGAAGTCTCCCTGTTATCCTAGACATAACCATGCTCATATCATGTTAGCATATGATCCTAACTATTCATTGTAAGACCATGACTAGAATACATTAGATTACTCCATAGGACATTTATTTATTCTTTATCTATTTTCTTTATCCTTTACCTGGTGGATTCCAATGTGTGTGTCACACTATCTATAAACCGTATTGCTTACCCCCCCGTTATGAACGAGTTGGTCTTTGCGTGCACACATTTCATCATCCGCATGCCATGCTACTTATACAACATGCCTTCCTTTGGGAAAATATAAATAACGATACCCAATACTTCCGGTGAAATGCTATAATGATAGATCCGCGGCGCTTGCGTATGAAATATCAACTATGGCAAGATCTATCACCGTTGATTGAAAGTGCGCTATCACCGACATACGGTGATTCCACTTAGTGATATCGACGGCTCGTCTCCTAGCGTAGTCATCGTGGTTGGGTTCTAAACCTGATTCTAATGATTGCGCTTAAGAAACGCCAACAAATCGTCAAAAAGAAAGATTACAAAGTTGTTTTCATTTTGACTTAACTTCCCTAGCACATGTTTTATCTTGATTACTTAATTGACAAAGATCTCCACTAGTCTCCTTGATTACTACTACTTCTCTCAAGAACTTCTCCTCTTCTCAAGAACCTTGCTACTACTACTAGGCACTTCTTCTCTCCTTCTCACTTCTTCTTTACTTCACTACAAAGCTTAAAGCTTTTACGGAATCAAGAACTACGAGTTTCAAGCTTTGGAAGTTGTTGCTCTAGAATGCTTGGGTGAAGAGAAACCGAGGGGTGAAGGGGTTTTTATAGTCGAGGAGAGGGGGGGGCGGCCGGCCCCAGTGGTGGGGGCGGCCGCCTCGGTGGTGGGCCCTTTCAATCCCGCCCATTCTGCATGTTGCTTGTCTCAATGCCATGTGAATTAGTGTAACTTTCGGTGGAAAAGAATGGCAGAGAGTGGTGGATGGTGGTAGGTGAGGTTTGAGTGGGAAATGTCATGTCCAAGTTAGGTAAGAAATGAGGTGTAGTGTATGACATGTAGGGCCCAACACAAGGTGCATATATTTTTGTATTTTTAATGTATAAATGCAGGAATAAACATGGTAATGCAAAAACAAATATTTTTGGGCCACCACAATAAATATTTTCATGGGTTTTGACACACCGTAAAATTATTTCTATGGGGCATGAGTTTTTCTCGATGCAAAAGAAAATATTCAATGTGGTAAAGTAAATATGGATAATTCTCGACTTACCTCTCGTGCGAGGGTCCGTAGTTTAAGTCCACGAACCGACTTCCAATGTCATTAATTATCATGTGCATCCTCCGCTTCCGGAGGTGGTGATGATGTCTCTTCTTTCTCTGGTTCAATCTTGTTTGTCGCTGAGCCGAGCTCGGATCCGGGTTTAAACGCGAACTTCTCTTCCTGTCCATTTAGGTTGAATGTGATTTCTCGCCGCCGACATTGATGTGTGCATTGGCTGTGCTTAGGAAGGGTCGTCCGAGAATGATTGATACTCTAGAGTCCGGTGGCATGTCCAATACTATAAAAATCCATTGTGTACGAAGAATCTTTTGATGTTGACTGCACGTTCTCTCGCAATTTCTCGAGGGGTATCCGATTGATTGATCTCGCCAGCTGTAATAATATTGAGGTTGGCTCCGTGGTTGTGTGCTTGAGTTTGTCAAAGACGTACTTGGGCATCACACTAACACTTGCTCCAAGGTTACAAAGTGCATTAAAGTGTTGATCTCCAATGGAGCATTCAATGGCAGGGCATCCTGATCTTTCATCTTATGTGGCAATATATTGAGGATAGCCGCGCTGCATTCTTCTGTTAACTTGATTACCTCCATAGTGGGCAGCGGTCTTTTCTTGTTCAAGATATCTCTGAGATACCTTTATGTAGGTAGGGACTTGAATAGCGTCAAGTAGGGGTATGTTGATGTAAAGCTTTTCCGAATTACCTCCACAAACTTTCTAAACTGCCATCCACTTGGGGTCTTTGGTTTCTTCCAGATATAGTAGGAGGTTTGTGTCATGAAAATCTTGCATCATCTCGGGGTTCTCAGTCAAAATCTCTATGTAATCATCCTTTTCTTCTTGTAAGATTGGTGGTACCACTGGTATTGTTGCTGGTGCTGCTGCTGGTGCTCTGGGTGTTGATGCAGGCGCTCTTACTGGCTTTTCTATTGTCTTTCTTGGATCAACGGGATCACGTGTAGATTTACCTCTTCTTGTAGTAACATTATGGACCTCGCCAAGGTTAGTGGCAACAAAAAGTCAGCATAATAACTTTGATATTTGAGATTCTATCTTTTTATTATAGGCAAGTTGATCTTTTATAGCAACAGAAAAATTATCCATCTTAAGATTTATATTATCATTAGCAACAAGCTTCTTAGAAAGATTATCATTAACTCTAGCTTGCTCCTCAATTAACTCTCTTAAAGATGGTTGTTTAGGAATATTACCTTGGTACTTACCTGGGTAGTTGGATCGCTGTTGTGAATTCCATCCTTGTCTTGATTGTGTTGATATTGAATTGTTGACAGCCAGTGCCTCGAATTTGATGCGGAATCAATATAATCTTGAAGAGCCTGTCGATCCTTCTTGTAATTGGCTCGTTGTTCAAGCCAATTCAATAACACATCCATCTTGGTTGATACGCATTTACTTTTCCGAACTTCTTCAATTTGATGGTAGTGTTGAGTGTGTTCTTGGGAGCAACCTTGATTTTCTCGATATCTTGTTCATGAGTATTTTAGCTTTCCCAAGAGTGAGTGATAAAAATGATCCTTCAGCAGTTGCATCGAGTTGCTCTCGTGCTCTCTGTGTCAATCCATGATAAAATCCTTGCAGGAGTAACCATTCTTCTATTCCATGATGGGGGCAATCTGATATGTATTCTTGTAAACATTCCCATGCTTCTGGAATTGATTCTCCCTTCTGCTGTTGGAAGTTGGTGATTTTTCCTCGTAGGGCATTGGTTTTACCCGTAGGGAAGAACTTTGATAGGAAGGCTTTTTGAACATTTATCCCATGTCTTGTTTTTCTTCTTTGTTGGCGTAGAACCATAACTCGCTCTTCCCGGCCAATGAGAATGGGAATAGGCGGAGTAATATGATATCCCGGGAAACGCCCTTGAGTGTGAAGGTGTTGGCAATCTCCAAAAAATTCTCAGATGTGAGCGTGCATCTTCGTATGTCCTTCCGCTGAATGGAGTAGCTTGAACCACGTTGATGAGGCTTGGCTTGAGCTCGAACTCAATATTGTCGGCCTTGAAGTAGCAGAGAACTCTCGTAGGGACTTTTTAGCCATAGCTTCAAGAACTGTTGTATGCTTCCTCGTGATTGATTTGATTCTCGATGAATGAAGTGGAGTGAATCACAATCAATTTCCAATTCGATAAAACCCCGTATAAAATATAAAACAAAAAGACAAACAAGGGTAAGCCTCGCTAAAGCAAATGTTCCTAGTTTGATCTCATCATAAGTTTCTATCTATCAAGATCTCTAATTAGCCTCTATTTCCTCCCCCCCAGCAAGAATAGCGCCGAAATGCTTGTTGGTATTCCTTAACGCCACTATAACCAATAGGTGGAGTTAATCTCACCTAGGCCATATGCCGCAAGGAGCACCCGGGTGGTTTCATCTCTTAGCACTACCGTATGCTAGGTTGTCATCCCCAAGCAGCAAATGCTAGGAAATGCTTGGGTGATATCTGTAATGTGTTGGCTGCAATCTTCTAGAAAAATAAATAAAAGGGTTATCCGTAGTTTATCGATAAAAATACCACTTTGTAGCATTTCACCGGAGTAATCCAGTGTTTATCATTTATATTCTACCACAGGGGAGGAAAAACTGAAGTTGGGCTGATATACTATTGATAGGTAGCATACTTATGAGAGAATCTTTCACTAGTGCTACTTTTAGCAGGGTAAGCCAATAATGATAAGATATGATAATGATAAATAAAGGCAGAGATATCACACACGTAGATAGGCATAGACTACCAAAAGTTAGATTAAACTTGGACTAATTAAGAGACAAAATTCTTGTGTAGTATTGGTTGTACTAAGTCAAAGCATTTACCCTAGGTCCTATATTGTCATGTATAGCACAATAACTTAGGATCTATGTATCATGAAGATTTATAAGGAAAATCAAGAACTAAACAAGATAATCCTCAAAACCGTGTTCAACTAGGCTTATAGACAGGTGGTGGACTGCAAAGGACTCAACGGGATGTCACACTGCGATCTACCACATGTCCCTCAAGATATAAGGTGTATTCGCAGGCAAATCATATCTAAACACCATGCTTACGTAATTATTTTTATCACCTAACCCACTCGAGAATTGGATTAGGCTTTCTACGAATTGACACATGAACCCATCATTAATCATGACTATATCAAATATACTACTAAAATAAAGTGAGAACATACCAAACCAACACATTTTATTGGAATAGAATAAAGTCATGGATACAAGATAATACCAGTGTCGTGACGACTTTGAAGATCTAGAATCCTGAGTTGGCACACCCGGCTCTACTTGAATCTGACTTGCTAATCAACTAGATGAATTAGATCTAAATGAACTAGATCTAGAAAAGTAGCTAACCTAATCTCTGGTGGAGAGGCTCTCTTCTACTTCTGCCTGTTTTGAATGAATTACAATGAATTGGCTCTTAGCCTGAGGGTCAGGGGGTCTCCTTATATAGCCCTAGGCGATGAACGAGGACCCTTGGATCAAACCGACGTATAGCAACGGTGTAGATCTTCCCTCAATGGCGGTTTCAAACTGACATAAGAAGCTAGAGGCCGACATGTGGGGCCGGGGAGCGGCCGCCCGAGCCTATGCCGTGGGGTCTTGCTTCGGGGTCGTGTCTCTGGTGTATTCTGGAATGTTCTTGCGTGGGTTTCAAGTTGGGTTGCTTCACGGTCAAGTTTCTTCATCGTATGGGGTGCAAACTCTGGGCTTTTTCCTCCTTTTGTCTGTTTAGTCCCTGAAAATATATAATTCACCAAAACTCATGGAACTTATCAGTATAAACCCCTAGACTATGTGATATTTCATTTTATACCCTTATTTCATGTTTTGTTGACATATAAAAGTATATCATAAGAGATATCAACAGTAGTTGAGTCGTCGGATGTTGCCAAACTTGTCCTTCTGGATGCTTGTGATCTTCTCATTAGGACCGGGAGGTAGAAGTTTAGTGCCCTCCAAAGACCTAGATCTTCTTCTTCATGGCCTCCTCACGCCGGGCAGCAAGGAAGCGTCTAGCGAGAAGAGTGGCTTGCGAAGGCTTAGCTGGTGGTGGTGGTGGTGTAACAATGGCGAGAGGCTTAGGTTCGTATGGAACTAGAGCTTGGGAGTTTGGCGGCGATGGTGGCAATGAGGAGGAAGATGATGGCGCCACCTTAGAAGGGTCATAGACGACCATGCGAGTATCGGTGTTCTTCATGGTGGAAAGTGGAGGTGCTGGTCGTCGGTCTTTGGAGGATGGATGAGATGAGATTGCATGTACATGGGGCTTGTTTATATAGTCCAGATGTCTTGGATGGGAGGTTAGGGTTTCACGACGTATCCCTATCTAAATGGCTCCAAAAAGTACAGGATTCTAATGGGTATGTTCTAGAATGCAGGTAGAAGGAAGTTGGACACCTAGGAGACCGAGGCGGCGGTCGCCCGGGGATCGCTTTCACGACGCCAGAGTCCTCGTTGGACCCTCGAGTCGCCCTTTTAGTCTCTGGCATCATATTCCTATTCTAAGCCCAATGCTCGCACTTTTGGCCCATAAAACAGATTCTACATAAACTAGGCCTCATGGGTAGGATAAATTATAAAATCTACTTCATCTAATTCCTCAGGCTTATCGGGCTCATAGAAAATTTTAAGACGTTGGCAATTTACCTTGAATAACTTACCTTCGTGGTCCTCAAGAGTGACCGCTCCATGTGACGATGAGTTCACCACCTTGAAGGGTCCTTTCCATTTGCTCAAGTTTTCCATGCCCGAATAATTTTACCCCGAATTAAAAAGTAGTACCTGATCTCCTGGAATGAAAATCTTTGTCTTAATCTTCTTGTCATGCCACTTCTTGGTTCTTTCCTTGTAAATCTTGGCATTGTGATAAGCTTTCTCCATTCATCCAACTCGATAGTTGCATCTTCCTCTTTACTCCTCGCGGCTTCAAGATCCATATTCCATCTCTTGATTGCCCAAAGTGAGCTTTGAATTCTAGCTCTGACAGCAAGTGACAGGTTTTGCCATAGACAAGTTGATATGGTGTCATTCCGATTGGTGTCTTGTAGGCTGTCCTGTATGCCCATAGTGCTTCTAGAAGTCTATCCTTCCACTTTGTTCCCATCTCATTTACTGTCTTCTGCAAGATATTCTTGATTTGATTGTTTGAAGTCTCTGCTTGCCCACTTGTTTGAGGATGGTAAGTCCGTGGGCAATATTGTGACGAACTCCATGCTTTGCCAAATAGTGTCGAAATCTTCTATTAATGAAGTGGGTTCCTCCGTCACTAATCACCATTCGTGGAACTCCAAACCTTGGGAATATGGTTTCTTCAAACATTTTTATTGATCTATTGCTATCTCAAGTAGACTCTGCACGGCATAGCTTCAACCCATTTTGAAACGTAGTCAACTGCCACCAAGATGTGTTCATAACTTCCGGATTTTGGAAACGGTCCCATGTAGTCAATTCCCCAGACATCAAAGAGCTCTATCTAGAGATTGGTTGTTAGAGTCATAGCATCTCGTGCATTGATATTCCCGTGCCTCCTCGACAAGCTCCACATCTTCGAATGAAATCTTTTGTGTCTTGATACATGGTTGGCCAGAAAAATCCTGCTTGCCAAATCTTTGCATGTGTTCTGAATGCCCCATAATGTCCTCCATATGGTGATGAGTGGCATCTTTCAATGATCTGAAGTCCTTCTTCTATTGGCACACATCTCCTGAGCAGCCCGTCAGAGCAAACTCTGAAGAGGTATGGCTCATCCCATAAGTGGTGACGACTCTCATACATAAGCTTCTTCTTATCCGCACTGGTGCTACATATCCCCGCAACCACAAAATTAACAAGATCTGCATACCAGGGATCGGTATGGGTTATCCGATAGAACATATCGCCCCTCGAAAGTGAGTCATTAATGGGCAATTCATGTGGTTTTTCAAAATGCATTATAGACAAATAATCAAGAACAGAATTTTCTACTCCTTTTTATCTTTAATTTCTAAATCAAACTCTTGGAGTAACAAAATCCATCTTATCAAACGAGGTTTAGCATCTTTCTTGGTGAGCAAGTATTTCAAAGCAAAGATGATCGTTGTAAACAATCACTTAAGCTCCTACCAAGTAAGATCTAAACTTATCAATAGCATAAACAACCGCTAGCAACTCTTTTTCAAGAGTAGCATAATTAAGTTGTGGCCCGGGCAAAGTTTTACTAGCATATGCAATGGCATGATGCTTGTGTCTTTAGTTTGCCCTAACACGCCCCCACAAAGATAGTCACTGGCATCACACATAATTTCAAAAGGCAAAGACCAATCGTGGGGCCGGATGATTGGTGCGTAAACGAGAGCCTTTTTCAAAGTTTCAAAAGCTTCTAGATAAGCATCATCAAAAACAAAGGGAGCATCCTTGGCCAACAGGCTGGGTAAGTGGTCTAGCAATATGTGAAAAATCTTTTATGAATCTATGATAAAAACCAAAGATGGCCTAGAAAACTTCTTATCCCTCCTCGATATTCACGGGGGAGGTAACTATTCTATAACTTCTATTTTTTTGCCTTGTCTACCTCTATTCCCCTTTCTCAAATTAGGTGACCAAGCACTATTCCTTCTCTAACCATAAAATGACATTTTTCCCAATTAAGGACTAAGTGCTTTTCCTCACATCTTTGCAAAACCTTATCTATGTTTTCTAGACAATCATCAAAAGTTTTTCCATATACGTAAAAAAATCATCCATGAAAACTTCCATAATCTCTTCAATCATTTCAAAAAATATAGACATCATACATCTTTGAAAAGAAGCAGGTGCATTACATAACCCAAAAGACATTCTTCTATAAGCATAAGTTCCATATGGGCATGTAAAAGTGGTTTTGCTTTGGTCACTAGGATGGATCGGGATTTGGTGATACCCAGAATATCCATCAAGGAAACAAAAGTAAGAGTGGTTTGCCAATCGCTCTAACATCTCATCAATGAAAGGCAATGGAAAGTGGTCTTTCTTTGTGGCCTTGTTTAGTTTTTTATAGTCTATGCACATTCGCCATCCCGTGACGGTTCTTTGAGGAATTAATTCATTCTTGTCATTTTTAACAACTGTCATGCCTCCCTTTTTAGGCACAACTTGCATAGGGCTTACCCACTCGCTATGTGGCACATGATATATAATCCCTGTGTAACAACTTAAGAACTTTCTTTTTAACTACATCTCTCATCACATTGTTGAGTCTACGTTGAGGTTCTATAGATGGGGAATATCTGGATCTATAGGAATGCGATGAGTGCAAAGAGCAGTGGCTGATTCCTTTGAGGTCTTCGAGTGAATAGCCTAAGGCCGAGCGATGTTTTTCTAAGACAGTTATCAGCCTAAGAGTCTGTTCCGGAGTGAGTTTATCATTTATGATCACAGGAGACTCTGAATCTTGATTGAGGAAAGCATATGTGAGGCCTGGTGGTAAAGGTTTAAGCTCAATAGGAGGTCTAGGTGGGTTTTCGAATTCATCTAGAGGTTCTGAAGTGGTAGGATTTTCATCCTCCTCTTCAATAAAGAACTCTGAATCGTCCTTATAACTAGACTCCACAAAATGTTCTACCGAAGCCTCTTTAACTTCCTCCATAGGATCTGGTTCTGGATAAGACTCGGTTTTAGCATGGATGGCTTGGATGATAGGCAATGAAAGTCTAAGATCCTGGCCTAGTCGAATGTCTAATTCTCCGGTTTGTCCTCCTGAAGTAAGCCTTTCTATGGGTTGTCCTATTAACAGGTCAAACTCCATGATATCAAAGATATAAAAGCTAAGATGTACCATGATGTTATTGACTTTGATTGGTATGACATAAAGAATTCCTGAGCTTTGGGCAATTTGTCCTGAAGGGCTTTGTAACAATTTTGTTGTGGGGTTCAATGGCATGTTTTTGAGAAGTTCATGAACAAAGGACAATGCCATGATATTTATTCCCACAATAGGATTGTAGAGAGCATCAAAAGTGTCGTTATCAATTTGGCAACGAATAGGTACAGAAGGTGAATCCAAGCGGATTACATCAGAGGAAAGCTCTGATTCTTCTAACCATTCGCTACTTATGATTGAGACAAGCTCTTCTGTGGTCCCTTGTAAATGAGACCGGGTCCGGTCGGGTTTGTAGGATATTTTTGTGATGTTCTAACCTTCTAAGGTTTCATTCGATATCTTGAGGTGTTTCCATAATCTGTAAAGAGATCATCCTCAATATCGAGTAAGAAATCAGAGATCGGAGTGACCTCTCGGTTCTTCCGGTTCGGATCTCGGCCGGGCGGTTGTAAAGGGTTTGGAATGGAATTGAGTTCAGCTAATCCTTTTTCTTCTTCTATTATTTCTTCTATTTTTAAGTGTTTCTCTGCAGTTGGATCATCATCTTTGTTTTCCATTATTTTGTTTAAGACAACTATGCATTCAGGGATTGTAAGATGAATAAAGGATCCATTCGCAGAGGTGTTCAAGTATTTTCTCGGATTTTCTATTCAGACCAACATAAAAATATTGAATCAAAACATGGTCTGGTATGGCTAGATTAGGTCCGGATTTGGAAAGAAGATCAAAACGCCCCCCAAGTAGGCACTCAAAAATTCATTATCCTTCTCGTTTAGAGGATAGGATCGAGAGCCTAAAGTCGACTACTTTGGACATGGGGTAGAAGTCGCACAAAAAGTCACCAAACAAGTTCCCCACTCGCCTCCCATTCTCTCTTTGTTTCGATCGCATTACCCTCGGGCGAGCTTTTCCTTTCAAAGAGAATGGAAATAGCGCCCAGCCAGATGGTTTCATTGGACATGCCTTCAATATGGAGGCAGTCACATGTCTCCTCGAAAGTTTGGAGATGAAGGAAAGGGTTTTCATCTATTTCTCCCGAGAATGTATGATTTTGGACCATCTCTATTAACCTAGGGCGAAACTCATAGGTCCCAGTATGGATAGGTTTAGAGGATAGCACAGGCCTATAAGCTTGCTCCATGGGTGCCAAGTATTGGTAAAGGAGGGTAGTATCCATTTTGGATAGTGGCCAACAGATAAAAAGAAAAAAATCTACACTAAGATAATGATACAAGATTTAGTTATGCTCACGTGTTCAGCAACCGTTCTCCCTGGCAACGGCGCCAGAAATGCTTGTTGGTAAAAGTTATCCAACAGAAATATTTATAATAATCCGCAAGCGAACGGATACCGGTGAGCACTTCACCCAGGAGAGGTTTTTAAATATCGTATCCACAGGGAGAAAGGTGTGAGAATAGTGAGGCTAAACTAAATCCCTAAGACTATAGAAACGACTGGAGATGATAAAGGATGAGAAGATGTCTATGGTTGTCTAGTTTATATCCTTATAAGACTTGAAGATATTTCTTAGTGGGGACGTACTCAAAGGAAAGCAGGGACGAAACGTGCAATCCTCTAGCAACAGGGTCCTACTTGTCCTATCCAACGGGAGGTGGATTCCAAAGGAATAACGCAGCTGTCACCTACGTTAACTACCACACTCCGGAAGGTAGGGTGCATCTACGAGCTATCTAGTCCAAACACCGCGCTTGCACTAGGGGTAGCAACTTCAACTCAAGAGCGACAAGAATTGAAGTACTCTAAGAAAAGAGTCGTAAACCGAAAGAAAATATAGACAAGGAACTTACTCAAATATAAGGTTGATCCACCACGTAAGTCTCGTGGATCAAAAAGCCAGAGGCCTTTTGATCCCGAGGTACAAGCGTAGAGGAGTCACCGACAGTCCCACGCTTCCCCTTCTTCTCCTCCACCCACTTTTTAGCTCTTAAGACTAGATCTAGTCACTCTCATGGGGTACTACAGATCTAATCTCTCAACTTACTAACTATCTCACTCAACTTAATCTAAGCTCTTCTTCTAATTGTAGAGGTAGGGTTTTGGCTGTTGATCTGAGGCTGAGTCTGATGAATAATGAATTCATGACCTAGCCAAGAGGCAGGGGGTCTCCTTATATAGCCCTGGGCGATGAATGAGGACCCTTGGATCAAACCGACCTTGAGCAATGGTGTAGATTCAACCTCAATGGCGGTTAGGAACCGACGTAAGAAGATGAGGCCGACATGTGGGCCCCACCGGCAGCCGCCAGGCCATTCCCGGCGACGCCAGACTCTTCTCCCCTCAGCTTCTCCTTTCTTCCGATGTTTTCTGGTGTCTTCTAGAATGTTTTGCTTCGATTTTGGATTGAAATTCATTACGGACAAGTCTACTCATCGTATGGGGTGGAAACTCGGGCTTTTACCGCTTTTACCGTTAAGTCCCCTCGAAAAGATATAAATCACCAAAACTTGTGGAACTATGTCAAGAAAGCCCCTAGTCTATGTAGATATTCATTTTATACCCTTATTTCTTGTTTAGTTGAGTTATAATTATATATCTTAAGAGGTGTCAACAATGGGTCAAGCTAGAATTTTTTGTAGGATGACAAGCACAAGACTTGATTGAGTTTTTGATAAGATGAAGTTAGGATCAAACCTAGGCGCATTTCAAACATTTAAATTCATTTTCCAAACATAAACACTATACAAAGGCATGAATGCAACAAACAATTAAATTGAATTGCAAAAATTTAGAAACCCACATTTTACACTATCTAGCATATTAGCAACTTAACTAAACTTTATAAATTTTAGGAAATAATAAAATTATTTGTTTCTATTTAGTGTTTTCTACATCACAACCCAAAATAGAAATTTTAGGGTGTGACATGACGGCCGAAAAACCTCTAAACGCTCCTCCGGAAGACTCGTTGGGAGGGCGCATGCGAGGGATGTCCTAGGACCAGCAAGGCCGCCTAGGACGCCGGCGGTTCGAGGAGATCACCGCCGGACAGCAGGGGTAGATGGGTTGAAGGAAAAGATGATCAACAAACGGGACAAGAGGTAGATTGGTTGTCGATTGGATGTAGATGGGATCAAATCGACCATGAACCTCTTTATTATATAGAGGAGGGTGGTCTTATCCTTTTAGGAAACCATCCTTGACGTTTCCAGCTCCAAAAACTGACCTAAACACGATTAGAAAACAATCGGTTCGGATCGCGTACGGACACAGCCCACCGCGGGTTGACCGGACGCCGAGCCGCCCAGCCGGACACGCCGGTCACCAGCGTCCGGTCGATTCTAGACAGCTCTGAAACCGTGCTGGGGAACGCCGGGCTGACCGGACGCAGACGGGACGCGCATGCGTTGACCGGACGTGCCGGTCGCCAGCGTCCGGTCTTTTCCGAAAGTCCCGGAAACGCCGCCTTCTTTAACCGGACGCGCAGGTGCTTGACCGGACGCGCAGGTCACCAGCGTCCGGTCACTTCCAGAGAAGCCCGCTTGATCTTCCCTCCAAATTTGGCTAAGTCTGGGATTTTACCATGTCTTAGACCAAGCCATTTTTGGATGTCAACACGTAGGTACCGTGCTCTAAAGTGTGCGAAACAAATTGATAGGCACATCTTAGGCATGTTTTGGCAGAGATGTGTAGCAATCAGTCATGCACACAACTATATTCTACTTAGAACTGAACTAACTAACGCTGAAGCAAGCTCGAGAGAGCTCATATCATCTCAAACATTGGATCAACACTTTAGTGCTTGCAATTGTTTTCTCAAACCTTGATGTGCAATGGGAGACGGGACCCTCTACGGGCAGGACACTTCATGGCTGACTTGGTCAGAGACGATGGAGGAGTTCTCCCAGGGGTTTGGGTAAAATTGACTTGGCCACAGCGTTTTTCTCACTACTATTGGATAAATCGGATGATGGCTAACCTGCTGCATCAAGTGTGCCCGACTTGGACCAATTTTGTCTACAAAATTGGCTTTGCTCCACATGCACAGTCGCATTATAGGAGGGTGCATCTGGGTGAATCTGATGAACATATATTCCTTTCCTTTCCAAATAATTCAATTCAATTTCTAGAATTGTTTTAAGTCATTTTTTTATGTTTGACCAATTTTAAAGAAAAAAAAGTATAAATATTTATGATACCCAATAATTATATTATAGAAATATGTGTTTTTTGGTGTACCAAATGATATTAATTCGGTGTTTTTTTTTTTTTTTTTCAAAACCGGGCGCATTGACCCGTTCTGCATTAAGGGAAGTGGGAAATGTTTTTACAACCTAGTGGACCCCCGGTGAGCTGCACGAGGGCACACTAGGCAACACACTCGACAAAAGGCACCCGCTTGAACGGTGAAGCTTAGAGGGTTGTACTAAAGAGTTACACAGAGCGACTAAAGCAAAGAGTAAACAGAGCTGACCGGTCAACGGCCGCCAAAGACGCCCACCGCCGCGGCCACGTCTTGGACGGCGCGTTGGGCGTAGTATACGGACTGCCTCGCGCTTGTGGTGCGGAACCGATCCTCTGAAGTGGCTGAGAAGCCTATCGGCGACGCCGGCGTCAGTGTGGATGAGGAAGCCCCTGGGCGGCGTTCCCACTTGTTGAGCAGGACACGTTGTGCCCTCCGCTCCGGCAGAGGGTCCCGGAAGACCGACTTGGCCGCCGGGCGTGTGCTACGCCTGGGGATCCAGATGTCGTCACGAGCGATCCGCAGGTGGGGCGGCGAGGCGATAAGTGGCTGCTCCAGCGGCAACTTGAAGGAATCGACGAAAGCTACAATCCCGCAGACTGGAGGAAGCCTCGCGCACCATTGAGGCGCGAAGAAGCGGTCACCGTCGCTGCAGCTGTGGGTGCAGCAACGTAGGTGCGGTGAGATCCTCCGCCGCGGCGGCGGCGCAAGTCCCGCGAGGCTGGGCGGCGACGTTGAAGGTCTCCGCGGACGACGCATCGACCTCGGACGCCACAGCATCCGCGAAGTTGGAGCTCGACCAAACGTAGCGGCGGGAAAGGCTCCATAAGCGCCGCCAGGAGGACGGGGTGCGCGACGAGGCAGCCTCGAGCTCATCGAACATGGGGTCCGCCCTCGCGGATCCACACCCACAAGCAGCTCAAGAGAGGCGGGTCTGTGGGGAGTGCCGGTGCTGCCATCCCCAACGATGGCCTGGCGCACTCCAGCTGGGGCAAGGCCAAAGTCGATTGGGCCGAGAAAAAGGATCTGCCGACGAAGGGGAGGCATCGGCGACCCGGCCGCTAGGTGCGTCCGGGCCCCGAGACGCGGCCCCAGCGGCGGCGCGTGGCCCTGAGCGTGCAGGGGCTCCTGAACACCATGTGGAGGCTCTCGCGCACTGCTCGGGAGGCGTGCGGTGGCTGGAAGCGACGTTGGTGCCTGCAGCTCCTCGCTCGGTGCTTCGTCTCTTTGGCGGATGAGGCGGCGGGGCAGAGCCCGGGACATCGAGGCGGCGGCGTGACCCCCATCCAGGCAGTTGAAGCATAGCTGCGGCGGGGAAGGTGGCACAGGACGTCGACTGGTGAGGGTTGGGAGGGCCACGCCGTCGCCCACACCTGCGCCTCTGAACGAAGTGAAACTGTCGTCGTCGGCGGGGGGCGTTGGCGATGGAGAGCCCCGGTGAGAGCCACGCCCGCGAAGACAAAGACGGAGGTCACCAGACAGGGAGGGCGGTGGCCTAGCCGTTGGTGGGCAGGGACGCGCGCGGCGGGCTGTCGGCCAAACCTCCCAAATGCCGGCACCTAATCGAAGGAATAGGGTGCACCGCAGGGACGTCGTGCGGCCGCCGACGGCGGCGGCGCCGCCAATGCCGATCCGATTGGGTCCGACACCGGGACAGTGCTCCTACCCCCAAGGTCGGGGTGCGTGACCGGCTCCACCGCGACGTCCGCGACGGAGCCTGGGAACCTCCTGGCGAAGGGATGGACAGGCGCGCCGCACAACGATGGGGGGCCTCGGTGTCGACGAACTGGGCCCTGCGTTGTCCGGCGGTGGAGAAGAAGCCGTCTGCCCACTGTTGACACCTGTTATAGCATAATATTAATAGTTAACTAAACATGAAATAAGGGCATAATTTGAATATCAACATAGACTAGGGGTCTAACTAACATAATTCCATGAGCTTTGGTGATTTATGACTTTACAGGAACTTAACAGATAAATGCAGAGAAGAATGTAGAAAGTTCCAGAATATATCTCACATATGATGATAAGACTTGACCGTGAAGCAACTCAACCCGAAAAGTGGACTAAAACATTCTAGAAGGTACAAGAGGACACCAGAAGGAACGGATGCCGAGGTGGCATGCCACCCCGGCGGTCGCCAACCAACTAGGCGGCCGCCAGTGGGGCCCACATGTCATCCTCTCCTTTCTATGGCGGTTCACCACCGACATTGAGGTTGTATCTACACCGTTGCCAAGGTCGGTTTGATCCAAGGGCTATCGTTCATCGCCAAGGCCTATATAAGAAGACCCTCTGACCCCAGGGTGAAACCCAAATTCATTCTATCTCATTCTATTCATTATCTCTCAGTTGTAGAGGTGTCCCAATGTAAGGATAACCTCTCTCTGGGATTAGTGAATTAGAAGTAGATTAGAAGAAGATTAGCAATGTAATTAGAAATAGATTAGACATGTAATTAGAACTAGATTAGATCTAACTTAGATCTAATCAAGAGTAAAGGAGAGTGGAGCTATGCTCCTGTTCTGGAGATGTCTTCAGAGTATGGTATGTCTTTGTATCTTCTCTACAAGACTTATGATTCACATATTTATCTTCTCTATTTACTTTCATGTTTTACATATATGCTTAAGTATAGTTGTTATGCTATTGCATGGGATCTCCGCTCGTATTGAGGACTCTAGTTATTCATGGTAGCTAGAGTAGTAATTTATAGTATAGACTTGGTGTCTAGGCTATAGATTACCTGAGATTGCACCCAACCCCACGGATAGTTTGTGGTAGCCCCAGGTGGTGACAGCCCCGATGGCCGACGTATTCTACCACGTTTGGGTTGGTGTTTGTAGGACCGTAGTCGGAGCTTCCTAGCCCCCTTCTCATCTCTTTACGTGGCTAGTGTTCTGATGTCCCGGCAAGTGTTATGGTATGATTGCTATCATAG
Organism: Hyparrhenia diplandra; assembly: GCA_015847255.1. Taxonomy (NCBI): domain Eukaryota; kingdom Viridiplantae; phylum Streptophyta; class Magnoliopsida; order Poales; family Poaceae; genus Hyparrhenia; species Hyparrhenia diplandra. The sequence continues at coordinate 165,996 of JADLZK010012028.1, read as the reverse complement.
AACCTAAGTAATAGAGAAGTATTTAGGAACCTTAATCTCTCCCTTTGACCTCTTGATTAGTTTAGTTATTCTTTTACATCTTAGATATGTTATTTTTTTATGCTTTGATATTTAACAATTATCCCCCTCACTATAGTCTATTGGTTTGCTAAGTTAGTGGATACATGATTGTGACTTATTAGAATTCTTTAACCAAAGCTTCCATGTGGATACGATACCCTAGAATACTCATCCTAGAGAAAAGCTACAATGGTAGGTGTTCTATGCGCTTGCAGAATCCTTCATATTCTTTTAGCACTTAACAAATGCCAACAAGCTTTTTGCGCCGTTGTCGGGGAAGCAATTGGCCTAAAGATTCTAATGATGATCATGAAGTCTGCTAATTTAGTGTATCACTAGCTTTAGTAGGATTATCCTTGTTCTCGTTGAATTGTGGAATAGACAGACAAAAAGATGTCGCTGCGACCTTCCGACAAGATTCCACAAGAAAAGAAAGATTGAAGAACCCGTGGTGCCCGATCAATCAAGATTCATCAACATTGGAACCCTGCTATCTCAAGGTATGTAATTAAATATATATTCTAACCATGTATAGATTGAAGAAGAAGTCGCCGTCACAAGAATTCAATGCACATCTCAAGTGACGTACATAGAAGTTGCACATTATAGTAAGTATGATTAAAAAGGTGAGAAAGTCTTGCTCATGGACTTTAAATTTATTGAGTAGTTATCATTTAATTTCTTGCATTGCATTGCATGTTTACTTGATCAATTCATGCATTCACTCCGCTTAGTTTATGTTTTCTCATAATAGATCCATTGCATGTTTAGTCTTTGCATACATCCATGCATTCATCCATATAGTTTGCATATAAAATAAAAAAAAAAAATCTCACCATGATCATGCTCTTTCATCTCTTTTGATAAATCTCTATAGTGCTTTGATGCTACCTTTATTCTATTATAGTAATCTTTGGTTTGGGAGTACTGATCATACTTCCATAGGCTTTTAAATTAAGCGTGGTGCTTAGGTTAAAATAGTCTTCCTTAATTGAATTAGACATGGAGTCTAGTTTGGTTATTGAACTAAGAATTGCTTGTGTAGACATTGGTTATTTTGTTGGACTAACCCCTGCAGAAAAAACTCAAATTCAATTCGGGTAAGTCAAGAGATGAACTTAGATCGAGAGATGAGGCAAGGCATCTAATGAACTCCAACCTTGTGAAAAAGATGGCTCATTCATCATTCATGGAAGAATTGTAAGTATCAAATATCATTCACGCTCTCTTTTGCTACAAGTTATCTTTGCCTTGATCCATATGCTAGAGTGCAGCCAAGAAATAAAATTGAGTTATAAGACATGAAGTAAAAATCTGTGCTAAGAATAATCAAAGAACCATCTTTTGATTAGCATAAATGAAATCATATAAAACCTTGGACAACAACCCCTGCTTCAACCATGTTGTATTCCTTCGAGTATGTGTCCACTAATATTTTGCAGGAAAGAATTTGTGCTATGTCTATTCAATGAAGAAGAGTGTCATACAACACGATCTAGAAAAGCTAATCACTCTAAAGAAGTGGATGGACAAAGCAACAGGCCACAAGAACATTAAAGACAGGTAAGTGAATATAAATCTCATATTTGTATACAACTTTTTCTTATGTTCTATTAATATATATATATATAAATCTAAACACATGAAGGCTCTAAAAGAAAAAGAAAACATGTTCCTAGGACAAGTTTCCTTCGGGTATTCTTGGTCACTAAACTTGTAGGGACGAAGGATGAACAAAGTCTAAGGACATGGTGATTGCAACACACGATTAGGGACGGTTCAAAGATTCTCAAAAGTGTTGAGTGACAGAAGGCTCAAGCATGGGGGAGGAAGGTCGACTCCTCTAAAGATCATCCGACATTACTCTTCCTCCTCTCAAGCTTCTATCACTCGACATGCTGGTTTGCAATCCCTCTACTCACTATTACTTTGTCTCTCTAAGTTTGAATGGTTAATAAATGTCATGCATCAAAAATCAAACTTAAGATAATAAAATTTCCAACTAGAGAGAAAGTAATGGTGAGCATATAAAAATATCCAACCAAAACTTTTTTTCTCGGCATAAAAGCAACCTTAAGCTCCATGACAGTTCTACCCTTGTTTACAATTACTTGTATATTCCTTGGGTATGTGTTGTCAACTAATATTACAGAATAAAATCATGAAAGGAGCAAAAAGGTCCTAGTACAATTTGAAGAACAAGAAAGAAAGGACGATATAATAAAAGAGACAAGTGAGGAGCAAGATACACAAGAGGCCAAATAAGGAAAGCTTCAAGCATATGGAAAGATCCACCACGAGGTGTTACGGTGCCGGCATGATCTAACAATTAAGGTAACATCTTGAGGTAAGTTGTTAATAAATAAGCTTTCTCTCAACTATGGCGTGTTTATAAACAAATAGCCAAACATGTTAGAGCAACACCTTTGCTTGATCCAACTTCATTAGCTCAACATGTTTCTTTAGTTGTTCCTACCACCATTCTTTTGATCTTTTAGTCCTCATCTTGTAAGCTAGAATATTGCTTACCTTGCTTTGGAAGAATCATAATCATGCTTTTGATTTAGATAAGAAAACCCTTCCAAGAGTCAACGAGCTTGATTTGATCTGTCGAAAGTTTTAACCACAAACAATCATGCTCAATCTTCTGATCTTGTCACCCAAGTTAGGTTTAAGAAAAGTGTATAAGAAATCAACTCTATCTTGTTTGTTGTGCCTTTGGTTAGACAAGAATGAATGAAGTTTTGGTTCTGTTCGTGTTTTTCCACCAACGAGCTCATGCACTTGATTTCTACCATGACTTTACAAACCATGACACACTTTGAGTAAAAAGGTGGAGAAGCCTATCAGTCCCTTCAAAATTCAATAAGTGAATGTTTTACAAGTCTGCACACTAAAACAAGACGCTTTGCCACGCTTCACTCCAACTCATAAGACCAAAGAAAAGAACATGGGTGACGTTGTCCTTCACCATCTCATGGAGCACAACCGTCAAGATCGTAATACGCTCAAGGAAACAACAAGGTAAGAAGTCTCGTTCGAGAGGACTTAAAACACCGAACCCTCGCCGAAAAAAGGTAAAATCGGTAGTTATCCATATTTATCTTTATTGCATTGCATAATTGTTTTCTTTAGCATATTTAAATTACAACACTAGTCTTGCATTAGAAAAGAAAAATAAATATTTGTTTGTTGCATATACATTTGAAAAACTCTAAGCCCCATGTGAGTAATTTTGTGGTGTGTAACAACCCACAAGGATATTTACTGTGGTGGCATAAAAATAAAATAAATATGCATGCATCGTCATCCTTATTTGCATAGAAAATCCCCAAAAATATTTAATGTCAAAAAAGATTTCCGCATGCATAAAAAGCAATGTGGCTAACCCCTAATGCTTAATCAAGTTCCACTAGTTTTGTTGTTTATTTGAGTTCAGTAGATCCCAAAGAAGAGAGACATGACACATATGGTGTCCAAAGATTAAAGAAGATCAATCAACCACCATCACTATCTACCTCTATTTCCAACCATCAAGAACATCGAAGATTATGTCAACATCCAAATTTTGGGGGAGGGCAACCCCATGTATCCGAGATAAGTATCCTTTTATCTTATTTATTATTAGCTAAATTTTGTTTTTTTATTAGAAAGATATAAAAAGATGCATAACTAAGGAAACCAAATAAATAGAGTCTATATAGTCTTTATTAAAGAGTCTTTATTAGAGTGTGAGAATAAAATAAACTCTAAAGATAATCTCTAGCCTTGGAGATGATGAATAGTTGCTCCGGCCGTAATTCCTTTCAAGTACATACCTTTCAAGCTTAATTTCTCTCGAGCTTTTTGAATGCAAATGCTTTGACTTGAGATTTGCTTTGAACCTAAAACCTGTGTGGGTAGCAAATGCTTGCTCTAAAGTCTAGGTAATTGACAGATATGATATATGAGAGTCCGAGCCGCTATTTATCTTACTCCTAGTGATACTAGATTTCGAGATTTATCTTTTGAAAATTAAAGTGCACATGATAAGTTCCTGTGTGACAAGAGTGTTGAACCTTCTACCACAGCCATATATACATGCTCCCTAGATTAGGAAAACCCTTTAACATATATATAGGCTGCTTGCTTTACATTGAGTTTGTTCAATCTTTGTTGACCCTTAGAAACTTGTCATGCTGATCATACACACTCCACTACACCACACTCTATTCCACTCCACTCTACCCCATTTGCATTTATGCTACTTCTACCCTGGAAGTACGCATCCACAAAGCATCCATCAAATATCCACCAAAAATGTTCTACTCCTATCCTGGGAGAGAACAACCAAAAATATTTCCTATACCCATTCACTCACACATTGCTAGCCAATATCTTACAAAAGCTCCATTACATTTGTCTATCTCTCAAAAGTTATTACAAAAGAGATCTGGGTTGTAGATTTAAAAAAAAAAAAAAAAAAAAAAAAAAAAAAAAAAGAAAGGGAGATGAAAAATGGACAAAAGTCCTACGGGCGAGTAGAGCCTACCTCCCTAAGAAGAAAAAAAAAAGAAGAAAAAGAAAGGGAGATGAAAAATGGACAAAAGTCCTACGGGCGAGTAGAGCCTACCTCCCTAAGAAAAAGAAAAAAATAATAATAAAGATGAAAAATGGACAAGTGTCCGAGGGTGAGTAGAACCCACATCTTTAAAGAGAGGAAATAAAAGACAAAAGTCTAGGGTGAGCAGAGCCCACCTCTCTAAAAAAAAAAATAAAGAAAGAAAAAGATACAACCCAGGTTCTCTGCAAAGTTTCCAAATTTAAAACAGAGAAGATTCCTCAAGGAGCAAAAGTAAGATTTCCCCTCATCCATTCCCCACTATCACCTACCACCATATTCATTCCCTCATACAAATACACTACTTGATCAAGTGTGACTCGTAACTTTGGATCCATTGCTTGAATTTACAATATATGTTTAGTAAGTAGAATTTAGTTTCTCCCACCTATGAGCTCCGGATATAAAACCTTAGATTTAGGGTGAGAGAGAAGAAGGCATAGTGTCCTACTTGCCTTATTCCAAAAATACCACATACTATGAGAGAAAGGCAACATAACATTATTGCCTAAGTGAGGATCCACAAATACCACAAATGAGAGATTAGAGAGAGTCATACCGAGGAACTTTGAGTTTTAATTGAAAACCAAAGAAAACTCCGTAAGACAGCTTGATCAAAAGAGTTTGAGATATAGTGTTCGACTTGATCGTTTCTATCTTTCAATTACCCAAGATTAAAGAAAAAAGATATAAGCCCCAAAAAGGTAAGAGGTAATATGGGTAAGTTGATGTTTTGAAAAAGTTTATCTTTATTTGGAGAGAAATTTTGTTTGAAAGCATGTGTATTTTTGAAGGTGTGAAAGCGTTGTAGCAACTCCCGATCCATTGCTAAGTTTGGCTTTACTAGGGACTAGCAAAGGGTAAGCTTGGGGGGAACTTGTTGACACCTGTTATAGCATAATATTAATAGTCAACTAAACATCAAATAAGGGCATAAAATGAATATCAACATAGACTAGGGGTTTTACTAACATAATTCCACGAGCTTTGGTGATTTATATATTTTCAGAACTTAACAGATAAATGCAGAGAAAGATGTAGAAAGTTCCGAGTATATAAGACATATATGATGATAAGACTTGACCGTGAAGCAACTCAACCCGAAAAAGTGGACTAAAACATTCTAGAAGGTACTAGAGGACACCGAAGGAACGAGATGCCGAGGTGGCATGCCACCGGGCGGCCGCCAGTGCCAACTTAGGCCGGCCACCGGGGTGGGTCCCACATGTCATCCTCTCCTTTCTATGGCGGTTCACCACCGACATTGAGGTTGTATCTACACCATTGCCAAGGTCGGTTTGATCCAAGGGCTATCGCTCATCGCCAAGGCCTATATAAGAAGACCCCCGACCCCGTGGTGAAACCCAAATTCATTCTATCTCATTCTATTCATTATCTCTCGCTTGTAGAGGTGTCCCAATGTAAGGATAACCTCTCTCTCGATTAGTGAATTAGAAGTAGATTAGAAGAAGATTAGCAATGTAATTAGAAATAGATTAGACATGTAATTAGAACTAGATTAGATCTAACTTAGATCTAATCAAGAGTAAAGGAGAGAGGAGCTATGCTCCTGCTCGAGATGTCTTCGTAGTATGGTATGTCTTTGTATCTTCTCTACAAGACTTATGATTCACATATTTATCTTCTCTATTTACTTTCATGTTTTACATATATGGTTAAGTATAGTTGTTATGCTATTGCATGGGATCTCCGCTTCGTATTGAGGACTCTAGTTATTCATGGTAGCTAGAGTAGTAATTTATAGTATAGACTTGGTGTCTAGGCTATAGGTTACTTGAGATTGCACCCAACCCCACGGATAGTTTGTGGTAGCCCTGTGTGGTGACAAAATTGATGGCCGACATATTCCACCACGTTCGGGTTGGTGTTTGTAGGACCGTAGTCGGAGCTTCCTAGCCCCTTCTCATCTCTTTCTCGTGGCTAGTGTTCTCATGTCCCGGCAAGTTATGGTATGATTGCTATCATAGAACCTAAGTAATAGAGAAGTATTTAGGAACCTTGATCTCTCCCTTTGACCTCTTGATTAGTTTAGTTATTCTTTTATAATCTTAGATATGTTATTTTATGCTTTACTCTTTAACAATTATCTCCTCACTATAGTCTATTGGTTTGCTAAGTTAGTGGATACATGATTGTGACTTATTAGAATTCTTTAACCAAAGCTTCCCTATGGATACGATACTCTAGAATACTCATCCTAGGGAAAAGCTACAATGGTAGGTGTTCTCAGGCGCTTTTTGCAGAATCCTTCATGTTCTTTTAGCACTTAACAAATGCCAACACCCACCGCATACCCTTGGGCCTTCCAACGGCGGTGGGAGATGCTGACGAGCCTGGGCCGGAAGGGCGCACAAGGATGACCTCCGGGTGGCCATCACCAAAAGCGCCGCCGTATCTGAAACCGCAGGGACAACGATGTCACGACCGGACGGGCGTGCATGGGGCGTCCTCCCTAGGCAGCCGAGCAGCCGCTGACCGCTGCTTTCAAGGCGAGCCCGACGTTGAGGAGTCCGCGACGGCGCCATCGTCGAGCAGCGGTAGAGCAACCGATGGGCATCCCAGAGGCGATGAGGCGGGCGGCGGTTGGGGTAGCGACGTAGGAGGCCCCCTCGCGATGAAGGCGCAGGAGGGGAAGCAGCCTGAGTGGTGGGCGGCAGGCGACGCTGAGGGGGCGATCACTGGGACGCACGCGATCTCGCCCTCCTCAAGGGGCGTCACACCCGCCCCCACACTGTCGATGTTTTACGACCGAGAGCCTGCCACGGGTGAACCGGCAGCTTTGTTCAGGCCTCGATGATCCCGAGGAGCTCGGCGGTTTGTTACGCACCGACATTGAGAGCGGGTTTTTATACTGGTTCGGGCCCTCGATCCTTGATCGAGTAAAGACCTTTACGTCCAGTCGGCGTGAGCCTGTTTTAGATTGATGGGGTCAACCGAGGATCGGTTGTGTTGTTTACAGCACTTGATGTGTTCAAGTTGCGTTCACCTCTACGAGGTGCTCCTTGGTCGCCTTTTATAGTTCAAGGGACCAAGGAGCTCGCTACGGTCCTAGTCGGATACAGAGAGGGTTGTCCGACGAGGATTCGAACACCCAAACTCTAAACAGAGATCTGACTGGAGTTCTATCCTAGTTACAACAGAAGCCATCGTTGCTACGCTTCCATTGCCTTCTGGGAGTTGTTTGTGGCCGCAGGCTAGGATAGAACCCCTCGCGAACAACTCGGTAGAGTTCTTTGGTGATCCCGTATCCACAAGCCCCCGAGCATCTCAAGGTTGAGTCATGAGAGCTGCTCTTCGCTCTTCTCGGATGAAGCCTTGATATGGTCTTGAGATCATCATACCGTGTGCGCTTTGAAAAAGTGCACCCGTAGGGTGTAGCCCCCGAGCTTCTTGCTTTTTGGCACAAAGAGCCGAAGGTCTTTGAGTTCTTCTCCTCCGTCTTCGAGTTCTTCTCGTTCCGAGCTCCGCCTTCGGGTTCTTCCATTCCGGGAGTTCTTCTTCGGCGGTGTGCACTTTGAAAAAAGTGCTCCCGTGGGGGTGTAGCCCCCGAGCTTCTTGCTTTTTGGCACAAAGAGCTGAAGGTCTTTGAGTTCTTCTCCTCCTCGTCTTCGAAGTTCTTCTCGCTCCGAGTCCTTTTGAAAAAATCTTGTCCCGGGTATCCTATAGCCCCTCGAGCATCTTGGAGTTCTTTTGTAGATAGAGCTCCTAGAGGTTCTTTTGCCCTTCGTGATTTTTTGACCGTTTCTCTTTTTCATGCAATCACGGGTCACACAAAGGCGCTTTTACTTGCGCCTAGCTTTTTTTCGAAACATCTCGTGTTGCGGTCGGCCGCAATGAATTGGCCGCCGCTGGAATTGAGGTGACCGTTCATTGCTGGTTGCCTCGTCTTCCATGGACCCGGTCTATAGGCATGCTGATTTTTGCCTATAAGTTGGGCCATCGGCTTGGTGCAAAGCCGTAGCGTCCTTCTTCTTCACTTCTTCTCCTTCCTCTTGGAGTCTCCCTTCCTCTCAGAGAATAGCTTCTCTGAAGCTTGGAACCATGGCGATGCTGGGTGAGCGAGTTGGATCAGCCCCCGTGCGTGGTCTTGAGCCTTCTCGAGGTTCTTTTTCTTGTGAGTGAGGGATGTCTTGTGAATGGGCATAGCGGCAAGGGGCTATTCCCACAGGAAATTCCACACCGAGAAAGTTTGAGGAGCAAGTGCGGGATGCCTTGTGACCTTTTAAGGTGATCTCCTCTCGTTCTCCATTTTTTCTTGGTGTGGGTCCAGTCGGGTTCTTCTGAGCTCCATTTGGATCTCTTTGGCCGGCTTGTTCCCTTTATGGATTGAAGGGAAGAGCCGTGTCCATTGAGTTCTCGGCTGGATGAGGGTTCTTCGAGGGGTGCTTCCTTCTTCTCTCTCGAGGGGTTCTCACTCTGGGGAGGGCTCTAATCGCCTGCCTGGCCCCGACGATCCACGGCATCCACGGGTTCTTCATCGGTCATCATTCATGGCTTCGAGCTCCTCATGCCATCGGTGCCGGAGTTCCTTCGAGCCGCTGAAGAGTTCTTCGGGAGTTCGGCGCCGCCTCCGTAGGAACCTCCACCCAGCCGCTGGCGGCATGTTTAGAGTCAGTAGGGAGCCTTTTGTCTTCTTTGTATCTTGTAAGGAGTTGATCTCCACTTTGTAATCTTCTTTGATGATCAATAAAAGAGTTCTTTTTCTTTACTATCATTGTTGTGTCTCTTGTCATCTGGCTTCTGTAATGTTGGTCAGGCTTGTTCTTGTGCTGACGGGTTGTTTGCCTTCGATGTCGTCGACTTCTTGTGGCTTTGGGTGCTTCGAGTTGTTTTACTCGCGATCAATGGTCTTTGAAGAGTTCTTTCTTCTTACTGGCGAGGGATCCGACCATTGTGTCGTCATTTTACCTTTGTTCGTGTAAAAGGGAGAGCCGTTGTCACTTCAAATTAATTTCGAGTTGTAGAGGCTCTCGTTACAAAGAGTTTTGTTACATAGCGGTTGGGAAAAAAATCCCTCTCCTTAAATACTCGGCTACGGTCCTTTCTTTTCCTCTGCCTGCCATTTGCGCTCGCAATTAGCAATCTCTTGCCCTAACTCTTCTACGCCGCTGCTGCTTTTGCCTTCTCGCCGCCATCATTAGCAAACCCTAATCGCCCCGTCCTTCGTCCCTTTTTTCTTCCTCGTTTCATGGCGAGGGGCTCTTTTCTAAGAGCTCGTCAAGGGGTAGGAGGAGATGCCTCCCGAGGTGGAGGCGGCGATGAAGAAGATCTGGGCGGAGCCGACCCACTACCGTCGAGGACATGGCGGATCTTGAGCGGCGGAGGCTTCTTCTTCCGCGGGGAGCTTTAAATTTGGAAGCTCCCCACAGGTCATCGTATCCCTGCTCCCGGCCCTCTTGAGATCGCCTTGTTCGTCTCTTTCGTTCGTGCCGGTCTTTGTCTTCCTGCTACTGCTTTTTTCCATGAGTTTCTTTAGACTTATGGGATTGCCCTCTCCCATCTCTCCCCTAATGGGGTTCTTCTTCTTTCCATCTTTGTTCATGCCCTGTGAGGCTTTCATAGGCATTCCACCTTCTCTGAAGTTGTTCCATTACTTCTTCCGCCTCCATCCTGGTTACGATCTTTACGCACTTGGATGTGTCTCGATCCGGGCCCGCGGGGGTTGGAAAGGGGCGTTCTTTGATTATGAACTTCCCGATTACGTCTGCGGGCCGGGGCGCTCTAGCCGGTTCTATCTTGGCGCCCTCCTCCCCGTTCTTGCCAATCATGAGGCAATGAGCCCTGTTGCTCCTGACACCTTGAAGGTTGAATCTCCTGAGGAGGTGGAGGTTGCTGAACTTGTTAATTGTGTCAAGTTCTTGAAGCAGGGTGGTCTTAGTGGCCCCGGCATTGTTGCTAGCTTCATGCGCCGCCGGATTCAGCCCTTGATGGCGAGGGAGAAGTACGGCTTCGGTATACCGACCACGAGGATCCTTCTCGGGTTGGTAATGATGGTTCTCGAGTTGTCCGAGGCGGAGTTGATGGAATCTCTCTGTCTTGTTCGAAGGATGTCTTTGGTGACTCCGATCCAAGTTGTGGAGTACTCTGCTGCTAATCCTCCTCCGGGCGTGAGTTCTTTTTTTTCTCTGTTGGATCTTGCGGGGAAAAAGTTCTTTTTACTCGACTTTTCGCTTTTAATCGACATCTTGGCGCAATTATTACAAACTGTTGTGGTGACTGTGGGCTGCGATGCCGCTGCCCCCCCCTGGCCAAGGTCCGCGTCCCAAACCTTCCTGGTATGAGTGTTGGGGGTTCTTCGTATGTTCCCTTTACTCCAGATCTGTGGGTTCTTGCCCTTATAGGTCGCATAGCGTCGGGCGCTGCTTACGTTGAAGAGCCGTTGCTTCTTCTCCGCCAATACTCCCAAGAGGACTCGCCTTGGTGGTCTTTGCTTTCGGACTTCTTTTGCGGGGAGGCCACGGGTAATATTCTTATAGGTGAGGGGGTTGTTCTTACTCGTCAATCCCACTCTTTTTTCCATATAAGTTGACACATATCTGCTTTTTCCGGATGGCACTCTGCATTTGCTTTTTGAGCATGGAGAAGAGCAGGCCCGAGTCTCTTATGCGGAACCCGTAAGTTCTTTTGAACTGTTGCCGCGGAGTTCTTTGATCTTGGTGTCTTAGTATTGTTTTTGTTTTTTGCAGCCCACATACTCCGCAGTTTGGGTGCTTACGGTCGTCGTTCTGTTTACCTTCATGTTCCTACTCCGGAAGTGAAGCCTTCGTGGGCGGTTGGTTTGCCCCTCGTGCTCCTCGTGTCCTTTAGGTATGTACTCTTCGGGCGAGCTCTTTTTTGGTAGGACTTGAGGCGTCTTAATACGTGGGGTTCTTTTTTTCGCGAGGCCTGCTGTGGAAGTTCCCGGAGTCTGTTTCTCCGGAGTTCTTACGAGCGCCCCCGTGTTGGTGTCTCTTGGTTGTGGTGATCTTGGTGGTCAATCTTCCACCGCAGGGGTCTCCTCTGCCCGCAGCTATTCGAGTTCTTCTGAGCCCGCCGTGCCTGAACTTCGTCGGGATCCTTCTCTCTCGACTTGAAGAATCTTGCGAGTCCATAGATTCAGTTTTGATCTAGGTCCTCGGGTTCTTTGACTTTGTCGGGCGTGTATAGTTATGTGGCTTGCTGCTCTGCATGCGCGCTTTGACCACAAGTTCCGTGTATTTGTCGAGCTCTTTTTTTGGTTTCTTGACCATCCTCTTCTCATTGAGTTGTCTTTGAGCTTGACTTTCTTACGCTTTTGTTGCGTCTTTTGTGCGTGACCTTCCCTCTTCACCGTTGCTCTTGAGGGCGATTCTCTCGTGAGTTGTTTTGTCCTTGTAGTCTTTTGGAGCTCTTTTTTTTTTTGTTCGGTTCTTTTTCCCACCGTTTCTGGTTCTAGCTCTTTCGGGTGACCAAGACCGGTCGAGAGACCATGATTGGTGATCTCATGTGAGCTTCGGCCAAGACAAAAAGGACGCTTTGGCTGTTCTTCGGGCAAAGTTTGCGAGCTCCGGCACCGTCTCTCCTCTTCCGAGTGTATCCGTCTCTCTCGAAGATCATGGCTTGACCTCGGAGGGGTTTCTTCCTCATGCGTCCGAGTGCTTCCGCTTCTTTGTGGGAGATGTCGCCGGGAGGCTTCGAGGAGTTCTCTCTACTACTTCCATCATCTCGTGCGGATTTACCCATTGCGTAGGTTGTTAATGGGTTTGCCGCTGAAGCTCATGCGGAGATGATGGAGACGGAGAACCCCGTGGTCGATGCGTACCGTTGTGTCCCTTTGTCGGCACCATTGATCTTGGCATGAACGAGGAGGTGGACCTTGACTTTGATGCGGCTTTGAGTGCCCGGTGATGCGACCTTCGTCCATCTTGTAATGAACAATTTGTGGTGGCTTATTGGTTGATGGCCTTTTGAACACTTGTGTGTCACGCCTTCGTGCGTGACTTTTGAATACTTGTGTCTGTCTTCGTGCGGACTTTTTGCGTAAGTTTTTTCTGCTTGCTTCTTGAGCTTTTGTTTGTCTTGCTTCTTTTTTGACTCCTTGGGATCATTTTAGAGCTGCTTAGGAATCCTGCTCTGACCCGCGGATCTCTTTTGATGTTACGGTTTTAGCTCTTGATCTGATGGAGTAGTCTAGAAGTCTTGCTTCTGGTCGCCAGGGTTCTTTTCTTCTAGTGACTTGATTGCATCCTCCTCTCGCCGTTGTTGTGCGGAGTTGATTGTTGAGTTTGCACCTTTAGGGTTCTTCCTTAGGCATCCGGCTTCGTCTTCTTTTACGTAGACGCGTGCCGAGTTGTTTGGAGTCTTGCTCTAGGTCATCAGGGTTGTTCTTCGACGCGTCGCCTAGCCTTCTTGTAGACCTGCTAGAATATATTGGAGTCTTGCTCCCGTGCGCCGTGGTTGTTTCTTCCCTATCGCCCGACTTGTCTTTTTCTTTTAGACTTGTCATAGTGGATTGGAGTCATGCTCCTAAGTACCAGAGCTGTTTTACTCTGGATTTTCAGCTTATCTTTCTAGACTTGCTGATGATGGTTGGGGTCATGCCCCGATTTGTCAGGGTTGTTTTCCTCTGACATGCGACTTTTGTCTTTTCTTAAGACTTGTCGCGATGGTTGGAGACTTGCTCCTCAGTACCCGAGTTGTTTTACTCTGGATTTTCAGCTTGTCTTTCTAGACTTGTTGATGATGGTTGGGGTCGTGCCCCGATTTGTCAAGGTTGTTTTCCTCTCGATATAGGACTTTTGTCTTTTCTTAAGACTTGTTGTGATGGTTGGAGGCTTGCTCCGGCCGTTAGGTTTCTCCTTTTAGGCCTCTAGCGTTGTCTTTCTTAGACTTGTTGTGATGGGTGGAGTCTTGCTCCGAATAGAGTTGTTCTAACTCTGGTTTGCCGCTTCTGGGCTAGGGAGCTCCCATGCTGTCCGGTGGACTATAACATGACGTCCCATGAAAAAGGTTCTTAGTCCGGGTCCATTTAAGTGCACTGCGGACTGAAGGTCAAGATGGTTGGGTTTCTATTTCACAACACTAAAATCCATCTTGCCCGGTTTGGGCTGCTCTGCTTTCTGAGAGACTTGATGTGAGACGATGGGTTTCTATTTCACAACACTACACCGTTCACGCCCGATTCGAAAGGCCGTCCGCCGTCATTGGACATAGTGGCACTTTACGGACCCTCGATGGCCTCTGCGACCTAACGTGCGATTCCCGCCTCTCTTTTTTTTAGAGTTACGGTCCTCGATCTCCCGTTAAGATTTAAGGAGTGGGCGCTATTCCGAGCTAGGGCGTCGTGTTGGTTCCATCCTTGAATTGGTGACCTCCGCTCGGTGGTCGGGGTAGCCTTCTTTTTGGTCGACTTCTTTCTTTGAAGTGCCAATTCGAGCTGTTGTTCTTCTCCCTTGGGATGTTGGTAGCTTCGCTCTGGTCGACTTCTTTTTTGGTTTGAAGTGCCAGGGAGTTGTTGTCTTGGTGACCTATCCTCTGGTTGGATGGTCTAGAGTTGTTCTTAGGCCGCCTTCTTCTTCTTGAAGTGTCGAGAGTTGTTTTGCTTTTCAAGGTCTTCTCTTGTCTTTGGTGGCCTTGAGTTCCTCGATTATGGGTAGAACCTTACGAAATGGCTTATGTGCCGGGTTTCGATTTCTTCTCCTTCCATTGTCATTAGCTCGTAGGTTCCGTGTCCCCCGATACTCTTTTGACGATGAAGGGTCCGTCCCCATGGACCGGCGGCTTGTGCTTGCCTTCGTCTTCTGGTTTCTTTTGAGTACTTGATCTCCTGGGTTGAGTTTCCTTGGATGTGTGCTTTTGTCGTAGTGCCTTCTTAGTCCTTGAAGGTATCTTGCGTTCTGAAGGGTGGCATCTCGCTTCGACTTCTTACGCACCGGTCGATCTCAAGTCTCCTTGTCTCATTTCTCCTTCTCCTTCTTCAAATTGCTTGATCCTTGGAGAGCTCCATATCGCAGTCTGCCGGTAGGACAACCGACCCGTAGGTTAGGAAAAAAGGGAGAGTAGCCTTTGTTGCTCTGTGATTTGAGTCCTTAGGCCCCGGGCGACTTTTGGGAGTTCATCGATCCATTTGGCTCCATAGTCTTTGAGTTCTTCATACGGTCTTGGCTTCGGCCCGGCGAGGATTAGCCCATTGGCCCTTTCCACTTGCCCGTTAGCTTGGGGGTGTGCCACAATCGCGTAGTCGGCGCGTATGCCACGCCTCGTGCCCAATCTTCGAAATCGCGGCGCGTGAAGGGTGATCCGAGGTCCGTGATGATCCCGTTGGGTACTCGAATCTGTGCATGATCTCTTGTATGAACTCGGCCGCTTTGGTGGAGGGTGTAGGTGACCAAAGGGCTTATATTCTATCCACTTGGTGAATTTGTCGATGGCGGCGAAGATGTATTCGTATCCTCCTTTGGCTCTTTTTAAGTGGTCCGACTTGATCCGGTCCCTAGCACGAAAAAGGCCATGATGGAGGTATGCGATCGAGTTGTGGTGGTACATGTGCTGTCTTGCAAACATCCGGCATCCTTTGCATCTTCCGACGAGTTCTTCTACGTCTTTGAGAGCCGCTGGCGGTGGTATCCAGTTCGAATCTTTGAAGCGTTCTTGGCGGCTTGCGTGGTTGCCGCAAAGATCGAGTGGATTTCTTTGAGGATTTCTTTTCCCTCTTGAGCTTATGCATTTGAGTAGAACTCGATGATCTTTGCTCTTTTTGTAAAGCTTGTCCCCAATGAGCACGTAGTTCTTGCTTCTTCTCAAGATCCTTGTGGCTTCGGCTTTGTCTTGGGGTAGCGTCTTGTTTTTGATGAAGTTAATGATATCTTCGATCCGTGGAGTTGTTCTACGACCGGGAGATATTATCATTATTTCGCTAGAGCTGATGGCTCCATGTCATTGTCTTACGGCTTCTCCTTGATTGAGGGCTTCAAGAGCTCTTCGACGAATACTCCCGGTGGGACTTGCGCCTCGCGGGATCCGAGCTTGGCTAGTATGTCTGCGCAGCCACGTTTGAGTCTTGGAAGTTCTTTTTCAATTTGCGTTTCCTTACAGCGCAAAGAGGCCCATGCTTGTCCTTTGTGCGGTCCATTCCTTGTTGACTTGATTGATGACAACAAATGAGTCGCCAGTATACTTGAAGTCTTTTTGATTCCCGAGTTCTTGTTACTTTGAGGTCATGGATGAGTGCTTCATATTCTGCCTCGTTGTTTGTAGCCCGCCACATGATTTGCAAAAGACATATTTGAGTTGTCTTCCTTCCGAAGATATGAATAGAATCCCGGCTCTGCTCCCCGAGCTTCAATGAACCATCAAGTACATGCTCCAATGTTTCTTGATGTCATCGGGTATGGGTTGTTGGAGCTCTGTCCACTCGCTATGAAGTCCGGAAGTGCCCGGGATTTGATTGCTCTCCGTGGTGTGAACTCTAGATTTAGTGCTCCGAGTTCAACTGCCCATTTTGATATGCGTCCTGTTGAATCTCTGTTCCGCAGGATGTCTCCAAGTGGGGAGTCTGTGACCACTTGTTATCTTGTGGTTGCCGGCAGTGCCGTACCTTCCTTGAGGTGATCGGTATGGAGTAGAGTAGTTTCTGTACGTGAGGGTACCTAGCCTTGCATTCTGATAGAACCTCGCTCACGTAGTAAACTGGCCTCTGCACTTTGTTGGTGTGTCCGGGCTCTTCTCTCTCCACGATGCTTGCTGAGCTGACCACTGTGTTGGTTGCTGCTATGTATAGCATGAGTTCTTCTTGATCCTTTGGAGGAGTTAGGACTGGAGCTGACATTAGGTATTGCTTGAGTTCTTCGAATGCCTTGTCTGCTTCTGTAGTCCATTTGAACTTTCCCTTGGCCTTGATTAATTAGCTTGAAGAAGGGTAGTCCTTTCTCTCCAAGTTTTGATATGAATCTGTTGAGTCTTGCCATGCACCCCCGTGAGTTTCTGGACATCCTTGACGCTTCAGGGTTGTTTCATCTCTGTGATTGCTTTGATTTGCTTGGTGCTGGCTTCTATGCCTCTGCTGCTGACCAAGAACCCTAGCAGTCGCCCCGATGGTACTCCAAAAACGCACTTTGTTGGATTGAGCTTCCACTTCCACTTCTTGAGGTTGATGAAAGTCTCTTCCAGGTCTTGGATCAGAGTGTCTGGCTCTCTTGTTTTCACCACTGCGTCGTCCATGTATGCTTCGGCGTTCTTGCCAATCTGCTCTCCTAAACAGGTCTGTATCGCTTCTTTGATACGTTGCTCGGGCGTTCTTCAATCCGAAGGACATTGTTTTGTAGCGATAAGCACCGAACGGGGTGATGAAAGAGGTCTTGCTCGATCTTCCTTCTTTAGCACTATCCGGTGATATCCCGAGTAGCAATCCAAGAATGATAGTAGAGCCGATCCCCGCCGTGGAGTCCACTATCCGTCGATCCTTGGTAACCCGAAGGGATCTTTCGAGGCGTTGCTTGTTCAGTCGTGTAGTCCACACACATGCGCGTCATTCGAGGTGTTCTTCTTTTGTACCGGAACCCGGGTTAGCTAGCCAATCTGATGCGGGATTTCTCGATGAACCCGTACAAGAGTAGTTTCACGATCTCCTTCTTGATGGCTTCTTTCTTTTACGGTGAGAACCTCCTTAGTCTTTGCTTGATGGGTTTGGACCCTTCGTTGATGTCGATTATGTGCTCGGCCCAGCTCCTTTGGGACACCGGGCATATTCGCTGGTTTTCAGGCGAAGATGTCTTTGTGTTCCTTCAGAAAGCTGGTGAGCGCGAAATCCTATTTTAGAGATAGGTGAGCGCTGATGATCGCCGTCTTGGATGGATCACCCGGTCCGCAAGTCGATGTGCTTCACGTCGGCTTCTTTGTGGGGTGCCAAGATTGCTAGCTTCTTGGCTGGAATCTCGAGTTCTTTCCCGATTTGTCTCCTTCACCATCTTGTTGACTTCTTTCTTCTCCAAGAGCTCTCCGGTCTTGTTTGCAATCTCGATGGCTTGTACATCACACTCGAAAGCCTTCTTGAGGTCTCCTTTGATTGAAAAGAACCCCAAATGGCGCCCGGCATCTTTAGCGAGAGATACGGGTAGTGTGGAATAGCCATGAATTTTGCAATTGCCGGTCTTCCCATGATGGCGTGATAAGGTGACTCGAGATCTCGCTACCGAACTTGATGTACTCCGTTCGGTAGTTGATCGGAGATCCAAAGGTGACCGGCAAGGTAACTTGTTCGATTGGTATCATTTGCTCGTCCGGGGACTATCCCATAGAAGGGTGTTCTGGAGGGAGCGATCAAACAAGAGAGGTCTAGTCCCATCTTGTCCAGTGTCTCCGAGAATATGATGTTCAGCCCTGCCCCTCCGTCGATCAATACCTTGGTAACTGTGACTCCAGCTATCGTGGGTTCTAGTACCAAGGGATACAGTCCGGCGTTGCCTATGCTTGTCCATTGAACCTCCCTTGTGAATTGTATAGGGTATTGGGACCAGTTGAGGTAGCGTGGCGTTGCGGGCTCTATTTGCCATGATCGAGCCGGAGTGCTAGCTTGTCTTGTCTCTTGCTTTTTGATCCGGGAACTCTAGAGAATATGGCGTTCGAGAGATCTTCTTGCTTTTCGAAAATCTCCTATTTTTGGTTCGTCATTGGGTTCTCCTCTATCTTCTTTGACTTCCCGCTTCGGCGAGTTATTTCCTCCCTTGTATTTCTCTTGGAATATTGTGCGGCTTCGGGCGTGTCTTTGAGCTCTAGGGTGGAATATACAAGGCAGGTCTTCGACTTTATATTGCTTCATTGCCACTTGTTGTTGTTGTTGTTGTTGTTGTTGTTGTTGTTGTTGTTGTTGTTGTTGTTGTTGTTGTTGTTGTTGTTGAACTTCGTTTGTAGGGCTTCTTAGGCTTCTCCGCCAACGCGACGGTGTTGTCGGCCCTCGCTTCTTGTTACTCGTTGAGAGTTGTTACGTTCCTTCTTCGAGGCCTTCCGAGTTCTTTCTTTTTTCGGAAAGCGGTCTCGGGTTCTTTCCTCGGCGTCGATCATCTTCTCAACAGTTTGCTTGAACTTGCTCGTTGGTTCTTGGGTTGTCCTTGTAGAAGTCGGAGAATTTCCACCTTGAGAAGATCCCATTACCGAAGGCATTGATCACTTCTCTTTCGTGATGTCGTGCACTTGGGACCTCATCTCGCCAAATCTTGAACTAATCTCTCGGGGTTTCTCCTTGCTTACGCTTGAGACTTTTCAACTCGCTTGAGTAATAGGATGGGTGATGATTCTGCCAAGTTGTTGTAGAATACTTTTTGCAAATCTTCCCAAGATCGATTGAGCCCTCTTCGATCTTGTCGAACCATTAGAGTGGCATAGCTTCTAGAGCCATGGGAAAGAAAATGGCTTTTGCGTCATCATCTCCTCCTGCCAACTCGATGGATTGCGAGTAGACTCTGAGCCATTGTCTGGGCTCTGTTTTCCCATCATATTTTGAGTGATTGGAAGGCTTGAACTTGGGCGGTAGCTTGACTTCTTGCAGTCTTTTCACAAAGCATGGGAACCTGTCGTAGCCTCCCGTAGCTCTTTCTTCAAGTCTTCCCAAGGTTCTTCCTCCTTTTGATTGAGTTTTTGCAGTGTCGAAAGCTTGACTCTACGACTTCTTCTTGTTGGCTTGGTCTTGGGGCGAGGCTCTTCCACCGGGTCTCCGGCTTCCCTCACGGTCCCTCCGTGGTGGCCCAGGAGTTTCTAGAGTTCTCCGGCATGCTCGGCCTTTCGAAGACGTTTGACCGACTTCCTTGTGCACGAGAGTTGTTTGCCCTTGACTCGCGACGTTCTAGGAGCTCTTTCACGGGTGGCTTTCTCTGGCGCTTCCTTGATGAGCTTCTCTTCGCCGCTCGGGTTTGATGCGTCTTGAGGCGTTCGATCAACTCTTGTATCCTTGTTGACGGTAACCAACTACATATCAAACACCGTCAACATACACCAAAACCACTTAGAGATAGGGCTTTTTAACTAACAAATTCCATAGTTTTGGTGTATATTTGGTTCTTGCGGGTACAAGACAAAACATGTGCACTTTGGGCCAAAATACAAGGAAAAAGAATAAAAATACAATAAATAGAAAAAGCCCACAAGTGACAAATGGCAAGACCAATCCAACTTACCTCGGCCAAAGCCACAAACTCAAAGCTCTCCACGTCCAAACCAGGCCCAAGATAACGAAACATGACGACACGTCAAAGCCGGGCCGGTTTGGGGCCAACCAGGGGTGCGCCCGCACCACTGGTGCGCCCGCACCCTCCTTTCTCGCAGTGGGGCCGGGCCGGTCGCAGGCGGTACATTAACTCGAAGAACGTCGGTGGCGCCGTGGACTAGGTTCGATGAACCCGCAAAACCGACTATTCTTGGTCGGTTTGGACATTATGGTGGTGGTGGCTATTTTCCAAGGACCCCCCTCTACTCAAGCTATAAAAGGAAGGCTCCTACACCTCTCTCAACAACCATTCCAAGGAGAATTCAGCACATTTGAGCAAGAGGAGTAGCTTAGCCTTCTTCCTACCTTGTAAATTCTAGAGAGTGAGAGAGGAAAAGCTAGAAGGAAACTTGGCTCCTTCTACTGGAGTTGTCGGAGTAGCTTCGGTGATCCGCGGTTCCTAGGAGGTCGGAGTGCTTGACTTGCCCGGCACACCACGACGCTTGTACCTCTACGGGCTTCTTACAATTTGGTGAGCAAGCTTGTGTTCATCTCTCGGCTTATTGTCTTTCCGATTACATTATCTTAACTTGTTATAGTCTTACGGGATCGGTAGATTGTCTCCTTTGAGCGTTATTTCTTGGTGAAGGAAACTCTTTGACCGGGGAACTTTGGCCAACATCAAGAACTCGTGACCAATAGTGCAAACGTGGTGTTTGGGCTAGCGTTCACCTACCTTTTGGCGGCATCCCACGGTCGTGAGGGTAGGCGGCGTGGGTTGTGATAGCCTTGTCCGTCCCTTGTGTAATCCCTCCACATTCGGGTGTGACGAGAGCTAATTGCCGGACTACCCCGCTTTGGGCGAGGGCCGGTGTCTGGCGGGAGATAACAACGCGAGAAATCACCGATCGGAAATCTAAGCCCATAGGGAAACCTCATTACCGTAGAACCTAACCTTGCCTTGGGTAAACACAGTCCGTAGCCCTCAACGCAACCGCCCTTGCGACTATACGATACCCCTCGTTTATCACCGGGTGAAGTGCTACAACGGTATTTCCGCGGCGCTTGCGGACTTTGCTGCTTTAAGCTAAGAAACACCAACAAGCATTTCGCGCCGTTGTCGGGGGCGGTTGTCGTGAAGTTGTATTTCGGACCTAGTCAACCCGTGTGTCTAGAATATCTCCTATAAAACAAAAACCCAAAAACAGTTCCTACCCATGGAGCAACCCACCATCCAAATCCTATCCGCTCCCTAAGGGCGAGCTCAAGAACCACTCCGATCCGCGGCCAATCACAACCTTCTCCGATTATGAGCTCCGCCCGGCTTTATAGCCATGGTTCAGGGCCCGAGCCTTTTCAGGCTCGAATATGAAAAACCCCTATCTTCACTTACGGAGTTTGAGCAGCTTCTGATGCCCGACTATTGCGGGCATAACACATGACACGCTGAGGTGGAAGTTGTTTCCGTTCTCTCTCCTTTGAGAGGGCGACTCAATGGTACGCCCATAACGTAGGGTTGGTAAACGGAGAATGGGAAGAACTGCGAACCAGATTCTGCATAGCGTTCTATCCCTTATCCGTAATCGCCCCTGCGACAAGAGATCCTCAACTTCCAACAAAAAGAGGGTGAAACCATAGGTGCAGCTGGGACCGCTTTACCATTCTTACCGTGATCCGGCCCGCATCTATCCATCCCGAACCATGTATTGTTACAACACTTTTGGCTAGGTTTGGATAGAGCAAATGCACTACCGCTTGATTTAGCCGCCGGAGGGTCGTCTTGTACATAAAACCACGGAAGGAGAAGCTCTCCTAAACCGTATTCTTGAGAATACTCCTCCGCTAGAACCCATCCGAGTAGAACCCAAGCGTAAAACAAGAGGAAGTCTCTTCGCTCGCCGAACCCGAAACATCTTTAGAGAGACCCTCGCCCGAACTGTAACCAAAGGAGGCCGCATGGTCGGATCTCCCGCTTTTTCGAGGAAGACCCTATCGAGCAATTCGGTAATACCTCGAATTACGAACAATGGAAGAAACCATCCGTCCCAGTTGGCCCTAGACCACCCCTCGACCAACTCTTTCTCTAGAGTCTATTAAGGAGCTAACCGCTATCATGAGTACCTGAATGGCTACAGGAGGAAGGGCCCTCTTTTCAAGAAATTCGATTGAACCATCCCTCTACGCCTATCTCGTTGCAAATATCAAGGGGACGTAGTGGAGGTCATGTATAACCCCCGCCAGGCATAAACATCATGTCCAAATCCTTTGCACAAAGAATGTGACAAGGAAGCACCTAGAACCCACACAAAGACGGACATTGCGCATAGCACCTCGAACCATCGTAAAATGCCGTGAGGTTATACACTCCACCGCATTCTTCTTCATAGGAATGTCAAACTTTCTTTGGATTTTCATATTTTTGATATCCAAGATTTTGACATCCTAATCGGGCATCCCTTTGAAAAGATTCTTGATCTACCACAAACCGGGATTTAGATGTCAAACTAGGAGGCAAATCATTGTCCATACCAGTTACTCGAGCCAAAAACTCGGTAACGGACTCCCCCATGAGTATGACACGCCCGAGGAGGTCAAAGGAGTCATGCTCTATGAAAACCCTGAAACAGACCTAGAACGTGACGCCCAATTCTTCATAGAAGAAGAGGACGACTCAGGGGACACCATAGAACTTCCCCAAGAGGAAGAGCTGACTCGGCCTCCAGTTGAGCTTAAACCCCTGCCCCCTGGCCTACGCTATGTCTTCCTAAACGGTGACACACAAACTCCGGTTATCATTAGTGATAAACTTAGTGACCGTGAGAGACGACCCAACTCATAGCCGTTTAGAGAGAAACATAGATCGGTCTTCGGTATTCCTTACAAGACCTAAAAGGGGTAAGCCCAACACTTTGCACACATCGTATACCTATTGACCCTTCCAAAGACCCCATCACGCGAACCACAGAGAAGGCTCAATAATGCGATGCGTGAAGTCGTGAAGAAGGAAGTTCTCAAACTTCTTAACGCCGGGATAATCTATCCCGTACCACATAGCGATTGGGTTAGCCCGGTCCAAGTGGTCCCTAAAAAGGGAGGAATGACGGTCGTTGAGAACTCTAAAAACGAGCTCATTCCACAAAGACAAGTCACAAGGTGGAGAATGTGCATCGATTATAGAAAACTTAACAAGGCGACTAAGAAAGATCACTTCCCGCCCATTCATTGATGAGATGTTTGAAACGGTTAGCGAAACATTCTTTCTTTTGTTTCCTTGACGGGTATTCTCGGGTACCACCAGATCCCGATCCACCCCGATGACCAAAGCAAGACCACCTTCACATGCCCATACGGAACCTATGCCTACCGTGAGAATGTCATTTTACCGTAATGCACCCGCACCTTTTCCTTCGGTGTATGATGTCTATCTTCTCGCACATGATTGAAGAGATCATGGAGGTCTTCATGGACGACTTTTCGCCTATGGTAAGACTTTCGAAAGCTGTTCAAGAATTTAGACAAGGTCTTGCAAATGATGCCAAGAAAAGGACCTGGTACTAAACTAGGAAAAGTGCCATTTTATGGTCCGAGAAGGTATCGCCCTCGGACACCGTGGTCCGAGAGGGGGGATTGAGGTAGACAGAGCTAAGATAGACGTTATCGAAAAGCTACCTCCCCCCGGTGAATGTCAAAGGGATCCGCAGCTTCCTAGGCCATGCGAGGTTTCTATAGGAGCTTCATAAAAGATTTTTCACAAATCTCTAGGCCCCTCACGAACCTACTAGCCAAGGACGCACCTTTCGACTTCACAGATGAGTGCATGCACGCTTTCGAAACCCTCAAGAAAGCACTCATCTCGGCTCCGATCATCCAACCCCCGGATTGGTCGTTGCCGTTTGAAATCATGTGCGATGCTAGCGACTATGCCGTTGGTGCGGTCTTAGGCCAAACCAAAGACAAAAAGCAAAGACGCGCCGCATATGCTAGCAAGACTCTAACAGGAGCCCAAATTAACTATGCCACCACGTAAAAAGAGCTCCTTGCAAAGTTCTTCGCTATCGAGAAATTTCGCTCTTACTTAGTAGGTGCAAAGATAATCGCCTACACCGATCACGCCGCACTTAAGTATCTGCTCACTAAGAAAGATGCGAAACCTCGGTTGATCCGCTGGATTCTTCTACTCCAAGAATTCGATCTAGAAATAAAAGATAAAAAGGGAGTAGAAAATACCGTTGCAGATCATTTGTCGCGTATGCAGGTCACTAACATGCAGGAACCACCAATCAATGACTACATGCGCGACGACATGCTACTAAAGGTGTCGGACTCCAATCCATGGTATGCAAACATTGTCAACTTTATGGTTGCAGGATATGTACCACCTGGAGAGGACAAGCGGAAATTGCAAGTAGAAAGCCGATGACACCTTTGGGATGAACCGCACTGCATGCAGTATGTGGTGACGGGCTTGCCGAGAAGATGTGTACCAAGGGAAGAGGGGATGCGATCATTGAGAAATGTCATGCATCACCCTACGCTGGCCATACCGGAGTATTCCGCATTACAAGCCAAAATCCGGCAAAGGCGGATTCTAATCACAACGATGTATGAAAACACAAAAGAATTTATCGAAGATGCCCAAGCTGCCAAAGAACCGGAAATATCATCGCCGCGGATGCAATGCCCCTCGCACTACAACCTTCAAATAGAAATATTTGATGTGTGGGGCATTGATTACATGGGGTCATTCCCTAAGTCCCATGATTGCGAAGTACATCTTGGTGGCAAATGGATTATGTGTCAAAATGGGTAGAAGCAATGCCATGCGTAGTCAGCCGACGCCAAACATGCACGCAAGATGTTTCACGGTGATCTTCCCCCATTTCGAACTCCACGCATGGTTATAAGCGACGGAGGATCACACTTCGTGGACAAATCATTCGGGGCATTCTTGAAGGAACTTGGCGCCAAGCACAACATTGCTACCCCTGTACCATCCGCAAACTAGCGGGCAAGCCAAAACCTCAAACAAGCAAATCAAAAGCATACTCCAGAAGACGGTCAACGAGATGGGGAAGGGATGGAAAAACAAGCTACCGGATGCTCTCTCGGGCATATCGGACAAAGATATAAAGCCCCCATCGGCATGTCACCCTACCAAATGGGTATATGGCAAAACCCGCCACTTACCGCTTGAGCCGAACATCGAGCTCACCGGGCCATCAAGAAGTGGAACATGGACGCCAAACTCGCCGGAAAGAACCGACAGAGGCAAATCTCTCGAGCCGGAAGAATGGCGGGAGAAGGCGTACCACGCTGCAAAGCTCTACAAAGAGCGCACAAAAAGATGGCATGATCAACGCATCAAAATCAAAGAGTTCACCACGGGCGATAAAGTACTCTTATTCAACTCCCATGCGAAATTATTCGGCGAAGGAAAGCCGAGAAGCAAGTGGAAAGGACCGCACACCGTCATCAACACCTCGCCACATGGCGCGATCACAATCCAAGATGACGCGGTTCAATCCAAAAGGTAAATGGACAACGCCTCAAGCTTTTCTTTGAACCCCTGCCTGATCTTAACCAAGAGCTTGATAGAATAGATTTATGCTTTGAAAATAATTAATTCAGCATACAAAAAAAAAAAAAAAAAAGCTTGTGAGGTTATGTTTATTTTATTTACCTTTTTGCCCTCACTAGCTCTTGCTGATTTGTGCTTGCTTTATTTATTTATTATTTTGCACAATTTTCTATTTTCAAAGAATAAATCCAAAAAGAAATCAAACACAGGATTGGGAATCTGGGATTAGAGCTCAAGCTGCAAAAGCGGCATTCAAACCCAATGACGAACGTGGCCAAAACAAAAAAACTTCGACCGGGGGGGCGCGGGAGGGTGCGCCCGCACTCAGGGTGCGCCCGCACCACGGGGTGCGCCCGCACCTCGGCTGGCTCCTACCGGCACCCCGATTTCGTCCCGTGCCATTACCCCCGCAAATGAATAGCTTTGATGATGTTTATTCCGCCGCCATTCAAATCGTGTCGAGGCGGGGTGATCCTTGTCCTATAAATACCTCACCTCTCCTCTCCTTTCCTCACACACTCATCTTCAAGCTCACCACTCCCAATCCTCCATATTACTCTTCACCAACCAGCAAGCAATGGCTAGCCATGCCCTCATCCTCTACAACTCCGCTCGTTCGGCTTGCTCCATCAACGATGGAGACCTCTCTTTTCCAAGCAAAGAAGTCGAACCATCAAGCGTCGCTCCACTTGCCATGCTCCCTCCTCCACGCTACTCTTCAAGTGGAGGGAACAGTCAAAGTGTCCACGGGCAGGTCCGTGGCGCCCAAGAGCATCCTTGGGCGCCCTCCTCGTCCTACGATGGGCACCACCGGCAACAAGAGGAAGACACCCGAAGTTTCGGGCGGCCGTTCTTCCTCAACGGAGACTTCGTCCTTCCACGCCTCCGATGCAAGCTTCCCATACACCGTTGTTGGTGTTGATCTACCAACAGGTGGGCGTGGAAAGGGGTTGATGAAGAGGCCTACAAAAGCCCCCACTCCGGCGACATCTCCTAGCGCTCCCCTTCGTATCCCTCGGGCAGCCCCTAGAAAGGCCCCGAACGTGTTTGAGAGTCGCTCAAGTAGTGAGGGACCTTTGAGGGTACCCCGGGCTGTCCCTAGGAAGGCACCCAATGTCTTGGAGAGCCTTTCCGAGGGTACCCCTTCGCTGCACACAGCCGGTAGCAGCTCGGTACCCAAGGAGCCTTCGCTAGCAACGCTAAACGCTAGGGTCAATTCTTTGCGTACGCTAGTGAAAAGGCTCACCTCGGACGTAGAAGCGGCGGAAGATGAGAACGCAGCTATTAGAACGGAATTAGACTCCTTCCGCCTTGGCTTTAAGACCAAGCTTGTCAGGGTCGCTAAAGCCGCCAATGCGGGGCATGCCCTCAAAAGGCCCGCGATAGGCACTTCTACGCCCCCGAATAAATTAGGGCGCTGCAAAATTTTCAGCATTTCCTTTCCAATTATTTTATAATTCCTTCAAGCGCAGCGTCTACATTTGTATTATAATCATTTATGAATTCAATAAAAAACTTGTCTTTGGAATATTGTGTATGTCTCCACTTGTTTTTGTCTTGTGCAAAAAGAAAATAAAATAGGTACAAAAAACAAGTGTGGGGAGGCAACCGTCTCTCACAAGTCAAGGTACGCAATGTATAAATTCAAAATTTGACTTGTGGCATACTTTCTCTACCACCCATGTTTAAACATGTTGCTAAACCTGAACCCAAGTTGGCAAAACTCCATCTCTAGTCTACCAATTGAGAAAAGGCATGCATACATTTTATTCCTAGCCAAAACCATTATTTGTTGAGCAACTACACTGTTAGGGACCTCATGTTCATCTAAACAATTGAGCTTTGAGATATGGTAGAATGACTTGACACTTGCTCTCTTATGCAATGAGACTTGGTTTTATTTCAAAAAATTCAAAATAAAGCATGCTCCTGGTTTGACTTAGACAAATCCTACCAAAGCCCTAACATTGTCATGAATATCCACTATAGCTACTACCTGCTGTATTGAGTTTTGTCGCCTCCGTTGATCTGCGTTGAGAGAGGCTCATACTCCCAAGATCGAAAAACACATACACCCACACATACACGCCCGGTTCTCACAATGAGAATTGCGCACAACATGCATCTTTACCATCCACCGAATAAATACTCCATCTATCATACCATGATCATCTCCCCAGACGTAAAAAGTATCATGCGAAAAGGAGATACAGGCTATAGAAAAAGAAAGAATAAAGAGATGAAAAATGGACAAGTGTCCGAAGGCGAGTAGAGCCCACATCTCCAAAAAAAAAAAAAAAGAGAGAGAGAGAGAAAAGAAAGAAAGAGAGAAAGAAGTAGCCCCAGATCTCTTCAAAAGCATACAAAAAAGAGAAAAGATGATCATGAGTCAAGGAGTAAACACAAAAACAAAATACCACAAATATTTTCCACACACTTTTACACATTTCGATCTAGGGGTATGGCACCTCTTTCCAACGATCCGAGCTTGACCCGACAAAACATACAGAGGTACGTATGCATCACTCCACTCGAAGATCCACAAAACCCCGCAAAAGATAGGATGAGTGAGAGCAAGAGTGCTTTGGCAAGGAAACACAAAATGAGTGACCATGTGAGAATCAACCATGGAGCATTGCTATTTTATCTTTAAAAATTCAAAAAAAATCAACCAAGTCTTTGCACATGAGTAGTAGCAAGGAGATACGATTTCATGTCGCTCCATTGCTCAATCGTCCAAGATAACAGATAGCCACTCCTGAATGCTCACAAAGCAGGTGAGGCCTGAATAACTTGTATGCAAGTCTACATCTTGGAGATTGAACCACTCTAGTCCTTATGCCTTCACTCGAGGACGAGTAAAGGGCTAAGTGTGGGGGAGTTTGTTGACGGTAACCAACTACATATCAAACACCGTCAACATACACCAAAACCACTTAGAGATAGGGCTTTTTAACTAACAAATTCCATAGTTTTGGTGTATATTTGGTTCTTGCAGGTACAAGACAAGACATGTGCACTTTGGGCCAAAATACAAGGAAAAAGAATAAAAATACAATAAATAGAAAAAGCCCACAAGTGACAAATGGCAAGACCAATCCAACTTACCTCGGCCAGGCCACAAACTCAGGCTCTACACGTCCAAACCAGGCCCAAGATAACGAAACATGACGACACGTCAAAGCTGGGCCGGTTTGGGGCCGACCAGGGTGCGCCCGCACCCTCCTTCCCGACAGTAGGGCCAGGCGGTGCGAGGCGGTACATTAACTCCGAAGAACGTCGGTGGCGCCGTGGACCAGGTTCAGTGAACCCGCAAACCGACTATTCTTGGTCGGTTTGGACATTATGGTGGTGGTGGCTATTTTCCAAGGACCCCCCTCTACTCAAGCTATAAAAGGAAGGCTCCTACACCTCTCTCAACAACCATTCCAAGGAGAATTCAGCACATTTGAGCAAGAGGGTAGCTTAGCCTTCTTCCTACCTTGTAAATTCTAGAGAGTGAGAGAGGAAAAGCTAGAAGGAAACTTGGCTCCTTCTACTCGAGTTGTCGAGTAGCTTCGGTGATCCGCGGTTCCTAGGAGGTCGGAGTGCTTTTAACTTGTCGGCACCACGACGCTTGTACCTCTACGGGCTTCTTACAATTTGGTGAGCAAGCTTGTGTTCATCTCTCGGCTTATTGTCTTTCCGATTACATTATCTTAACTTGTTATAGTCTTACGGGATCGGTAGATTGTCTCGTTTGAGCGTTAGTTCTTGGTGAAGAAACTCTTTGACCGGGAACCTTGGCCAACATCAAGAACTGTGACCAATAGTGCAAACGTGGTGTTTGGGCTAGCGTTCACCTACCTTTTGGCGAAGCATCCCACGGTCGTGAGGGTAGGCGGCGGGGGTTGTGACAATTTTTATCCGTCCCTTGTAATCCCGCCACGTTCGGGTGTGACGTAGAGCTAATTGCCGGACTACGCCCGGTTTGGGCGAGGGCCGTGCCCGAAGTAAGGAGATAACAACGCGAAATCACCGATCGGAAATCTAAGCCCATAGGGAAACCTCATTACTCGTAGAACCTAACCTTGCCTTGGGTAAACACAGTCCGAAAGCCCTCAACGCAACCGTCCTTGTGAATTATACGATACCCCGTTTATCACCGGGTGAAGTGCTACAACGGTATTTCCCCGTGGCGCTATGGACTTTCTTTGCTTTAAGCTAAGAAACACCAACAATCCTCTTGTGGGTTGTATGGTGTTTGTCTTGACCTCTCTTCGGACTTCAACCTTTCATACTCTCGTAGGTCAGCTTGGTATCCGTCCCAGGCTTGTTTGCGTAGAGTTGCTCGTCTCGGCGTCCCTTCTTTAGCTTGTTCTTCTTCACCTTGTTTGACGTTGATCTTCCCCTTCGTCTTCTAGGATTCTTTTGTCCGCCGAGATGTTTGATAGGCCTTCGCCGGTGGATCCGATGTCGGGGGGTATCCGGACGGTTAAGTGGGGGCGAGCTCTTGCTACCATTAAGATTTCTCCGCGCAGCATGGCTTTTGGTCGCCACTCCTTCCGTCTAGGGTCCTCCCTGGTTATCCTGTCCTCTCGACGGTCTGCCCTGGTGAGGGTTCTTGGCCAGTGGATGATGCACTCCTCTGGGGTTCTTGTCAAGATTAGCCCTCTTTGCGCGCCTTTCAAAGGAATCTCCAGCTTCCTCTTGAATGTTGTCTTGACATGCCTTGTGTATGGAAACCACGAGTTGCGTAGTCCCATTGGAAATCGGAAAGGTAGTCCGGTCGATATCCGGAGTTGCTTCGACTCGCCTTCCTTCTCGAGTCGGGGTGTCCTTCCTTGACCGATTTGGAGTAGTTGTCACGTTCGAGTCGAGGTGGCCTTCCTTGTCCGAAGTCGAGGTGGGAGTGGTGCATCGAGCTGCTTTCGGAGTTTGTCTTAATGCCCCGGTCGTCTTCCCTTTACGAGTTGATTTAAGTAGTCGGGTTCCGTCCTGTAGGCGAAAATCTCCGAGTCCGCTTCGAGCTTGTTCTCCGTGTTCGGCGGTTTCGGCGTTCTTTGGAGCTTCTCGGCGAGTTCGGTTCTTGGTCTTGGTTTCCTCGATGATGTAGCTTCGAGTCTTGCCGTCGTCGTCGATCTCGCAAGCCCATGTGCGAAGATGATCATCTTCTTCACCTGAGCTCATGATGTCGTGGTCCGTCGGACTCTCGTGCTGAAATTCGACGAGAGCCCCTACCCGCGCCCATTTGTCGATGTTTTGACGAGAGCCACGCCGCGGGGTGAACCAGGGGCAGTTTGTTCGAACCTCTATGAACCTGGAGCCCGTCGGTTTGTTCTTGCGGTGACATTGAGAGCGGGTTTTTATCTTGGTTCGGGCCCTCGATCCTTGATCGAGTAAAGACCTTTACGTCCGGTCGGCGTGAGCCTGTTTTTTGATTGATGGGGTCAACCGAGGATCGGTTGTGTTGTTTGGCAGCACTTGATGTGTTCAAGTTGCGTTCTCCTCTACAGAGGTGCTCCTTGAGTCGCCTTTTTATAGTTCAAGGGACCAAGGAGCTTTGCTACGATTCTGGTCGGATGCGAGAGAGGGTTGTCAGCGAGGTTCGAACACCCAAACTCTAAACGAGGAGATCGGCGGAGTTCTATCCTAGTTACAGCGAAGCCATCGTGGCTACGTTTGATTTGCCTCGGGGTTGTTTGTGGCCGCAGGCTGGGGATAGAACCCTCGCGAACAACTTCGATAGAGTTCTTTGGTGATCCATCCACACCCCCCACCGCGGGGCCGAACCCGCCCGGCGGCGCGGGCGTTGGCGCAGCGAGCCAGCGCCCGGGGAATGAGTGCGCGATCGCGGATCCGGCGTGCGAGGTCGCGGCGCGGATCCGCAACCGTCCTGGCGGCTGAAGGCGCGGGAGTCGGCGACGACGGAGCCCCCTGGCGCGCTGCGGCAACAAGGCGCGAGGCGGAGCGTCATGGCCGCGCCGGAGCGTCGTCGCCCCGGCTATCCGGCGGCCAGCGTGGCGGCGGCCAGCGCGCCCGCGCGTGTCGCCCGGCAGCCGCGGCCCGCGGCGGGAGGCGGCGGCGGCGGCGGCGGCGACGCCCCCGCCGCAACGCCGGGACGGGAGGGGGGGAACACGAGGAGCTGCGCGGGGGAGGGCGGTGCATCTCGAGAGAGGGGAGCCGGGGATGGGAGGGGTTAGGCGGGGCCGCAGCGCCGGGCGGCGGCGGCGGAGGCGGGCGGGGGTCCGCCAGGGGCACCCAACGGTCGGGAGCGCTGTCCCCTGCGTCCTGTGCCTTCTGGACATATTAATTTGGTGTCATAATAAATAAAAGAAAGTTTGACTTTGAGACAACTTTATGAATTGATTTATTCAGGGATATTGGGAAAATTTTGTATTGCAATGCTGTGGACAGCTTGTCCCCCGGATATATGAATATTTTCATGCTTATTAACTGCAAACATAGCTATATCCATATACAACTTTCTCAGCATATAACAGAGTACAAGTACAACACAATGGTGCAATGTTAACTGGTTTTAAGGCAATATTCTTTACATATACGTCAGGTTCACTAGACTGATCATGCCCAATAAGCTTTGGCAGGGCTCAACACTAAGAGCATACAGGGTTACAACATCACGAGTACATCATATCATACTATACCTAATACATCAATCTACTGTAATAAGTTTCCAATAGGTCTTGAGTATCTAGTGCCTCCTATGCCATCTCTGTGGTCTGCTACTCTGCTTTCAAGAAGAGCCCAAGTAGACTCTGCACCGGGCAGCCGTGGCGACAAGGATGACGCCGCTCCGAGGTGACACCGTACTCCACCGGGGTGGTGATCCCTAGCTGCCTCAAGTGCGTCGGGTGTATCCAGTCGAAGATGGGCTTCGCCTTCGCGTTCCTCTCCATCCCTAGCTGCCTCTCGCGCTTCTTCTCAAAAGCCTTGGCATACAACTGACAAACGGTGCCTTGTGTAGCCGCAGCCACAGCCCTCTCGGGTTTCTTCTCAAAACCATTGGTATAGAAATGACGAACAGAGTCTTGTGCAGCTGCAGTTCTCTCGCGCTTCTTCTCAAAACCCCTGTCACAGAAATGACGAAGAGTGCCTTGTGCAGCCGGTTGTGGCTTCAATGGCTCGAGACTGACGGCAGGAGCCAGGCTGAGAACAGCGCCCCTGGACTCTTGTTGTTCTTCTATCTCGCCGTCTTCAAGTAATGAACTGTTGCTTCTTCGGGTGTTCCTGGTTTCAGCAACTTCGTCTTCGGCGATAGGACTGAGAACCTTGTGTGGCATTGTCATGGGAGAGGCGTGGGTCTTGGGAAGAACTGCAGGAGCCGGATTGCTTGTCACACACTCGTTGTCAGAGCCAGAGTCACTGCTGTCAGAATCTGATGAATCACTGCATGAAGATTCAGATGAACTGCTGTCGCTGCTGGTGCTAGAGCTGTTGTTGTTGATGTGGCTTTTGCTGCTTCAACAAAATTCTCGGTTGCAATAGGACTGGCATCGCCACATATGTCGACCACCTCCTCTATCATCTCCATCTTCAAGTATTCGTGGTGGCAAGCAAAGGCGATTGGGTAGCATGGTAGAGGCATCAGTCTTGGGAATGGGAAGAACGGCATGAGCCACATTGCTTGTCACGCATTCATCATCAGAGTCAGAGCCGCTGCCGTCGGAATCCGCTGAATCGCTGCAAGACGATCCAGATGAACCATCGCTGCTGCTGGTGGATCCAGACGAACTGCTGTTGCTTGGGCTTTTTGCGGTCTCAGCGGTAGCAGCAAGGGCGGCGTCGAGTATTCGCGGTGAACAAAGGCCCTTCCGTGTCACAACAGGAGAAGCATCGGTGGCAGTGGCACCACAACCACAATCCTCCTCTATGAATTCGCCTTTCTTGATGATCTCACCATCATCTACGAACTCACCTTCCTCTAGATCACGGGGCGATGAGCGGCTAATGGATCTGCAAACCTTCATCGACTCCTCTTTCTTGGAAGATGGAATTGGAATCTGGTCGGCCTTCGGTATCCGGGGCGAGGGCTCGATGATGATCTCGACTGGTAGAATCGCCTTGCTTCTCTTGGCACATGGAGTATGGTCGGCCTCATCCATGGCCTCTGACCGGGCTTCTGCGGCTATGAAACGCCCGTCGTTGCCGCGGCGATGTGCTGCGCGGCCCTTGTCGACAGTCTTGCGCACCACGATTTCAGCCTTCCTGAGGATGTCGCGGAGCGCGTCCATCTCGTCGCGGAGTCTTTTCCTCAGCACCTGGCCGGGATCCATCGTCTTCGAGCGTAGTTCGTCGCGCACCGCGACTCGGCGATACCCAGGCATCTCCTTGGCGGCGGATTGCGGTCGCCTGCGTCCTCTCCCCCTCGTCCTAAGCAAAATGGCGGCGGTTGGTGTCGCCTGCGTCCTCTCGCTGGCGCTTCGCAAAAATGGCGGCGGCCTGCGTCGCGCGTCGCGGCGGATGGGAGGGAAAGGAGGATGGCGGTGGCCAGCGTGGCCGCGTGAGGCGTACGTGGGCTGGACTCGCCCAGCCGGATCGAACTTTAAAAGAAAGCTGAATCGCCCGACTCCGACACAAAAAACGAACAGCTTAGGGTGGTTACACTTACGCTGGCATACGAGTGAATATATCCGTGCCCTAAGAGCAACTCCAGCCGGCATGCAAATTTTAGGCCCCCAAATTATATTTTGCAGGCTCAGCTTCTACAGAACAGGGGCTTAAAATGGAGTCCAACTCCAGTGGAAAAAAAAGACCCTATTTTCATGGGCCCAACTGTCAGCGGTACAAGAGGCCCAAAGCAGCTTCCACCTCCCCGAGACACCTCCGAGCACTGCCTCCTGCACCCGCCTGCTCCGGTGCCGGCCGCCGCACCCACCATGACACCAACTCCACCGGAGCCAAGATCCATCTGGTGGCCCTGACCCCTCCTCGATACACCGCCGACCGTCGTTTGTTGCCAATACTGTTGCTGCTGCTGCTGCGACGCCGATGGGGATAGACGGATCTTGGGAGGCAGCTGGCTCTGGTGTTGCGGCGGCGGCGGCGATGGAGGTGCCGCTACCCGGTGCGGGCTTGGTGGTGTCGGTCTCCCTGCTACGGGCACTCAGCAAAGCAGCAGTGGAAGCTCTCAGTGGGCGGCGCGACGATGGCGCGGTCTCTAGCTCGGCCCGCCGAGCGGCTCGTGGCGGCGGGTGGTCGTCCGCTGGCCACGGGTACGGTGCGGGGCGGCTAGCGGCCGACGGCCTGGTAGGCCGTCTCCCGCCTGCTGCATCGCCGCAGCGGCATCGGCGCGCCAGCTCGAGCGCCAAAGGTCGGAGCGAGCGCCTCCGCGCGGTGTAGGCGCCGAGCGGGCGTACTGCGCCCGATTAGCGGCCGTCGCTGCTGCGGGCGACGCCGCCTCGGTACGGACATCTCGGCCGAAGACACATATCTTTGGGCGCTACCGCCACAACACGGCTCCCCTCGGCCACGCCCGCCGCTGCCGCCAATGACGCCTCCCAACTCCGCCCGTCGCCGCCGGGATCCTCGCGGCGGAGCGGCGCACCCGCCCGACAAGGCTCCCCGAGCCCACTCGCATCCCACGGGCGCGCGGGTCGGCTCGCGTCAACGGGCGGTGGCGCTGGGGTTCATCTCCATGCTCCGTCCGTCTCCCCGCGCTGCGCTTCTGCGAGAGGAGAGTGCCGTGAAGGGGGCAGCCGCGCGGCGCTGATTGCCGGGCGTGAGTCGAGGAGGCCGGGAGGAGAGGTAAAGAAGACGTCCGGCGCGGCGGCGCGCTTAGAGCAGCGCCGCTGCGATGGCGGGCGCCGGAAAGGTGGTGCTCGTGCCCACTGGTGGAGCTCCACGGCCTCCTTCTTCGCCCGACCACCGGTGGAGACGCGCCGCCGGGCGGCCGGCGTGCCGGGGCGGGCGGCACATGAGGTGGCGGCGCCCGTGGTGGAGAAAATGCCGGGCGGCAACGGCGGCTGTCCGGCGGGCGCTGCCGGATCTCCCCACGGGTGGAGACAAAGAAAGTCGGGTGGGACCCACGAATAGGGTGTTCCAGATGTAGGGGTCAAGAGTAAAATTTGGGGAGATGAAAATAGGGTCTTATTTAGGGGCACCACTGGAGTTTATTTTTTCATCGACCCCTTAGAATTTAGGGTAGGGGCTCAAATAAGGGGTCCATTGGAGATGCTCTAAAGTATTTCTCTCTTCCGCCTCCCCTTTTTTTTAGAGTAATTCCAAATCATACTATAACGCTTGAAGATTGATATTCATTCTTTTTTTTTCTAAGTTTGAATCCTCGTTTAAAATAGCGGGCTATACCTCCGCTTATAGCTGCGAAAAGACTCCGCTAAGCTATTCGTATTTCCGCTATAGCATCGCTATTTTACCGCTACTTACCGCTATTTACCGCTATAGCGCCGCTATTTACCGCTATTTTCGTATTTCATATGCTATTAATTTAGTATTTTGGACGATTAATTTTTATGAACCATGTTGCATTTCCGCTATTTCCGATGCCTTCTTCCCCGTGATGGCTATGCCGTGAGTAACTCACGGGATAGCCTTTCCTGTGGGGAAAGGGCCTTTCCGTGAGCATCGAGCTCACGGGAAAGGCGCAGGATCCTGTAGTGTTGTAATGTCATATTAGTATTTGGTAATATTATTTAGACGTGTAGAACCTTGTAAACGTATTTGTGTTGATTAAATATTATATTTGCCTTGTTTTGGCATCAATTATTAGTGTTTTTTCATAGTTTTTCTTATAAACCGCTATCCGGCCGTATAGCTCGCTATAGCTTTATAGCCCCTAGAAAAAATGTGCCGCTATTTGCCATAGCCCGCTATTTAAAACTTGGAGCTGAATTAGAAATTTCATTTGCTATGATTCTATCTCCTCCTTAGTGAACTATTTATCCTTATCCTTAAATTATTAACAAATAAAAAATAAAATATCTCAAAAATGTATATAATGATCAAATTATTCATATAATATATTATTTTTTTCTATGTATTATATTATTCGTCCGAGACATATCAAATTGAAAATATCTAAAATTCAATTCGATATAGAATCTGGAATTAGCTCAAGTTCTCACGCGGCGTCGCCTCGATCAACTCGCCATCCTCTAGTTCATGCAGCAATGAGCCACTAATGGACGTGGACACTTTCATCGTCTCTTCCTTCGGCTGCTGACGCTTCTCTTCTTCAGCAAACTCGTCCAGCAACTTCTGCAGCTCAAACGGAGCGCGTCATGGATCCCAAATCGACCTCTATCTCGCAAGCTTTTTGACCGTGTGACCGGTGCACTCCTTGTTCAGGAACTCAACAATGCGCACCGGCACGTTCGACGAGAGCGACAACAGTCGGGTAACCAAGCTGAAGATCTCATCTTTCGAGATCAGGGGCTCGATGATCTCCACAGGTGGCATCGTCCTCTGATTAGCCTTCGATATCCGGGGTTGGTCGATGTTCTCCACGAGTGACATCGTCCTCCTCCTCGTGGCACATGGAGTCCGATCGCTCTCCATCAACCGAGGCTTGATGATCTCCACGTCCACGGGTTGGATCGCCTCCCTTTTTTCTTGTCAATCCGGTTGGCCTCCATGGTCTCTGATGGTGCTTCTGCGGCCAAGAAACGCGGCACCACGAGCTCGGCCTTCCTGAGGATGCCGCGGAGCGCTTCCATCTCTTCGCCGAGCCTCTGCCTCAGCACCAGACGCCGATCAGCAGAGGCGGAGAGCTCGGCAGGAGCCAAATCCATTGTCTTCGAACCGAGTTCGTCGCGCGCGACTCGGCGATGGCCAGGCATATTCGTCTCGGCAGATGGAGGATAGAGGTGGCTGCCGTGATCGCGGCCTTATAAAGAGGCGGAACTTGATTGTGTCCGACTCCGACAAGGAGCGGATCCAGTAAAGTCACGACTTTTTTGAAGCGCGTCGGCTTCATCTGATTTTGGATCGAGCCGGCTTGATTGGGGAACAGCGTACTCGGCTCGTGAGGCTTGCTTGGCGTCTTTGCGTCGTTCGGACGGGCAAGCGCCGCGGACCACGGCGTCGACCACCTCGACCGCGAAGCGGCACCGGTTCTCGAGGCTTAATGAGGTGCACATGACTTCCTTAAATTATTGATTTGTTTCTGTTTTTTTCCTCATTTTCTGACACTTTGTCTTTAAATTACCTGCACTGGAGTTGACAAAGCAGCCTGAAGAGTACTGGGATAATCTGTTTCCACTAATGACGTTCGTCCGTCCCTTTCAGACTACGAGAGAGTGTCGAAAGCCATCACTCTCAGACGTTCGCCGAGTCCGTGCCCGCTCAGAAACGGACTCTAAAAAGAGCCGCCGCGTTGTCGCGTTGAGTGTGTCGAGAGCGTGACTATGGCCTCAGCCTCACTCGACGCCGCTGCCGACGATGTCGCCCTCGAGCTCCTGCCGTTCATCCGCATCTACAAGAGCGGCCGCGTCGAGCGCCTGATCTGCAGCCACACGGTCCCCGCCTCTCTAGATGCCGCTTCCACCGGCGTCGCCTCCAAGGACGTCACCGTCGACCTCGCCACCAACCTCACCGTCCGCCTGTACCTCCCCACGACGGCCGGCGCCGGCGAGAAGCTGCCCATCGTCGTGTACTTCCACGGCGGCGGCTTCATGGTCGAATCGGCCGACTCCGTCAATTACCACCGCTACCTCAACGCCCTCGCCGTCCGCGCTGGCGCCGTCGCCGTGTCCGTCGACTACCGCCGCGTGCCGGAGCACCGGCTCCCGGTTGCATACGACGACTCGTGGGCGGCGCTCGCGTGGGCCGTCGGTGCGGCCTGCGGCGGCGAGGAGCCCTGGCTGGCCGAGCACGGGGACACCTGCCGCGTGTTCCTAGCTGGGGACAGCGCGGGCGCGAACATCGCGCACAACGTCGCCATGCGCGCCGCCGAGGTGCTCCCGGCTCCGATCAGGGGCGTGCTGCTGATGCACCCGTACTTCTGGGACACGTCCGACGCCATGGGGCCCGAGCTGGAGGAGCGCATCCGCCGGGAGTGGCATGTCATGACGGGGCGCTCTGACGCGCGGGTGGACGACCCGTGGCTGTCGCCGACGTCCGCACGGGCGCCGCCACTCGCGCTGCTGCCGACGCAGCGCGTGCTGGTTGCCGTGGCGGGGGCGGACTTCCTGGCGCCCAAGGGACGAGCCTACCACGCGGCGCTGCTGAACAGTGGGTGGGCCGGCGAGGCCGAGCTCATGGACACTCCGGTCGAGCGGCACGTGTTCCACCTCGGCCAGCCGGAGAGGACGGTGGCCAGGGAGCTGATGGATCGTGTCGTGGCTTTCATTGCTCGGGCTTGATGGTACCGTGCACCTAATCCGCAGACTTTGAATAAAATTATTTTTGTCTTCGATTTGTAAGCGGTGGGCAGAGTGACATGAACACACGAACGTCCGTTGAAAACTAAAGATGGGGGTGGTTCGGATCGATCCAGCGGTTCGACGAACCGAACCGTAATAACGATCCAAATGGCCCCCTCGAGCGATCCAAATAGCAGACTAGGGTCGATGGATAGCGAGTCCCAGAACCGAAGGATCGAGCGGGTCGATCCACTCCGGCAGCGACAGTCTGTGCTGTGTATGTATGCTCACCTTGTGTTGCGTCCTTTGCCGGCTGCCGCCGCCCAACTGCTGGCTGTCGCGCGGGCGTATTGTCGAGGGGCGAGTGACTGCGGGCCACCGAGCGCCGCGCCGCCGGCCACCGTGCGTCGCGCCGCCGGCCGCATCGGGAGATCCAGCCGCTGGCTGCCGCCGCTCGCGGCCGACGCGCTGCCGCACGGGAGTATTGTCAAGGGGCGAGTGACTGCAGGGCCGTCGCGCCGCCGGCCGATGTGGCCTGCCGGCTTGCCGCCGCCTGCCCTTGCTGGCTTCCGCTTCCTGTCCGCGACGGTGCCCAACGCATGCGCGACAGTGTGAGGACGAGAGACGAGAGTTTCTACCCACGTGTTAGTACACAAGCAACGACATGGATCGATCCATGATATCCATTGGGGCAGAGAAGCAAAGCAACTATGGTATAATGGTTTAACCGGTGCCCCACTGCCTGCTGTATGGATCAGCGGGGCGGATTCAGTTCGCTCCATTTTGATTGAAAACAGAGCACCCCGTTTGCCAAGAGAAATGCTATTCGGTGACCGGTTGTTTTGGCTCCCTCCAGCAAGGAGGGGGTGTGTTTAGAGCCCAGAATTCCTCCCCAAATTCTACTATGAAAAAGAAGATTCCCCATCACATCAAAAAAAAACCGGCGCATGTATCGAGTTAGATTTAAATGTAGGTAAAAAATAAACTAATTAAACAGTTTAGATGTACATTGCGAGACAATTCTTTTGAGCCTAGTTACGCCATGATAGGATAATATTTACCACTAATAAACGAAACGTCTTTACGATTATGCGATATGACATGCATGTCCCATCCGTCCAAAATTTTGGGGTGCTAAACACACCCCAGTTTTCTGGCCGTTGCATTTGGAACGTGTCACTGACAATGCTGTCTGATTTTGCTCGGTCTGCCGCCCGATTTGTCTCCTGCGCTCTTCTTTCTGTCTCTGTCATGTGGATCCGCATGTCGACACCCTTCTCCTCAGCCGCTAAATCACAGTCGACCGCCGGGAGCGTAAGGAGCGTAACTTTTCTTTTTAAGCAAAAAAAAAAAAAAATCTACAACTTTGCTTTTAAAAAAATTGTTTTATATTTTCAGAAAAAAAAAAAGTTCTTTTGTCTATAACTTATAGACGTGATTTTCAACGTTACAAAATTATGCACATAACTTACACACTACTATAACTTATTACATGAAACACACAACTTACACACGTTACAAAGTTTAGTCTAACTTATATATATAACTTATTACATAAAACACATAACATACACACATTATAAATTTACCTCTAACTTATATATATAATTTATTACATAAAACACATAATTTATATACGTTACAAAAAGTTACCTCTAACTTATGCATATAACTTTTATACGTAACTTAGGTTAGATTTCATAAGTTAATATATACACGCTATAAGAAAAAAAAAATCTTGAAAACATATTCAAGTGGGATCTAGTTTTGTTCGTTTTAGGCCGGGTAGAACATACCGGTGCAAACAGAATTAAAAATGAATACACCGTTTATAAACGATAGCATTTTTAAAATAAATGTTTATCTTTTTGGCTTACATCGTCTTTGACATCAGCATATGCAAAGAAAAAGTAGAAATGGAAGAATTGGCATGGCCTGGTCGGATCGACCCACTGGTTAGTTAAGGTGCGGTCACCCGCGGAAGTGGAATTGGGTTTTGTCTCATCTCTTCCTCGTGGTGCTCTCGTTATTGGGAGAGATTTGCTGGTCCAAAGGGGGAGAATGCCCCCCCCTTCTCATTTTGCTCCGCCACTGTGAGGATGTAGATGATATGATCGAATTGTGAACTTACCTTCAACCAGATCTGTTGTTGTGGAATTGTGAGTTTCTCTTACGTTGTATGTGTCTATTTTCTCTCCGTCCATACGTGTTTTGTTGTTTTGCATTCCTTCATCGTCGGTTTGTTGATTTCTTCTGTCAATGGATTGTTTTGCATCGGGATTCATATTTTCATCCGACCTTTTATCTTGTTTTGCACTGGCCTACACTATGTTTTTGTGAAAAAAATGATTGTCTCGTATTGAAGGTAAGTAGTTTGAAAATTGTGCGGCTATATTACAATCGAGTAAGTTCTTGTAGTTGTATAATTAGTTGGTGTAATTAGTCTTAATTTAGTTGCATTGGTCCCCGATGTACGTGTCATCCTGACCCGGTTCGATTGGGCGGGCGGAGAAGGTGGCGTAGGGGCGGGGCTGCCTCACGGCGGGCGGCCGCCGCCGCCCAGCTTGGCGTGTGGCGTGTGGGGCGGTGAGGCGGCGGTGGTGGGCGGGCGGGCGGGCGGGCGGCGGCGGGGCGCGGCGCGGGTGGCGGGGCGGCGTCGGCGGTCGCGGGCGTAGAGAGAGAGGGGGTAGAGATACTTAACTATTTTTATTGCTTGCTTATCCCCAAAGAGATTACATGCCCTTGCTTATATAGCCCGGCTAGTGGGACTTGTAATCTAAGCAATCTCCTATAAGGTTTCCTTATATGATTGGAATATCTTTTACAAGCAATATTTATTTATTTCCTAATAAGGGCCTTCCTTATAATGATTGGAATATTCCCTTTTACACACCAAAAGCCTAAGATAATCCTAACTTGATGACGAAGCGAGCCGTAAGCGGGAAGGGGAGGCGCGGCGGGTAGCGGGGGCCGGTCCTGCCCGCGCCGACGCCCGACCCCTAGTGGGCGGCCGCGGCCGCTTTGGGCCTCCTAGCCCGTCCAGGGCTGGCCCACCCGGTTCATGACATTTCCCCACCGCTCGACGAGGCGGTGCGTCCACGCGTCGCCCAACCCACCGTAGGCGCTGGGGGATGCCGACGGTGAGGTTGCGACGCCAGTCCGTAGCTGAGAATGAGGGGACCCGACTTGTCATTGTCGTCATTGCAAATGTTTGCGCTGTCGTCGGCGAAGGAGAAGTCGAGGTGCAGTGGGCCGAAGTAGACGCCCGAACTTGTAGCCCGCTGGGGGCTGCACGGCGGGCGGTCCATCCATGCTCGCCGCATGACGGAGGCACCGAGTCCCGCAGAGCTCGATCATCCGGAGAGTCGCCGGGGAGCCCGGGAGGTGTATGTCATCGGCACATATACCTTCGCATGGATGTGCCCGCAAAACACACGTCGAGCGACGAAGGTGGCAATGAGGAGAAGCGCCAGAAGACGGCCGTGAGGAGGTCGCCGGCGCCCTGACGGGCGGCCCGACCCGGGCGCGGTGCCGAGGGTGCCGACGGCGACGCTGTCGGCGCGGAGGAAGATGTCGCCGCCGTTGTCGAAGAGGAGGACCGTGACGCCCGAGCATGACGTCCGGCGTGCCTCGTAGGAGAAGCACGCCGCCGAACGCGATCTTCCCCGGGCGGTTGGGAGAGGTGGAAGCCCACCGCCATGCCATGTGCTGGGGCGCCCTCTAGCAGAAGTCGTCGGAGGTCCGAAGGGATGTAGTAGCGGGAGTTCCTCACAACACCGTAGTGGAGGCTCCACTCCTAGTGCGCCACCGCAGCTTGATGGCGTTGGCGATCCTCGAGCTCCTTGTTGGTCGTGGTACCCGAGGTGTAGCTCGGTGATGAGGTCGCGGCGACGCCATTTCGCCGATCGCGTCCCATGACGGCAAAGTAGCGCCGCCGCCCCGCACCCGTCGCCAGTGCCGCCCGATGTCGCCGCCGATGTCGGGTGACGCCGTGGAAGAAGACGGCGCTGTAGGGCGCCGTGGGTCTCGTAGCTGCCGGCGCCGCAGCTCGCCATCGTAGCGGCAGTGGCAAGATCGATGGCCTCCTCCATCGAACGAGGCTCAAACCACTCGAAGCGTCGCGGCGTGTGTCACATAGGCCATCCCGAAGACGACGACGGGTGGCGCCGCCCCCTCAAGATCCATGCGGTCGCATAGCTCGAAGGCGGAGATGTAGTCATCCGGCTTGCCGTCTCCGGCGGGCGCGTACTCCCCCGTGGTGTCGGTGATGATGGGGGTCCGTCGTCGCGTCGCGGTAGTGGGTGAACGCGTCCCACTCGACGGGGGCCTCTCCGACAGCATGTTGAACCGGACTACAGCGGACCTTGTCGAGATGGAAGGCAGCATACCAAACGTAGAAGTCGGGGTCGATGTCCTCCTTGAGCTCGAAAAGATAGCTCCATCTTAACGTATCCAGGTCGGGGTTGTCGTCGCCATCGTACTCGACCTTCGAGGGCGCGTGGCGTGAGAGGGGGTTAGGTCCGGAACCTCGGGGCGTGGTGCCGCGGGTGGCGCCTCGAGGGCGAGGGCGCCGTGGGTGGCGCCTCGGGGGGAGGCAGTGCGCCCTTCTACGCCCGTGGAGTGGCGATCGCAGGTCGGTGGAGAAGCGGCACTTTGCGTCGTCATCGATGGCGATGGCGGTGGCAACTGACGGTCGCGGAGGAACGTCATCCTCCTCCTCGGGTGGAGGATGGCGGGGTCGGCGCCGTGTACGGTGGCGCGGTAGCGCTAAGTGGCGGCGCCTGGCGCGAGAGCGGCCCGCGGCGCCGGGCCAAGGTCTCTCTCAGTCGCGGTCATTAATGGTCGTCGGCGAAGCGAGGTGAGGGATCGTCGAGCTGTAGGCGAACTCCATCACGATGAAGGCGCCGTCCCCCGATCGAGCGGCGACTCAATCTTTACGCAGAGTTGTCGTTGAGGAGCTCCCTTTAGGGCCTTGGTGAACTCTTGCATCCCCTAAGCCATTAGTGGTGGGAATCGTCAGGTCTCCGGATACCACTGGTATCCGCGTGCCAGGATTCGATTGGGCGGTTGGCGACACGCTACCAGCGATCTTGGGCCGAAGGTGGCGCGTAGAGGGCGGCGTTCTCTGGCGGCGGCGCGCGGCGAGCGACATGGCGGTGACGGGCGGGCGGCAGCGCGCGTAGCCGTACGACGGCGGCGGCGTTAAGGCAGGCAGCGCGCGGTAGAGAGAGAGAGGGGTAGAGATATCGGTATTTTTATTGCTTGCTTATCCCCAAAGAGATTACATGCCCTTGCTTATATAGCCCGGCTAGTGGGACTTGTAATCTAAACAATCTCCTATAAGGTTTCCTTATATGATTGGAATACCTTTTTACAAGCAATATTTATTTATTTCCTAATAAGGGTCTTCCTTATACGATTGGAATATTCCCTTTTACACACCAAAAGCCTAAGATATAATCCTAACTTGATGACGGCAGCCGTAGCGGGGGAAGGGGAGGCGGCGGGCGGGGCGCCCGCCCCCGTGGTGGCCGGCGGCCGCTTTGGCCCTCCTAGCCCGTCCCGGGCTGGCCCAATCCGTTCATGACACGTAGCTTCACTAAATATTCAGTGTATTATACTCGTTGCCAAAGTAATTTTTACATACCTTGCCTGAATATTCAGGTGTATTATACTCGTTTCCTAC
Organism: Hyparrhenia diplandra; assembly: GCA_015847255.1. Classification (NCBI taxonomy): domain Eukaryota; kingdom Viridiplantae; phylum Streptophyta; class Magnoliopsida; order Poales; family Poaceae; genus Hyparrhenia; species Hyparrhenia diplandra. Next base: position 121,575 of record JADLZK010012028.1, on the reverse strand, counting down.
GTAGTTTTCTTTTCTAAAAAATGATTGTTTATGTGCAAGCTCAAGTAGTTCGAAAATTGTGTGGCTATTATATTGCAAAGGTTTGTTGTTTTTGCGAGCTTCATGTAACAGAACCTCCTAAATTATAGGGCCCACATGCACTTATCATTGTCATTAAGACCTCGATCATTATGCACGAGTTTCCAATAATCTAGAAAGTGCTATTAATCTTCCGAACAGATCTCATTAACGAAGTCATTGCGGATTACAACACTTTATTCAAAATACATCGAGTAAACAGCGGAAGGATTACATAACCATAATTTTACAAACCATTTGTTCAAAAAAAAAAAAAAAAAAAAATAAAAACAAACTTAAGTAGTATTATTACAAGCCCGAGATTATTGGAGTAACTTATACATAACATTGACAACCCCGCCCAAGGGTTTAACCTCTACTCGTCATCTTCCTCCTCACGGTACACCGTCATGCAAAGGGGACCAAAACAAGCCTGCTCATGACCTGCTCCCTGCAACAAGAGTCAAAGAACCCCGAAAGTACGGGAGTACTCAACAAGACTTTACCCGATAAAGAAAAGAGGAGAAGACTTCGGAATGCTTTGTCTTAGGAGTCAAGGTAAGGCTTTAGTAAGAATCAAAACGTATTTTTGCAGAAAAGCTTACTAATAGTGAATCCTTACTTTCAATATTTTAATTCAGATTAGTAGCTCATAACTCTAGGTGATCCTACACTAGAGCAAACATTTCTTTCTTATTCCAACTTTCTTTTCTCAAAACATATTCTATCATTTACTATGATGAATGGGCGTAAGAACGGGTCTCCATATCCGAGAAACAACGGCGATTCATGAATCGATTATAACCCAAAATGGGGAGTTCTAACCACACGACATATGTAGCACTTAAGCTTGCATATATCAACCTTCTTTCAGATTTGTCCAAAACGGAACAAGGCTGCGCCCTACCCGAGAGTACAATACCCCACCGCCCGTACCAAATTTCAAGTAGGGCGGGTACACGCTTACTCCCGCCATCTCTCCACTCCCAAAGTCGCGTGGTTGCCATTCCGATTTGGCTCCACCGAGATCCGCTTACGAGTATGTGGTAGTACTAGTTTCGTCGACCAGGGTGATCGCGGTCGACGCGTGCCATCGACCAAAAGGCCTCAGGCGCAACTTGCGTTCAAAAGTCCCGAACTTGCAAGCCAAACAACGGACGGTCCTTATACGACCAACACGGACAAGCACAGCTAGGTATCCCGCCGGCTTTCAACCTCACGTCCCCGTCCGATCTCAAATTCATCACTACTTCTCATTCTTTTTTTAAAAAATACCATATTCTCATATAAAACATTTTTGATGAAAAAGCTGAACTATTTAAGCGAGGGCTAAAAGCATTTCTAGCATTTTCGAAATAACCGGGGTAACAAGGATAGTATTGCAATTAACAAGGATGATAATGCAACAATTAGGTTATCACTCAACTCCTATTTACCTAATGCAACAAAGCATAACAAGGGTGATATAAAGCTTTGTAAAACATCAAGGAAGGGTTTAATGTATCCGGGGCTTGCCTTCACGACGGGATAAACTCTCTTTTCTAAAAACGAGAAAATCCGAACCCGCCTCCCTGGAAGATAAACCTCTTCGAGGACTTGCTCGGATTTAACAATCTCGTGCTCGCTCACTACACGAAATAATGTATGTTTCAACATGATGCCATGAATTTAAATATGATGCTTGCGGTGCATGAAATGATAAATAACTTGAGTACAACTTTCCTTCACGATAAAGTTGCAACCCAACAAAACCAACTTGTTGAACTACTCAACAAGATATCATCACCATTGCCTAAGGAGTTCTCAAGGACCATTTGATTATGGTATGATCCAAGATTCACAAAACAACCCCAAAAGTCACACAAATCCTAAGTCATTATACACTAAACATTAGCTTTTTCTAATAAATAAAATAAAGCATAAAATAGAAAATAATTTAAACATTTCAAAATGGCTCCAAACTTTTTATACAAGTAGGTCACATCATAAAATAGTACCAAATAAATTTTCATGATTTTTGAATAAATATTTTATTTTCTAAAAATCATGGAAGATGCATTTTTCAATTAAAGATTGCATTTTGAATCATGCAAGAACTACTCAAAATCTAAGTTTCAAATTTTTTCATGGGTAGACATACTCATAGGAAGGCTACACAAAATTTTCAGAATTTTTGAACAAGTATTTGAATTTATACAAAATTTACAAAGTTTAACACTATTCATATATAGAGAAATACATAAAACATTTCTAAATAAGAAAAGGACCATCGGGTTTAAAGTTACCGGGCTCGCCCCCGTAGCCCAAACAGGCCGCCCCACCGCCAACAAAGCCAACCAAACCCCGGAGCAGAGTTCCGCCGCCGACCGGACGATCACGGCGGCGACCGCCGACGACGCTGCTTGGCCCTACAAGACTTTGACCTTGACCCACACACGATAGCACCCAAAAACCGGCACCTAAGGCATGGCAGCACCATCGCCGGTGACTATAACGCCGCGGCGGTCGCGGCAAGAAGAACAGAGGCGCCGTGGGAGTTCCCGGCGGACGGTGAGGGCACCGACGACCGCACGACGGCGAACCCGAGCCCTCAACTACAAAACAAACGGCTCCCTACGCTGATGCGCTTACTGCGCGCGGCGGTCGGATACATGGCCGAGCCTCGCCGACGACGGGCGGCTCCGGCTTAGTCCTAAGACGGAAACGATGAACGGATGGCGGCACGACCCGGTAGCTCACCCAGACCTCGATGCTCCTCGCGGGTTGGGCAAAGTGATGGGCCGGAGCTAGTCCGACGCCGGCGCTCCGGCGGCGGTGGTCGGCTGTTCCGGCCGGCCCCGCGGGCAAAAGCAAAATGGTCGAGCCGACCATGACTACATCAATGCGATCCCAAACACTAGGGTCTGGGCTGTCGGCCATGAAGCTCACCGCAGCGGTCGGATGGCGTTGAAGTGATGCGCTGGCGCCGGTTGCCGCCGTCCGGCGAGGAAGACAAATGCGGCGCTGGTGCGGCCCAAATACGAGGCAAAGCACGAGCTTGCTCAAATGAAGCGAAAGGGAGTTATGAATCGGATGGTATGGTCAATTTGAGTGGATGGAGTTCAACGTCGACGACACAAGGCGGCGGACCTAAGGTGACCAAATGGGCGGTTGGAGGAGGAAGAAAAGACGACGACGGGCGCCGGGTTCAAGCGCTTTATAGGGCAAGGAAAAAGCCGGACAGTGGATGGCGACGCCGCCGGCTCCCCAAATGCCAGCGATATGCGCGAGGATGGACGGCCGCAAGATTCAAAAGGCGGCCCCACGGCGGGCGGGCGATGGGCGGCATGGGCGCCCATGCCGGTTCTTGAGCGCCCTAAACCCTAACTTTCGGATTTTTGCCAAATTCACCCAAAATTTGAACTGAACTCAAAAAACTCTAAAAAGCAACTTTGCTTAACTTTTCAAGATCTACAATTTTCATAATTGATGATTTTCAAATTCGCCTCCAAAAAGGACTTTTTGAAATGGGATCAAAATGGAATAAATTTGAATTAAAATTACTTTTTAAAATTACACAAAAACTTGAAAAACTTTGTACATATCTTTTGTTCATCAAGAAAAGATCTACAAACTAGCTTTTGGAAGTTTTGTAAAATTTTGCTTAGATTTTGAATTATGGAAAAGGGGGTAAAAAGGAATTTAGGAATTAGGTTTTAGCACATGAAATGACACTCAAATTGAAACTTTTTCATACTTGAGCTCAATCAATTCTAAAGTTAAACTTATTTTAGTGCAATGCACAACATGGTGAGCTAATGATGTATGCTTTTGCAATGATCATGATTACAGTCTTTCCCCTTAAAGAAATCTCGTCCCGAGATTTAAAGCCCCAGGGGTTAAGTAACGGCAAAAGGAAACGTGTCAAGCAAACACATCTCAAACTAGTTTATAAAACAGTAGGGTTTTACATAATATATACCACAAGATGTTAAAAGAGACAAGTTACAATTCAGAGAGGGAATTGTAACCTAGATAGAAGCAAGAAATTCCGGGAAGTGCTCTTGCAGATATTCCTCTGACTCCCATGTAGCTTCTTCTTGTTGGTTCCATTGATCTTATACCATTTGGTTGTTCTTCTACGAAAGTGACACGCGATCTTTCCGGGTCGAGAACTTGAACAGGGATATTCTCAATAGTCCGTGATCAGGTTCAAGTGCAACTCCTTCAATATCAACCACTTGATCGGGCACTCGAAGACATTTCTTCAACTGGGATACATGAAACATATTATGCACAACCGAAAGTTGTTCGTAACTCCAAACGATATGCTACCTTTCCACATCTTTCTAGAATTTGGAATGGTCCAATGTAGCGAGGTGCTAACTTGCCTTTGATTCCAAATCTTTTACTCCCTTTATAGGTGATACCTTTAGATAAACATAATCTCCCACTTCAAATGTCAAAGGTTGACGCCTTTTATCAAGATAACTCTTTTGTCCGACTGGGCGCTTTCATGTTTTCTTGTATGAGTCTAACCTTTTCTTCTCGCTTTGACTAAATCCACTCCAAAGAATTCTCTTTCCCGGTTCGCACCAATGTAGCAGGGTTCTACATCTCAAGTCCATACAGCTTCAAATGGTGCCATTTTTACACTCTCTTGATAACGATTGTTGTAAGAAAATTCTCGCCAGAGGTAAACATTCATCTCATTTTTCTGAATAGGTGAGAACACAAGCTCGTAACATATCTTCTAGAATTTGATTAACCCTTTCATCTGTCCATCGATCATCACGTGGGTGATAAGTCAAACTATGATTGAGCTTGGTTCCCAATGACTTTTGTAATTGTTTCTAAAATTTGTCCATAAATATTGAACTTCGATCCGAGACAATAACCTTTGGTGCACCATGCACGCTGAAAATCCGACCGACATATAACATAGCATAATCTATTGCGGTATAACGAGTCTTTACTTGGCAAGAAATGTGCAATCTTAGTAAGTCCGTCCCACAATAACCCGACATGGAATCAAAACCTTTTGATGTATTGGGCAAACCAACAATAAAATCCATGGTAATTTCCTCCCATTTCCAAGACGGAATGTGCAAACGGATTTAACCGTCCCCGCAGCTTTCATGTGTATTGCCTTTACTCGTTTACATGTATCACATTTAGCCACATAACGAGCAACTTCTATTTTCATTTTGGTCCACCGTAATCTTTGTTTTAAATCCTCGATGCATCTTGGTACTCCCCGGGCGAATAGAATATCTAGTCAAGTGTGCTTCTTCAAGGATCTCGCGGACGTAACTCGGGAACTTTTGGTACTACTGGGCGATTCTTGAACCATAGCACATCCGCTTCATCAATTCTCAAAACAAGATGGCTTTCCACTTCTAACTTTCTCTTTGATACAAGCTACACCTTTATTTTCTCTCTGAGCAAAGAATAATCTGATCTCGATATTTGATTCTATAGTGATACTAGATAGAGTCCCTTGTTCAATAATTTTCAAATTCAACTTTTCCATTTCTTGACACAAAGTTTTGTCCATTAAATCTACTGGTCGGACAATTGCATTGGGATTTTTCGAAAGTGCATCGGCAACCACATTTGCCTTCCTAGAATGATAATGCACTTCAAGATCATAATCCTTGATCAATTCCAACCATCTTCTTTGCCTCAAATTCAGATCGACCGGTGAAAATATACTTTAAGCTCTTGTGATCAGTATAAATATGACAAGTATTGCCCAGCAAATAATGACGCCAAATCTTGAGTGCATGAACAACTGCAGCTAACTCAAGATCATGAGTAGGATAATGTTCTTCGTGACGTTTCAGTTGTCGCGAAGCATAAGCAATAACCCTTCTTTCTTGCATTAGTACACACCCAAGGCCAATACCGGAAGCATCACAATAAACATCGAACGGCTTCTCAATATCCGCTAAGCTAAGATCGTGCAATAGTTAATGCCTTCTTCGTAATCTTGAAAGCTTTGTCACACTCAGATGACCGCACAAACTTAGTTTGATTCTTTAGCAACTCGGTGATAGGCTTTGCTACTTTAGAGAAGTCCGAATAAACCGACGGTAATAACCCGCCATTCCAAGAAAATCTGCGAACTTGATGCACAAGAGTTGGGGGCTTCCAGTTGAGGATATCCTTGACTTTACTTGGATCAACCGCCACTCCATCACCGACAATACATGACCCAATAATTGTACTTCCTCTAACCAAAACTCACACTTACTGAACTTGGCATATAACTCGATGATCTCTTAGACACTTTAGAACAATTTGAAGGTGCTCAAAGATGCTCTTCTTTGTTCTTGGAATATATCAATATATCATCAATGAATACCACTACAAACTTGTCAAGCTCGTGCATGAATACCGAATTCATCGATACATGAAATGAGTCAAGCATTGGTTAATCCAAAAGACATCACCAAATACTCATATAGAACATATCCGGTAGTGAAGGCGTCTTTGGAATATCCATAGGTCCGATCTTAACTGATGATATCCTGATCTCAAATCAATCTTTTGAGAAGACCTTGGCTCCAAAGAAGTTGATCAAAAAGCGCATCAATGCGGGGCAAAGGGTACTTGTTTTTTTATTGTTACCTCATTCAATGGACGATAATCAACACACATCCTCAAAGTGTGATCCTTCTTTTTCATAAATATTGCGGGGGCACCCCCAAGGTGATGAACCGGGTCGAATAAAACCTTTTTCCAACAATTCCTCGCAATTGGGTTTTTAGCTCTGCTAATTCTTTAGGTGGCATTCTATATGCTCTCCTCGATATTGGGGCTGTTCCCGCCGGATCTATACTCAACTCAACATCTCTCGTCTCGGCGGTAAACTGTGTAAATCTTACTGAAACACATCCGGAATTCATAAACCACTTTGAATATCCTTTATTTCCTTAATCGATGTAGCATTATGATTCTCTCAACAAATTTCTTAGGAATGGGAAGTTGAATAAGAAGTTGAGAACTCGCTATCGGGTATATTTACCCTTATTGTTCTATTCAAAACATCGATAATGACCCCATGCTTTGATACATCCAATTCATTCCCAGGATCACATCTATATCTTGATCCATTAGAATTATCATATTAGTGGAAAGATCATGCCCACATAATCTTATAGGTATTTGATGTACCATTTCTTTAGTACACATGCGTCTCCCAAGGCATCAGAAAAAAATTATCTTTTGTTTCCCCAATTGGTATTTCATGCTTCACAACGAATGTACATATCGGCCTCCAAAAAGGACTTTTTGAAATGGGGTCAAAATGGAATAAATTTGAATTAAAATTACTTTTAAAATTACACAAAAACTTAAAAACTTTGTACATATCTTTTGTTCATCAAGAAAAAGATCTACAAACTAGCTTTTGGAAGTTTTGTCAAATTTTGCTTAGATTTTGAATTATGGAAAAGGGGGTAAAAGGAATTTAGGAATTAGGGTTTTAGGCACATGAAATGACACTCAAATTCAAACTTTTTCATACTTGAGCTCAATCAATTATAAAATTAAACTTATTTTAGTGCAATGCACAACATGGTGAGCTAATGATGTATGCTTTGTAATGATCATGATGACATGTCACATTTTAGTAATAGTAACACCAGGGGTGTTACACTTCAATTTCTAAAAATCTAGTTTTTTGATTGATAATTGGTCATCATCATCCTCCCACCGTGCGTCTCGACCACCGCGTGCTCCTAGAGGTCTGAGGCCGAGAACTAGGCCTCAAGGAGGTTGGCCGTGCGCGAGCTGGTCCGCTGTCTTCCTTGTAGTGGCTGGCTGTTTCAATCGTGCTTAGCACAAAATGTAAGCGCTTAATGAACTTTTACTTTTTCTCTCTCCACTGAAGCGCCCCTCGCATTGTACCTGCCCATAGAGCATCTTCCGTGTACAAAGAAAGCAGACCGTAGAGAGAGAAGAATGGGAGTAAAGTTCGTTTTACACATTACAACATTCCACTAGAAGGAAAAGATTTCTCGATTCACATCTTAAGCATGGTTCAGCTCTTGGCTAGTAGAAACCAATGTTGCAGCAGCGCGCATGTAGACAAAGACAACGAAAGTCCAAGAAAAAAAAGAGTACTTGTGGAATACGGATATTCTAGACACCCTAAAAAGGACCTAATTCGAAACAGAGGCCCATCAGAGGATGGGCCCAGCCCATAAATAAGCAAACAAGGCAAACACCACACGTCTCATACGAGCTCGAGCTCGATCCGTGGGCGTCTCTCCGTCTCGAACGCGCCCTCTCCGGGACGAGCTCCCCAGGCATGAGCTCGAGCTCAGCTCACCGACTACTCTCCGCCTCGAACGAGCTCTCATAGGCATGAGCTCTCCCATTCCGTGCAACCTCGAGCTCGAGCTCGACTCACGAGCACTACTCCGCCTCGAACGAGCTCCCAGGACTGCGCAGTTCTCCTCCGACAGGAAGCTTAGGTCGCGGCGCTAGCCGATGGGCGCCGCGGCTATCTGTCAGGAGCCGCAGCCTACGAGGAGATATCGTCAGGAGAACAAAATCCCCAGAGGCACGCGCGGTGTGGCTTGTCAGATCACGCCATGCCGCGCCGAGCACAACGGACAACCGCTACAAGACAAGCACGACCTCGACAACAGCTGCCGAGCTCTCCAGCGAGCTCTCCTGTCCACATGTTTTCCTGCGACGTGCAGCACCCGCATTTATGACCAGGCGGCGCCGCCACAGGCCGGCTTTTGCGGCCGGTGGCGCATGCCCGACGGCCCGATGGGGCGTATTGTCGGCGATTACGATGCCGGCAAGCTCGGTGCTCCTCCGTGGCCCGACCACCGAGCTCAAAGCTCGGCGACCGGCGTCGCGGACATCAAAAAAACGGAGCCGGCCCCTACAAACTATACAACGACCGGCGAGCGGACTACGGCGTAGGGCGGCGACGGCAAGCGCATGCCGGCGGTCCGGCGTGCCCTGCAATCCGCACCATTTTCTCTTTCACCCCTCCAATTTAGCCTTCCTTCTCCTCCCAAGTCCTTCTCTCGATGGTCTCTTGTATACCCCCTTACGACTATTGTTGGTGGAGCCACGGCAGGCTACCCCCGATGGACCCGAATCACACAACTAAACTGAAGTGGACACACAAAATGTGTAGGCGAACCCGGAGCACTCTTCTATTAATTCACCATCCATCTTACAATGCCCCCTTGGGGGTTTATTTATAGTCCGTAGACTATTACAATTCCGATTTTGCCCTTCTACCAACCCTAGACCTCGGCGTCTCCCGCCGTCCGATCAAAGGGCAATGTGGTCTTTTTCCCTCGCGATCCCACCTACCCTCCCTCGGGCTGCGTGGACGTCGGACCACGAGCATCCGCGCAAGACAAGGTTAAAGGCATTCGTCAATGGGCCCTTCCGCCTTGCCGAAGCGGCGGCCACTCCCCTTACACGAGCCGGGGGATTCGCGCTAGATCCCCGCCCCCTTGGGGCGTAAGCCATAGCATTCGTCCCCATTCGACCGAATGAAGGCACATCCGCCCGGTGTGATTTCCCGACCGACCGGGTCGGTCGGAAGCCTCGACATCCGCATGGCGGGCGAATGCCAACGCATCCGAAGCGCCTTTCAATTGCGATCTCCGACCGACGAAGGCGCGGCATTCGCATCCCCGCCGAATGCCATGGCTTTCGCTCACGTGTCGTTACTTCTCCGGATGTGGGATCCCGGCCGCTGGGCGTTTGCTTGCTGTCATGATCGAAAAGCCTCCGCTTCCCCTCCGTGTTGTGCGAAGCCCCCGCCATTCGGGCTTCATCCCTCTCACCCTTGGGTTCGTGGTGCGTGAAGACCCGAATCTTAAAAAACATTCGGCCCCCCGAGGCCGACTCTTGTCCCCCTTTGGGCCATCTCTAGTGCGTGGTTTCGGGCCGACCGTAGGGGTGGGCGGGTTTCAAGCCCCCCCAACAAAGAGCCCTCGAGGCCAAGGGTGAGGTCTTTTTGTCCTCCTTGAATCGACCTCTCGGCCCTTAAGAAACCCCCTCGAGCCGAATGCCCGACGCGTTTTTTTTGCGGATAAGGTTGATTTTTTTATGCAACGGCGGAAGGCGGCGACGCTGCCGGGGTACGTGAGCCCCAATCTAACGGATGGGGCGCGACCTCGAGCCGTGCCTTTTCGGCCTATATAATGTGATCGGGGCGGGGGCGGTGATCTCCCCCGGCTCATTTTCTTCTTTGAGTTCCAGCTCTCCGGCGCTCCCCGAGCTCTCCTGGCTTTTCGGCGATCTCAGCTTTCGTAGCGTTCGAGCATTCGGCAACCGGTTTCGTTCTCTCAAGTAAGTTGTTTTTCTTCCTCCTTTTAGTTTCGGTTGAGTTGGGCGCCCATTTTTTTTATTTTAGGGTTTCACATGTTTCTTTTTCTATTTTTGTATTTTAGGTTTCGTTGATTTGGTAGAATGTCGGATCCGATTGCCTCGGGATCCGGCTCTTCATCGAAGAGCTCGGGTCTTCCAAAGGCTCGTCGGGTTCGGATTCGACCGCGAAAGAACGTAACCGATGTGCAACCACTTTCCGAGCATCAATCCGCACCTATTTTCTAGCAAAAGTGAAGATGGTTCCGAATCGATAGTCCGGTTAGCCCCCGGTCATGGATGAGATTGAGGCGGATGTTGACATCGGGGATCTCCTATTGAGGGCATGTTTGGAGCGAGCCCGAGCCGGACCTTTCGGCACAAGTGGATCCCGAGGCTTCTTTTTGGAGCCCGGAAGAGTCGATGATGAAAGCTATTCTATTGCCGAAGGTTCCGGGAGAATCCGGGGCCTTCGGCTTGCCGTGAGGTTTATCGGGCCGGAACCTCACGCTATTCTCAAGAGGTTTTAAATGATTACATGCGCAAGGGATTCATGGACCGACAAACAAGGCTTTCGTGTCGGCTTCGACCGGGAGAGAATTCCGAATCCCAGGTCCGGGGAAGCGCTTGTTTTCAAAGGATTATTTTCCGGGCGGCTTTTCGCCTCGCCATGCGAGGATACATTCATCGGCGCCGTCCTTGATCGATTTGGTCCCGCAGTGTTCATCATCCGACGCCGAATGCGCGCGCCGCTTGGGAGCATTCGTCCGCCATGAAAATGATGGGAGCCCCCTCCTCGTGCCTTGAGACCTTCGCCGCTTCTACGCTCCACAAGAAGCCAAAGAAGATTCGGGATGTGAGGACTAAGGAGCACAAGCTAATGCATTAATTGAGCTTACACCTTTATTCCGAAAGGAAGCCTTCGCCTCGCTCCTCCTTGCTTTTGCAACAAATGGTCGGTGTGGGACGCAGTTCTCGGGTTCTATGCACGCTGCTCGCTAGAAACGAGCATGAAGCCACTACATCCGGCCCGCCAATGAACAAAGCGATGTCCTTGAGAGCCGAATGATCCCATCAAGGGGCGAAATGCCATGCATCCTTCTTTGAAAAATGCCGAGGGATGCCGGTTACCATGGCGTTTCTTGCTACCTTGAGAGGCGAGCACCCGCGATTTGGTTGAGGAATGGATCGCTATGGGGGTTCGGCCCTTAAGCCTCCGGAGTGCGATTCGTCATCGATCCTCCTAACTACAACTATGAGACGAACCTCGCCCAAAGCCGCTCCGACCCGCCTCCACTCAAAGAAGGCGTTCTTGAATTTGTATTGATTTAAACCGATGCTATCCTCGGGGGCCGTTGGTAAACGCGAGTACGACCTGGCCTAGGAGATCATCGGGAGAACGACGAATCAATAGGGCTCTCGACGCAATGGAGGTGCCTTACCCTCACCTACCGACTCCGCCGAAGCTAAATGAGAAGGCGCCGCCGAAAGGTCGCTACGGAGGGAAAAGTCGCTGCTCACGATCGGCCCTCTTGAGCGAATCAAGAGACGTAAGACATCTCAAAGAGGAGGCCAAAGAGCCTAAGGATGTCGAGGGTAGGTCGTGATATGGCTAGGATTCCTCGTCTCACAGAGCCGAAGGTTACATTCGGCCGCATCGCATGTTTGGCATTGTTACTTCGACCTCGTATATCATCTTGCCTTTTTTAGTTTTTCGGTATTGGTATCGATGATTCGCCTAGTTAGCTTTCGACCTTTGATTTTGGTTTTCCGTTGTTGTTACTAATGCTCATTCGTGTTGTCGCGGTCATCTCCAAAGTGACTCGGAAGAAATGGCCCAAAGTAAAGTGAAGGACCCCCGCCACCACGAGGGATGTCGGGATTCGACCTCGTCGGTCCCAACTTCGTCGCGGTGAAGCGACCATGTGATGCCGCCCGTGCTACGAATCCGCGGCTTTGAAAAACAGAGTCTAGCAAGGAGCCTCCGCCCCGGCTTAGCGCCCCTCCTTAGTCCCGACGTAAAAGCTGCCCCGGGTAAGTCTCGGTTCTGGGAGTTCGCCAAGACTTCCGGCATTTTCAAGGATTGCCTTTTTAGGCCATGGCACACTCTCCCTTGGAAGCACTTCTAGTGACTTTAGGGAGCCCGCTTGTGTACTGGGGTTTAGCTCCCGAAGAGATGAGCTCGCGAAGGGAGAAGACTTACAAGCTTGCTCGTTGTCTAGGAGTGCATTCGGACGCCGAGTGGTGGCGGGGGGTGGATCCATGCACTCGCCCCTTCTTCCTACGGAGGGCAAGTTAGATTCGGCCTGCATCGCTCCTCTTCCTTTGTACCCCTCAAACCGAGAAGGAGCCGTTGAAGACGAGCCGCAAATTTGCGACGCCTTAACTTCTACGCCATCGGGGTGAGTTATAGTTTCGCCCTCCGATTTATGAATGTAAGTTTCGGTGCTATTTATTGCCGTGCTTTGTTGGTCCTTTTTTTGTAGTCCATGCTTGTTGCATGAACTCGAGAGAAAAAATTCCGGGCCGGGCGCAAAAGAAGGCCCTCGAGGCCAAAAAAGGCCAAGACCGAGAAGTCGGCCAAGGACTTGAAGACGGCCGGTTCGCGAAAGGCAAAGGCGAAACTCGGGCCGAAATGCCAAAAGAAATCTACGGAGCTTGGAGCGAAGGTCAAGGACCTCGAGGCCGAGCTTGAATCTAAAGGAAAACCAACGGTCGATTTCGCATGCTTTGGAACATGAGACGGTCGGGGTTTCGCCTTTACAACGGTGTTGGCCTCCTTCGGCGATGAGGTCGCCGCCGCCGGGCCTCGCCCACCGGAGAGGCTTACCCGCCTCGTGCAGGAGATTCGCGGCCTGTATGACCGGTGGATACCTAAGAGGCTATGCCTCTTTGAGACCCTCCGGGCATTCGGTTCCGCCCTCCACGAGCTTGGGTGTCCTCATATGGAGGCCGTGGAGCCAAGGAGGATCCACCGCCTATTGGAAGACCCCCGCCGAGGTGCTCCCGTGGTCGGCAAGTTTTACGTGGGCTTCCGCAAAAACGCGGGAAGGACCTTGCCCCCTTCCGCGTGGCCGAATCAAGAGCTTCGGCCGGTTCGACTCCTTTCTCGTTTAGTGCTATCTTTTGGGTTTTACCCTTGATGATTTTTACCGACGAATTGCCCGGTTTTATTATTCGTAACGGCCAAGAGAAGGAGGAGATTCATGCTAAGGTGCATGCGTTAAATCGAGAGCGGGATGGCTGGACCTCTCATGATTTAAAACCGGCAAAGCTCCTCCGCGGGACGGAAGCCCTCCCGTGTGCAAGCCAATGCCGGCCGACGGTGATAGGGTAGATGATGTTTAAGGAATTTTGTTTCGCCATGTTGGCCTAAGAGTTTGTAATGATACATGGTTAAGCTATCAAGTTAAATCTTTTTTTGTTCCCGAGGAGGGGACCTCCTCGGTTTTATGGAAGATTCGTTTCCTCTAAATGTTGAGCGCGGCGGATTCGGCATTAGTGGCGCTTCGTGGCTTAGGGTTCGGAGGATTATCCTCAAGGGATGGATGATTTTTTTACTTCTCGTCGACAAAAGATCATTCGACATGGTCATCGATGCTTGATTTTTGGAGTAGTTTTGTACCTTCCACTAGGCAAAGGAATTTAATTCGCGGCGTTTTTTGGAGCCGAAAGTAGAGGTAAAGGAGGAACCCGTTGAACTTTCGCCTCCTAGGTATAGGTAATTGTTCGTTAAGGACCTTTGGCTAAACTAGCCATGTACATGATGCTTTTGTTTCTTTTAAGTAGATAAGGTTGCTTTGCGGTTTGGGTCATTTCGTTTTCTCGAAAAATATAGTCTTATTAAGAAACCCCCTCCCCTTTGCGAGGAAACGAAAAGTTGTATACCTTGCCGAAAGTGATCTTATCTTCAACTTAGGTCCTGCATGTCGCATGTTGCATATGTGGACTGGTCTACCTTATGGCCGAACGCCGCCTTCTTGCGCATTCGACCATCTTGGAGCTCACGACTTTCTCTTTTCTCCTAGCTAGGCGATACATGCGGCCGAAGTGAGCATTCGAGCCCTAAGTGCTTTAGGTCGAATTGTAGGCTTGACATTGTTACGCGTGGCGACTCACCGATTATGCCATGTTTCGTCCTTTAACTTCCGACCTTCTTATGCACTCGAGCAGCTTCAGAGTCGCACCTGATGTGCTGATGGAGGTGAACTTCGTGCAATGGAGACTCGCTGTCCCGTGTTTCACCAAAGCATTTGGCGCCTTGATTTGATGTTCGTGTGAGTTGAGCTGGTGTTTCGCTGAAACCCAGATATTGTTGGCCACGTTGAGTAATCATTGACGTGCCTGGGTTGGTGGAAGTGCTTCCTACGCAACTCTATCTTGGTTAGGCCTTGGGGTTCCCACGTGGTAGGATTGTCTTTCAACAAGCTTTTTCATGACAGCAGCTTGTTGGCAAGCTGCCAGAGCCGCTCGCGATTCGACCCTCTCTCCCCCCGCCTGGCCGAATGCGGCTACCCTTTCCCCGATTTCTCTCAATCCTAATGAGCCTAAGCTCTTCTTGGGCTGTGACCCTTTCGCATTGCTCTTAATGGCTACCTAAAGATGTTCCCTCAACAGCTTATGGCTGTTTTTCTGAGGGATTTGTGACCCTTGGGTCCAGTTTTATAGTGGTTTTGATTGGCCTTGTTGTATCCTCGAGCCTTTATTGTCTCGATTGCCCTTGGACATGGCTCTAGGGCGCTCTGATGCGCCCTTCATTAAGTGTATGCACCTACTTTAGTCCTTTCCGAACTTTAATGGTCTGTTTGCCCTAGTGCATTCCTTTGATGTCTTGGCGGTGCTTTAATAGCCAAGCTGCGTTTTTTTGGGTTTCGCCGCCTATGCTCCGTTTTTGACTCTTTGGTCAATTTCGGATGATCCGGGCTTGTTAGCCTCGGTTGTGATTTTTGGAAGTTGTCACTTTCGGACTTCCTCCTAACTTTCGGTCCTTTCTCGACCTTAGTCTTTTTGGCTTTTATGCCTTGGTTTGCTGATCTCTTCAAGATATACCCTTTTCGAACGATGTGCGCCGGAATATATCAAGTGTGACTTAGTCATCTCTTGTTTTCGGCTTTCTTTTTTTGTCTTGACGCCAAGCTTGGGGAAAAGGAACCTTTATAGGGGTTCACGACCGAATGTTTTTGCGAGTTGCCTCGTTAAAAACCTCACACCCCTCGAAAGGGCTTCCCGTGAGGAAAAAGAGCGCAACCCCATTGTAGTTTCGCACTTACTTATTACAAACCATGATAAAAAGAAAAGAAAATTACAACTCCCGACTCGAGGAGCATTTGTCACGCTGCGTAGAACCCACGGAGATTGTCCTCGTGTTCCACGTGTGAGTGGTTTTCGTCGCCTTCTTGTGTCTTGAGCCGAAACACCCACCTTGACCATGCTTGGCGACGACGAATGGTCCGTACCATTGGGATTGCAGCTTTCCCCGCTTTTATCGGCATGCCGAATCAAGACGAGGTCGCCCGGGTAGATGTTCTTGCGCTAGCAATTTCTTGTCTCGCCCGCTTTGCGTCTCCTTGTGGTAGCCGCCGAGGTGTTTCGCCGCCGCAACTTTCGGGGGGAGATGTGTGTGCATCATCTACGAATCTTTGTATTTCGGTTACATCGACTATTTGTGTACGAAATGAACCGAGCCCCGAGCTCTTCCTACAAGTTATGGCTTCTTCCCCGTAAAGTAAGCGAAAACGGAGTGAATCCGGTTGCTCGGGACTTGAGATGTTGTGGCCCCAAACCGCAACGGTCATTTTGGCTGGCCACTTTCCTTTGCTTTGCTTAAGGCCCCATAGAGACTTGGAGACGGTGAGAAGATTAGACCATTGGACTTTTCAACAGCCCCATTGCTTTGTGGGTGATAAACCGATGCGAAAGTCACTTTGATCGAGAGCTCCTCACAAAAGTTCCGAAACTCCGTTGAGTCAAACTCGCTTGCCATTGTCCACCGCTATGTAGGACGGAATCCCCAAACGACACGGTACTATCTGTTGCCATACGAACCGGGTCAAAGTTGCCGAGGTGATTCCGGCTGAGGCCTTGCTTCGATCTACTTGGTGAAATACTTGAGTGCCATGGCTGCGAATCTCACATTGCCCGGAGCTGCTGGTAACGGCCCTACTATGTCTACCCCCGCCGTTGAAGAGGCCAAGCGGGGCACTATCGACTGGGTTGGGTTGACGGTGCGCTTTGCTTCTTGGCGAACATTTGGCAGCTTTTCGCATGTCTTCACCGGTTGCTTTGCATCTTCAGGGGCTGATGGCCAGTAGAAACCTTGTCTCATTGCTCTATGGGCAATTTCATGAGGTCCCCTATGAGCTCCGCACATTCCTCCATGAATTTCGTCCGGAGCTTTAGCCCTTCTTCTCGTGGCCGATGCACTTGAGCTTTGGCGCTACGATGCCATCTTTGTACGGCTTTCGCCTCTTATGATGGAGTAGTGTTTGGTTCGTGACTCCATTATTTCTTGTTCATGCTTGGACTCCGGCTCAAATGTTCCCGTCGGGAATGCGAATATCGGGCTCCTCCCTCGACTGCGATGGCATGAATAGCCCTTGGTACCTCTTCTTCTTCCCTGATTGCTTTGGCCGAAAGTTGTTGAAAAAATACATCTAGAGGGTCGGAATGCCGAGCGCGGCTGCTTTTGCTAGCTCGCCGCCTTCCCCGTTTTCACCGCGTGGTATGTACTTTATTGAGAACCCCGAGAAATGCTTCTCCATTGCTCTTACCGCTTGTAAATATCCGACTAGGACTGGTTCTCCGGTTCTGTCTAGACTTGTACTCCTTCTCGCAATGTCTCGCTACTACTTGTGAATCTGCATGCGAATGACACATCTTTTTTTCTCCCATTGCTCTTAGCTTTTGACTCCCAGTGCGAGCAAAGACCGCTTCATATTCGGCTGTATTATTGGTGCTGTGAATTGAGCCCGGTCACGTATCCGATGGACGGCCCCCCCGCCGAGGTGTAAGTATAGCCGAAATCCCCAGCCCCCTTGTCACACCAAAGTTCACGCCACAAAATGCAGTCAAGTCGGTTCGTCGAAAACCACCGGATTGCCTTCTCACCACGGAGTCCAGATGCCTCGCTATGAAATCCGCTATTGCCCTCGAGATTTTATGGTCGACCCGGCTCGTAGTCGACACACGAACTCATTCAACTCTCGGCGTCGATTTGCCTACTCGCCTACGGCCGCTATTCCTCGAACAAAGCTTCTAAAGGGGGTCGAGAGGAGACAACCCGAATCTTGTGTGCCCGAAAGTAATGTCCGAGCTTTTGCTTGCTATCGAGGATCGTAAGCTATCTTCTCGACTCCGAGTAATTGAGCTTTGTTTAGAAAGGGCTTCTTTATACATAGTAGATGGGAAATTGCTTGAGCTTGTTGTCATGCTCTTTCTCTTCGACCAGGCGAAGCACTTACCGCAACCGTGACGCTAAAGTAGTATAGCAATAACACGCCTTGGGGATGGTTTCGTCATTGTTGTTAGATTGGTAAGATAGTCTTTTAGGTCTTGAAAAGCCTTTTGTTGTTCGAGTCCCCATTCGAAATCTGGGTGTTCTTTAGTACTTTGAAGAAGGGTAAGCCTTTTTCGGCCGACCTCGAAATGAACCTCGCCGAGGGTCGCTGCTAGGCGACACAGTAAGCCGTTGGACTTTCTTTTCGGTCGTCCGGGGCTTCATGTCTATGATTGCAGCAATCTTGTCTGGATTCGCTTCTATGCCTCTGGTGACACTAGACATCCCAACATCTTGCCCTTTGTGATGCCGAAAAATGCATTTCTCCTAAGTTTAGCTTAAGACCGCTTCGGCGTAGATTGGCGAAAGTTTCTTTTAGTCGCTAATATGTGATTCTTTCGAGCTGCTGATGACTACAATATCATCCACGTATGTCACTAGATTCTTCTTCTTCTTCTGCTCTCTAAACTCTTCATCCGACATTCTGGAGAATGTAGATCCGGCATTCCTCAACCCTTCGGTATTCGCTGAAACAATAAGTCCCCCCTGGAGTGATGAAGCTTGTCTTCTTCTCTCGCCTTCCGGGTTCGGATGTATCCGATGGTATCCCAAAAGCGGTCGAGCTGCACTCATTCTCTCACAACTTGAGGCTAAGTCGATCAGGGTGTCTATTCCGGGGAGAGGGTATGGGTCTTTCGGACACGCTTTGTTTAGATCAATGAAGTCTACGCACATTCGCCATTTCTTGATGTTAGGGCTCTGATGTCTTCTTCCGACCATGACTACGTTTGCCAACCATTCGGGTATTGGACTGGCCGACGATTACTCCCCAAGGTCCGAAAGTCTCGGACTTCGATTTCTGCCGCGGCGCTTCTTTCCTGATAGCTTCCTTAACCTCCGCTTCTTAGGTTTCACCGTCGCCGCTACGCTTAGGTTGTGTTGAGCCAGGGTTTCGCCTTACTCCCTTTAGGTCCTCGGTGACCATGCAAACACGTCTCGAGTTGGAGTCAAGGAATGCGGACAACCGAGCCGCTCGTCGCCACCCGACTTCGAGCCAATTATAATCTCTCGCCGGCCCCGTGGTGGATATTGGGACCCTTTTTTGTGGATTCGGCCGACTCAACTTTCGGCTCTCGACTTTTCGACTTTGGGTTCCTGGTTCTTTCTCATCGCCTTCTCTTCTTCGGTCTCTGTTACCTCGTTGATCATGTTGTATCCAGGTATTGGCTTTGCATCTATCTTTCGAGCCGCTTCCCGATCTCCCCATACGGTCACAACGCCTGAAGGGGAGGGTATCTTCATGCACAAGAAACTTTGCTTGATTCTTGCATCAAACTTGCTTATGACTCCTCTGCGCTGAATATCGTGTAGGGATAGTCTATGTTGACTATGTCGAATGTGATGACTTCGGTTCGGCATAAGCCAACCTCACCGAAAGTTACCGCGATGTCCTTCTTTCCGATGGCATCTATCCTTTTTCCTCCGAAACCGAATAGAGCATTACCCCGCTGGTCGCAAATGTCCTCCGTTCCATATCCATGCTTTGAAAGGCCTTGATGAACGTAATATCTGGCTGAGCTTCCATTGTCTACTAGGATGTTGTGAAGTGAGAACTTATCCACATTTGCGGTTGCCACGAATCGCCCGTATGCGGGTAGTCTCTCGGTAGGAAGTCACTTTCGCCGAACGTGGATTGGTACCATTGACCATGCTGGCCTTGCTTCAAGGGTAGCCTTGGTGTTACTGTGTGTACTCTTCTCACATAATCCCTTCCGCTCTTTGTTTTCATGCTCAAGGTTGATCCGCTTTGTGATCGCGTATATGTGCCCCCCCGAGATGGGAGTACCGAATTCACAACCCCCGCTTTTCCCCGATCCGCTTTCGGGGCCGTGTGCATGTTACTCATTGCGGCCGCTCCGTGTTTGCTTCGAGAAGATGCCGCCATCGATGGAGGCCGGGATTGCGGGATGTAACCCGGTAGTTCCAGAGTACCGATGGTGGTGAGCCGGAAGCATGGAGGCCTGCTGTACTAATGGAGGCGGAGGTGGCAGCTGAGTATCCTGATAGCCGAAATATGCATTCGGTTGTACGCCTGCCGTTTCTCTCATGTTGAACACGTGCTTCGTGCCCGGCTACTTTGTCCTTTGATTTCGCTCCTTGGCCATCCGCCCATACTTGCGGCCTCGACCGTAATGACCCATGTTTTTTCGCAGACGAAACAAGATGCGGTACTCTCGGTCCGTCACGGCCTCTTCCGCGTCCTCTGCCCCTTGAGCTTCGGCCACCTCGGTTGGACTGATTCATTTTTGAGTTTGAGGCGTCACCAGAGCCTGGCTCTTGACCGGTTCGCCATTTGAGCCGAATCATCTTGCACATTGTTAACCGGACGAGGAGTCTTGCCACCCCTTTGGCTATTGCTTGCATTTGGATGAGGCGATTGTTGCTTTTCGTCCTTTCTCGTTGCCTTTCTTCTTTTCGCACCTTCTTCGGACTTGGCGAACTTTTGATCTGGTCATATAACTTCGGTCAAGGTTTTGGGTTCCTCCCCGTCTAGGAGCGCAGCCGCACTGTCCAATGGCCATGCCTTCGATCGCCGCTGCTATCACTACTTCATCGGAGACATTCGGCGTTTGAGCGCGAAGCTGTACTATCTTTTCGAGGTATTGTGTCAATGACTCTCCATCCTCTTGCTTGAGCTTTAGGAAATCCACTGGTTCCCTTTAAGGCCCGAAACCTTCAAAGGTGATGATCAATTGCTCTCTCACCATTTCGATTTCTTATCGAAAAGCGGACGAAGGGCGATGTTCCATTCATGCGCAATGTCTTCTACCGCCATTATGAGAGATTTTGCGAGGGTGACCGAATCCCCCCTGCCGAATGTACCGCGGCCGTAACTCGCAATGAACTTCCTTGGATCTGATTTTCCATTGAATGATGGCAGCCTAGGCTTGTACCCTCAAGCACACGGGCTTAGGCTTTTGTAATTCCGGCGCGGGGTGAGACCGGATCGACCTCCCCATCCGCGATTTAAACTCGGTTCTTGCTCCTCCCCGGGGCGGCCGTTTTTCTCCATCCGAGCTATTTCCGCGGAGCAAGTTTTCCTTCTCGATTTCGGCGAAGCTTCAACGCTGTTCTCGAGCCGAATCCTCTCTTCGCTTGGTCGCCTCTCCTTTCATCATTGCATCCCTCCGAGCCCTCAATTCTCGAGCTCGGCTTGTCCGAGGCTCAATTCTTGGATTAACTTGGAACGTTGTTCTGCTCATTGCCCGCTGTCTCGTGCTCGAGTGGCTGTTCTTCTTCTGAATCTTCTTCATCTTCCGGAATTTCGAGCCTCCCGCTCCGGAAGGGCCTTGACCGATTATTGCCCCCCGGCGGGTGGCGCATCTTCTATTTCTCCCTGGCCCGACCGCTAGAGTGACGATCTCGGGGCGGAGGATCCGGCCGTGCCGCCGGCGCCGCCTTGGGTCTTCCTCGCCCTGGAGCCATGGGTTGCCCGCACAACCACGGTGGGCGCCAATGTTAGTGGAGCCCTGAAGCAGGCTACCCCCTGATGGACAAATCACACAACTAAACTAAAGTGGACACACTAAATGTGTAGGCGAACTGGAGCACTCTAATATTAATTCACCATCCATCTTACAATGCCCCCTTGGGGGTTTATTTATAGTCCGTAGACTATTACAATTCCGATTTTGCCCTTCTACCAACCCTAGACCTCAGCGTCTCCCGCCGTCGACCAAGGGCAATGTGGTCTTTTTCCGCCTCGCCATCCCACCTACCCTCCTCGGGCTGCGTGATGTCGGACCACGAGCATCTGCAAGACAAGGTTAAAAGGCATTCGTCAATGGGCCCTTCCGGCCTTGCCGCCGAAGGCGACTGCTTTCGACTCCCCTTACCGGAGCCGGGGGATTCGCGCTAGATCCCTGCCCTTGGGGCGTAAGCCATAGCATTCGTCCCATTCGACCGAATGAAGGCACATCCGCCCAGCGCGATTTCCCGACCGACCGCTACTGGTCGGAAGCCTCGACATCCGGCATGGCGGGCCGAATGCCAACGCATCCGAGCTGCGCGCCTTCATTTGCGATCTCCGACTGACGAAGGCCGCGGCATTCGGCATCCCTGGCCGAATGCCATGGCTTTCATCTACGTGTCGTTACTTCTCCTGGACAGATCCTGACTGTTGGGCGTTTGCTTGCCTGTCATGATCGAAAGCCTCCGCTTCCGTCCGTGTTGTGCGAAGCCCCCGCCATTCGGGCTTCATCCCTCTCACCCTTGGGTTTGCGGTGCGCGAAGACCCGAATCTTAAAACATTGGGCCCCTGAGGCCGAATCTTGTCCCCTTCGGGCCATCTCTAGCTGTGGTTTCTCGGGCCGACCGTAGGGGGGGGCGGGTTTCGCCTCCCCTCAACAACTATAAAAGGGGACTCAGGCCATCGGGAGAAGGCAGGTTCACTAGCTTCCTAGTTTCCAACACACACTCGCACACGCACCACGAGACCCGAGAGGTCACCTCTCTCTCTCGATCGCTTGTACTCGCCCCGCACGAGCACTTGAGCTCGGATAGTGCACACCGGACTAGGGTGCTTTCGATCTGCCCCGAACTAGTATAAACCCCCGTGTCATTGTCCCTTGAGTTAGGCCTCGTTGCACACACTAGCCCGGTCGATTCGCGTGACCGGTGGTATACGACCATCGATTCGCTGCTAGCGCGCCGATTAGGCGGCGCTAGTGTGATGACCACCACCGATGGCTCCTTCACCACCTCTCCCGACGTCCGGCCGCAGACCGATGCGCTTCGGACCCCGGACTTCGCCCGCACCGGCTCCGAGGGCTCCCTCGTCGGATCACCTTCCCGACCGGTGCGGGATGAGATGACGCCCTCGTCTAGTCCGCGACGCCGCCGACCGCGGCCGACTTCGCTCCGCCGGGACTTCCGGCCCGCCGAGCCCTCGTCGCGCAGCCGCCGACCGCCTTCGCCCGGATTGCGGATCTGCTTCCGCACATCCCGGGCCCCGAGCCGACCGGGAGCTCTTCCGCGACGTCACCTTCTCCATCGCCAACGCCGTCCCGCGGCTCATGGGCCGAGCCGCTCCACCACCACCGAGTTCCTCGCTACCTACGCCGAGATGTACCCCGGGGACAACTCTTCCTATCGACACCCCGAGCAACGAGCTCGGGATGTCAGGCCTCGAGGCCGCGCTCGGTTGCTTGAGTCTCATAGGGTGCTATATGTGCCACACCCCCGACGGTGCGGTACACAGTGTGCACAGCGAGGAGGAGTCCACCCAGCACACCCCCGCACACTCAGGGGCAAGGCTCGACGGCTCCCTCGGACGGCGCACCACCCAAGCGAGTTCACGGCGCCCGAGGAGCTTGAGGAGGCCGAGCGCGAGATCGCGCAGGGGAGCGTGAGGCGCCCCGCCGAGGAAGGAGGCCGACACCGAGCTCGAGCTCGCGGGAGGACGCGCAACGCCGCATCGAGGAGGCGGACGACCTCCTGCCGGTCTTCGGCAGGGCACATGAACTAAAGGGAGGGAGGCACACGGTCAACAGTTTGGCTCATGCAAGCATGCATCGCTAGCATCAACTACAGCGCTGGACCCTGCATATCACAGCCGGAGAGTGTGCACGGGAGAGTGGAAAATGCAATTTCCAGTGAAAGGAAAATTCCTAGAAAATCTCTAAATAAACTAGGTACAATCTGGATCCTACTTAATCTTTTCCATCTCAGTTCTGTCGTTTCAGTCTCCAGAATTAATTCCCAAGTTTATACTTCACCTATTATTCTTATATTAAATCCTTGTAAATTCATCTCTTTTCGTCCTAGCTCCGACTTAATTGATTCCAACACCAAAATCCTTCTAAAATCAAACCTCTCACACTCATATCCTTGTTCATATTATTTGGTGCCCATTTAAATTCTAGTTTGTTTGCTCTCCTTTTCATATATATAAAATATATATTAATCGCGTAGTAGTGATCGTCCCTAAGAAGGCGTGAAGGTACCCGATGGATCCCGAAGCACCGCTACACGAGGACAAAGGAGCCGATGCACAAGAATTAGAAGCCTTGGATATACTGCGTCGGCAAATATCGGGCAAGTCCTAATTCCCACCTATCCACTACTTTACCATTCCTTTAATTACTCCATTTCCGCCACCTCTACATTTTGCTAGCCTCCACCATAAATCCGCCATATCCAAACCCCACCAACTTATAATCTTAATTTATATACTCTTTAAATTCTCACTCATGAATTAATATGGAATTATGATGAATTATGAGTTTGTTTATAATTATATGATTTATGAGAAGGTAATGGTTACCTTGATGAGATATGAGTAATATGAATTTGGTAATAATAATTATGGAACTTAAAGTGGTAAAACTGGACTAAACCTTGACAAGGGGCGAGTGAAGGGTAATTCATGTGGTATGGATTACCTTGACAAAGTTCGCCTGTGTGGGTTCCCTTGGGGAGATACTCGCCGGGTCGCATAAGGATCGGTTCGTAGGCCATCTCGCCTAGTGAGATATTTCGAATGCATGTACCGCATGTCTATATGGGTAGACTTGATCTCACACCCCGTTAGATAGAAGTATAATCCTTACTAAGGAGGCCGGTGTAGGCGGCGGACTATCGGGGAGAGGACACGGTTGCTAAGTGATCTTCCGTGGTCCGGGTCGGCATGGTTCTTTGAGTGGTCTTCCATGTAAAAGTTATTGTTGTGCCGTATGTGAGCACCTTTTTTATTATAACTGGATGCTATGTGATCATCCATGGATGCTAAGTGATCATCCAACCACGAGAGATTTTGGGATGCTGTGTGATCATCCTAATACCGTGTGGGTTCCGACCCCCGAGAAGCCGTAGTAGGATTATACGGAAATCTAAGGTAGCGCCCTCTCGGGTACAAGGTCTCGTTAGGCCTGTCTCGACCAAGTCGCGATGGTGTAGGACTGTGCCTATCAGGCGGGGAATTGTGTACACCATCTGCAGAGTATTATTGAATCTATTCGAATAGCCACGTCCTTGGAATGGGCAATACTAGGATGAGGTCCCCTATGATTAGACTTCCACAGCTATGATGATCTGGTAAGATGTATTTATGTTTTCGATAAATTACAATTAACTCGGGAACTGGCGAGGATGGTAATTCCCTCCCAGGGCCCAAACCTATATTTATATACTTACTTTATCCTCCTACCTACCACCTCATACCACCACTAACCACTTCTACATATAGCCTCCATCCACTCCACTCCACCTTTACCCAAATTAGGGCTTGCTGAGTACGTAAGTACTCAACCCCCTCTATTCTCTATTTTTAGGTATAAAGTTGTTGGAGTATATCCGAGGATGGAGCTATCGAGGACAACGAAAGGATAATGCCGGGAAGAGTACACCAAGACGGAGCCATTTGATCGCATTTAGGAGCTACGTTAGGAACACGTTTAAGGAAGAAGTCCGTGGTTTTGTCTCGCACTCCAAGTTGCTCGGGGAATGGTACCACGACATCGTAGGGACCGCTATATTAGAAACTCGATATATGATGTAAGGCCTATGGCCCAAGCTATGTAAACCCAAATATGTAATGTATTTTCCCCATTAGCAATAAAAGTATGGCTTTTGATATCAATTCTGTTAATTGGGCGTATTTGTGCGTGATCCTGTGCAAATACGTGTGAATAAGGATCCTTAAAAATGGGGGTCCGACACTAGCAAAAGGTAAGCTTGGGGGAGCTTGTTGACGGTAGTTATTGTCAACTTTTAATATGAAATAATAGAACATATGAGGACAAGAACAAATAAAAGATAGGGTTTACACTAATGATTTCCACAAGTTTTGTATACACTCGCTTTACAGTGAACTCGAAGAAAATCGAGAGAAAAGAGGAGAAATCAAGACACCGAAGAAAAGGACCAAATCGGGCGATCGAGTAATCCTCGCCAAGGTCGGGGCCCACACCCTTCCAGTGGGGCTTCCGGCGGCATGGGGAGGGTGCCGCGCGGCACCCCCCCGGTGAAGCCATGTGTCCATCTTCCTGAATCTTCCTACAACTAACCTATGGAGTTGATCTAGTCCATCCAATCAAGTCGGTTTGATCTAAGGGCCGAGATTCATCCTATGGGGCTATAAAAGAAGGGGCGGGGGCTACCCCTGAAACCCTAATTCAGTGATCAAGATCGAAACATGAGTTCCGAGATCAAGTCCATAGCCATAAACCCTAGTTCCTCGAATAGTTCTAGATCTAGAGAGATTAGCTACTTAGCAATAGATTAGAAGGAGTTCCAAGCATAGGAAGGCTTGAGCTTCGGATTCTCAAAGGTGTTCATAGGTACATTGTTATACTCTTTGATATATTTATATCTTTGGTATATTCATTACTCATTGATCATCTATGATATTGTTCTTTATCTTTATTATACTATCATTTGCTTTGTTTATTGTTTGCTTTAATATGTCTAGTAGAGTTATTTATTTATTATGGATTGAATGCTTAGGGATTGTATAGCCCTCATCTTGTAGCGTGCAAGATAGGTGTTATAACTTATGTAAGCGTGGTGCTTATATATGTTATATCTGCAAATGCCCAAGATATGCTTTGAGGTTTGGGGTAGCTCGTAGAGGTGACAACTCTATTGAGTCTTCTATAATCCTCCCTCTACATGTAGTTAATGGTAGGTCGTGTGTCGCGAAGAAGGTGAAGATCTCATTATTGAATCCTTCCTAGTTGATGATCCTTAAATTTGTTATGAAGTAATAAGTAGTAGCTATGATAACTAGATGTTTGCACTAATTAGAGTCTAGCAATAACATATGATGATAGTTACACATAAGTTTTCCTTATATTGCCCCATGTGAGTCCTTAGACTAGAATATTCTCATTGAATCTTTATCATTTCATGATGGCTTGATCCCCTGTATTTATCATTTATCTTATTGAGCATTTATCATACATATCTTTATCTTATTTATTATTTCATGTGACATTAACCCCTCAAGTGTTGAGTAGAAGCATTATCCTTATTGGTTATAGACATTCCATATATAAGAACTTTATTAGCATTAGCATTAAGTAGTGATAGTCATTTTTCCCTGTGGATTCGACACTCGTATACTCTAAAATGCTACAATGGTATAGATTATTCTCACGTCTGCTTGTAGAGTCTTGTTCTATATTCTTTATCCTATTCTATTCCCGCCTAGTCATATTTTATGCCATGTTATACTTTCTAGTTGCATATGTGGATTGACAACCTTGCTTTACTAGAGGCATAGGTTATTCTTTGACTAGTGTATAAGTGGCTTTATGATTGTTATAATACCAAGATCCTTTGTTTGGCACTAGTAGAAATATGATCATGCGTGGCGATTTGCTCGTGACGTTGCACACTTTAGATCACGTAAGGATATGTCTTCAATGACGAAATGTCCATTTTCGTCATTAATGTGCGGTGATGAAATTTTGGCTTGAATATTAGTGACGATAGTGAAAATAAGGTCATAGAACACTTAAGGAGCTCGTCATAGATTATGTTTTGCTAGATAACATGGGATGCATGGGCCATAGTGGGTCGTTGCACAAAGAGGCTTGAGCCTTGCCGGTCGGCCCGCTCCATCCTTCTTTTTGCAAAGTGGGCCACGTAACCCGTGCCATCGTTTCTTGGGCCTATATGGTTTTCAATTTAAAGTCATTCAAAAATTTTTGTACGGTGGGTCGCTGCACAGCCATTTAACATGGGATGCATGGGCCATAGTGGGTCATTTGCACAAAGAGCTTGAACCTTTCCAAAGGCCCGCTCCATCCTTCTTTTGCAAAGTGGGCCCGCAGGACTCGTGCCATTGTTTCTTGGGCCTATATGGTTTTCAATTTAAAGTCATTCAACTTTTTTTGTATAGTGGGTCGCTGCACAGTAGATTGAGCCCGCTCAACAGCAGCAGCACCGGTGCTTGGGGCTTTATGTTTTTTTCAAGTTAAAGAGCAAAAAAAAGGCGTAGCAGAGACTTTGAACTCAACCTCACGTAAGTCGATTAGAGGGTTACCACTAGACTACTTGTTCACTTTTGAGGAGGGATATAATTGTTTTGTATTTCTAATTGTTCGACATGATAATAGCAAAATGGGTCCTTTAACCGGGTCATAGACCCACCATCGCACGACCGTATCGTCATCCTTGGCGCGTAGGTGACTGTGTTGGCCCTTAATATTTCGGCAAAAAAAGCTGCTTTAGGGGAGCTTCGAACTCTCAATCAGGTGTTCAACAGGTAACAGCATAACAACCAGGCTACGTTAAGTTTCTTGTTAAAGGTATGCAGGTTTCTTTATTTGATACTTATAAACATGCATATAATATATAATTGTAGAGCACGCTTATTATGTAATATACTAGCAGAGGGTAGTCAAGAGGAAATACAAATAAATTGGATATAAACCACTAAGAAATATAGATGGATTTGCTTCTTTAATTATTACTGCTCCCTCCGGTATTATTTATAGGGCGTCCAGGGATTTTTTGTTTTTTATAATTTGTTAGGCGCAACCTTTTTCGAGGTGAGAAGTGAAGAGGGCATCAGCATTTGTTCAGTAGGCATGGAACTCAAAGCATTTTTGCAGCGTTTAGCATGCAAACATTTACTCAGCATGGTTGTTTTTTTTCCTCCACCATGAGAGATGAGAAGCTATTTGTTAATTTCACCGGCCAACGGAAATATCGTTGCCGTAGTACTCCTCATCCTTGATATCTGACCTTCCTTGGTATACGGAATACAGGCCTCCATGCCCAACATATAATAACCGGAGGGGAGTAATTATTATACAATAAGTATTAATTATATTGGAAATAATTATTACTACTATTTGGGAAAGTAATAAACATCGAGGCATCCGATCTCCACGGAAGGCATACGAAATCAGATTTATTTTAAATTGAGTACACTATTACATTCACGGAGGGGATCGGTCTATTTGTTGCTGAATCACCCTGATATGATAAAAATAAAAAAAGATCACCCTGATCCTGATATGGGAGCACGTGTGATGCTGGTCGCCATCCACCTCAGCCCGTACGTATCGAGACTACCCAGCTCCGCCGCTTACGAACAACCGCCGGCCTGCATGCCCGAGAGAGCAGATAGTAGTACCATTCAGTTTCTATTTGAACCAGCTTGTAACTGACCTGATGAATCTTGGATCCACGCATGTCCATGCATGATGCCGCAGCTGCCGGAGGCCGCCCGTGAGAGTTGTGCCGCTGCTCGCCCAGCGTTCCGCGCCGTCGGAGGGGAGTGCGCATCAACATAGTTTGGCTCCACAGACACCCAAAAAATTTTTGAGATGATTTCAAGAAAGTGACACTACATATCTCACACTAACATGAACATCTTTCTACTAGCGACAAGGACATGTGTAAGAGATGTGGGTCATTATGAGGATGTGGATCACCACTTTCTCTGAATCAACTCAAAATTTTTTGTCAACATAGTACACCAAAAGGAGGTGTCCTTGCGAAAATTTAGATTTTTAAGCTACATTTGGGTATTTTTAACATTTTTTCTTGAATAAATTAACAAATAATTACAAATAATAGGTAAACTTGGTCTGAAAATTGCACGAATGCACACAACATCATAGTTTGGCTCCATAGACACCCTAAAAAAGTTTGAGATGATTTTAAGAAAGTGGCACTACACATCTCACACTAGTATGAGCATCTCTCTACTAAATGACTAGGACGTGTGTGAGAGATGTGGGCCGTTATGAGGATGTGCATCACCACTTTCTTTGAATCAACTCAATTTTTTTTGTCAACATGGTACAGCAAAGGGAGGTGTCCTTGCAAAAATTTAGATTTTTAAGCTACATTTGAGTATTTTAACATTTTTTGTTGAACAAATCAACAAATAATTATAATAATAGGTAAACTTGGTCTGAAAAATTGCACGAATGCACACAACATCATAGTTTGACTCCATAGACACCCTAAAAAGTTTGAGATGATTTCAAAAAGTGGCACTACACATCTCACACTAGCATGAGCATCTCTCTACTAAATACTAGGGCGTGTGTGTGAGAGAGTGGGCCATTGTGAGGATGTGCATCACCAATTTTTCTGAATCAACTCATATTTTTTTGTCAACATGGTACACCAAAGGGAGGTGTCCTTGCAAAAATTTAGATTTTTAAACTACATTTGAGTATTTTAACATTTTTTGTTGAACAAATCAACAAATAATTACAATAATAAGTGAACGTGGTCTGAAAATTGCACGAATGCACACAACATTATAGTTTTGGCTCTATAGACACCCTAAAAAGTTTGAGATGATTTCAAGAAAGTGGCACTACATATCTCTCTACTAGCTTACTAGGGCGTGTGTGAGAGACATGGGCCATTGTGAATATTGTGCATCACCACTTTCTCTTAATCAACTCGATTTTTTTTTATCAACGTGACAAAATTTGAAACAATTTAAATTCTAAAATATAAACAAACTCATTTGTAAAAAGGACCAATATAAAAGTTGCGGATCTGAATTATCTCTATAACTTTGTAGTAGATGACTTTTTCATTGGAATTCATTTATAGTTTAAAATTACGTCTTATTCGATTTGGAGTTTATAAATTTTTTAAAAGGCAAAAAGGGTGTACACCTCATTACCGTGCAGCCCAACAATTGGCCTACTCAGCCCATTAGTTTGCCCCGATGGATGAACCTGTGATCAATCAAAGCCATTGGATTAGAAGGCTAATCTATATATAACCATGGCTTTCCCTCCCAAACCCTAACCTCCTCTCTAATCTCTTTTACACACGCAGCGCCGCCGAGCCCCTCTTGCAGCATGACGCCCTAGCACGGAGAGTTGGCGAGCTGCGGTGTCGTGTGCCTAGCGCCGGAGATGGTCCTCCCTCAAGCGGGAGCGCTCCTTCCAATGGAACCGCTGCCGCCGCAGTAGGGTCCGACCTCTCGTGCCTCTACATCGTCCAAAACTGGTCCAAGGTCATCCACATCCTCGATTCCATCCTGGTCCAATCCCTGTCCTGCATCCATGGCCTCTGGTATGGCATGCTATTCCCTGCCCCGATCCGCGAGATTCCTCTGATCTGCTCTGCCTCGCTGACTCCGTCGAATCCGCTCGCAGCAATTGGGCCTTCTGCTACTCCCACCTCGAGCTCCACAAGCACGTCGTCAAGACTACAAAGGCATGTTCCTGTAGGGTACTCACCATCCTAAATAATGTACTGATCAATCCGATTGGTGGTTAGAAGATGGGATGCGCCAGCTAGATCTAATGGACGAAACTGTCTTCTCAGCCCAAGCACGTATCTATCTTCCGCACCCTGTATGTTATTTCTATGTATGTTTAAAATTCTGAATTGACGTTTCAAATTTGATGCAACGGCCAGTTGTATTTTTTTTGTCAGAGATGCAGGGTCGACGATTACCAGGAAGTCTTTACAGGTATTCGATTCTTGTTGGAGTGAAGAAAAGGTCAAAAAAAAATTCAGTAAATGTTCTTACTTTCTTTTTGCAATTGTTATTGCCTAGCTTTACTAAATTAGAAATCAATAGCTGGATTGGTGATATATATCTCATGCCATTTGCTTGCAATATCAATTGTTGACTTGTGAGTATGATTTTCTTACTGTTTTCTTTTACACGACTATTTGTTGGCTAGTACTTTTTTGCATTAGCTTTCTGCTTACCTGGTGCTCTTTCATGATTGAATGGACATTTAATTTTTTTCTAACGGTGCTTGATAGTACAGATGGAATAATTAATGACTGAAAGAAGGATCCGAGTGAACTTCTCATTAACAGTAGCACTTCTGAAGATCACTCATCTGTTTCGATTCTCTTTTAATTAGTTTGTTCATGCATGTGTGGTATTTGCAGTAGCCCTAATCTCACCTCTCACGTGATCCCTAATCTCTAATTCATGTTTGGCATCGGCAGTTTCAATTACAGCAGAGGAGGCAGGTCTATTGAAACTCGGTGTATCACATTCCAGCACACCAATGATATGCTCGGCTAATCCTTGCCTGAATCCTGATGTGACTGTCTGTAGAGAAAAAATAATTTCTTTGCTGCATGGTGTAAAATTGACCCGTTCGTGGAGGTACCAATTCGTGGAGGTACCAATCGCGTCTTTCCTTCCCTTCGGGTTCCTTACATTACATTGTTTCGTTGTGTGTGGAATGCACTGATGATAATTTGCAAAGCTGAGCACTGAACCTTTATTGCTTTATTCTTCGCAGGGATAAAGAGCCGCATCTGCCCTCTGATGGTTCACAGTCAACAAAGTCAGTTAAGCAGTGCCATGATACAAGTTGTTTATTGTTAGAAGCTCATAATTCTTAGTGTATTCATACGGGCTGTAATAGTACATTCTTGGGTGGTAATAGATGTTTCTGTATTTGGAATTAGTACAATTTTTGTGCAGCACTGTAATACTGGATCTATTAATTTATGGAATTGTTTGACCATTTCAATATTATTTGCAAATAGTATTCACCGACTATTTGAAAGCGCTATCTGTGACGAAAAAAACAACCAGAACTAGCCACGTGGCGGATCGTAATTGGTCCACATGGGGCTATGAAAAACTATCGCTACAGCTGCCACGCCACGCCATAACACGCCACCTTTGCCACGTCATGCGCCTTACGTGGCAAACACCGTTGATTCTCATGCAAACGGTCACTTTTGACGAAAAAAAAAGCGTCATAGGATGCACAACGCCGTTAACGGCGCTCAAAAACGACGGCGGGCGGAGTGTAGTGATGTCCATGACCAAAACGAGGGGCATATCCATGACCAAACCCAAGCGTCATAGAAGGCGAGCATATCCGTGGCGCCGACCTTTTCGTCATAGACTAGAAGCACATCTATGACGAAAATTGTCATTTCGTCACACATTGCCAAATGTGACGCGACCCCATGGCGATATGAATTTCGTCAAAAACTGGTCCTACAGATGCGTTTGGATGACGATTTTGGCACTTTCAAAGACCAATGACGAACGTCATCAATGAGAACATACCTAGTAGTGTGGGGTCATTGCTTTTATAGCTAAGCGCCGCCTAGTTTTAGCGGGAGTAATTTTAACGGCGCGTTGCTTTTGCTATGCTAGTGAGCTATATTAGTGATGTCGTTAAGCGGTGTCAACAATGACCCCTTTCATCGGAAGCATGACCGGACAATTACAACCATAAGGTTTGGTTGGGTCATCTTCGTTACGGTGTCGCCTCAACCTCAAACTTTTTTTTTTAAACGTGCACATGCCTTGTGTGAAGGAACCATGATGTTTGAGATTTTTGGATAAGGTTTGGCATTTTTTCAATTAAATTGAATTTCTACGCGACGACCCCGAGTAATTACAGGTTGAACTCGGGGTTACCCACTAACGAGCCGAGTGGTGCCAAAATTTTCCACATGGTCTCACGTGCCCTAGGAGGCAATTCAATGTGTAGGTTGCGGCAAAATTCATATGTTTGCAAGCTGTAATTAACCTCCTTCTATCGCGTTTATCACCTAGGAAAATCTAATAATAAAAATATCGATCGAAAAAAACCTAAGATCTTGTGTGGGGGCATAATTTGGGTGTACATGGTTGTAGAAAAAAAATTCAAGACATTTCTACATTGTGGGAGTATACATGCTTCACAAAGGTACATGACCCCTTTCATCGGAAGCATGACTAGACAATTACATCCATAAGCTTTGCTGGGTCATCTTCGTTCCGGTGTCGTCTCGGCCTCAAACTTTTTCTTAGACGTGCACATGCCATGTGTGAAGGAACCACGAGGTTTGAGATTTTTTTGGATAAGGTTTGGTATTTTTTCAATTAAATTGAATTTCTACGCGACGACCCCCGAGTAATTACGGAGGTTGAACTGGGCTTACCCACTAATGTGAGCCGTGGTGGTGTCAAAATTTTCCACATGGTCTCACGTGCCCTAGGAGGCAATTCAATGTGTAGGTTCTTTGCAAAATTCATACGTTTGTAAGCTGTAATTAACCTCCTTCTAACGCGTTTATCACCTAGGAAAATCTAATAATAAAAATATCGATCAGAAAAACCTAAGATCTTGTATGGGGGCATAATTTGGGTGTACATGGTTGTAGAAAAAAATTCAAGACATTTCTACATTATGGGAGTATATACATGCTTCATAAAGGTACATGACCCCTTTCATCCAAGCATGACTAGACAATTACATCCATAAGCTTTGTTTGGGTCATCTTCGTTCGGTGTCGTCTTGGCCTCAAACTTTTTTCTTAGACGTGCACATACCATGTGTGAAGGAACCACGATGTTTGAGATTTTTCGGATAAGATTTGGTATTTTTTTCAATTAAATTGAATTTCAACGCGACGACCCCGGTAATTACAAAGTTGAACTAGGGTTACCCACTAAACGAGCAGTGGTGCCAAAATTTCTACGCGATGACATCGGTAATTACGTGTTGAACTGGGTTATACATGCTTCACAAAAGGATTACAATTAGTTGATAGTTCAACACGGTACAATAAGCAAAGTGTACAAACACATTAAGAAATAACCACCTCAAAAACACCCTTCTAGAACCTATGCCCAAGGTGGTTACAATGCTATCTGTTATGCTTACTCGAATTAAGGCGGATGGAAGACCTCTGTGAAGAACCAATGTCTCTCCGTGTTGGCAAAGGCCCGACAGGACACGGGGCTCATCTCCCAGCGAGAGGAAGCACAAGAATCCATGCTACTTGGCTCCTGCTTTCCGTCTTCCGGAGGTCCGTGCAACAATGGCGTTGCACGAGCATCACACCCAGCTTCTGTTAAGCAACGTTGTAGCTTAATCTTCAAAAACACCCTGCTAGTACCTGTTGTATACATTATCTACCCATAATAAAATGTTTATGTGGAGGGCTTTCTCCCAAATAGAGCTCATATATGTGGATAGGAAAATGGGCAAATAACAGAAGAGATCAGTCGGCGCACGGTTCGCCATACATGGCTCTCTGCGCAGGGCTATTTTTATAGGCGGTGGTAGGTGGATTGAGTGCCCACCGAGAGCGGTGGTAGGTGGCAACAGTGTCTTATGACCATGAGCGGTAGTAGGTGGCAACAGTGTTTGATCACTGTCGGGTCAGCCGACGTTTAGACCCGGCAGTGAACCTTTAATGTAACACTTTGCCGGTGCTATCTGAACCCAGCAAAGTGATTAACTATAGATATGGACGCCAGCGAGGTGAAAATTTCACAAGTCATTTGAACCCCGCGCCATTCGTTCTAGCCTCGACGATATATATTGGTCGGTCTTGGCGAGCTGAAATTTTTTCGGTCATTTCAACCCCGCGCCCCATTCGTTTCCCCACCAACGCCCCCGACGGAGCACCACCACCACACACGCCAGATTAGTCCGTCCGCCCCCTACCTACTGTGCCCCGCCATTCTCTTCTTCTCCAACGTCCCCAACACCGCGTCGGCCACTGCGCCCTCCCACGGTGAGAACTAATTAGCTATTTAGTTCTTCGAGATTTTGCCTATGAGAATGAGACCTAATTCGCCAAGTTGTTCTCGCCTCGCCTCGTCCTTGTTCTTCCTCCATGTCGACGGGGACCGCCGCTACACCGCACCGCCGTCTGCAGCCTCACGCCGTCCCCGTCTAGGCCCGATGCCGTACCTGCCATGACCTCGAACTCCTCGATTCGCCCGGAGCAACGCCTCATGCGGCGCCCTCGCTTCCTTCTAGGATGCCGCGCGTCTCACCGGTGCCAAGACAAGACGCGGAGCGCGGACGCCGAAAGCTTCGGTGAGTGCGTCGGTCCACGCCTTTGAGTTGTTCGTTGAAATGCCTATGTTGATAACTCCAACCTGCTACTTCCCTTTTACGCTTAGATTTTGCTTTCAAACAGTTCGGGATCCTTATATATAGTAGCAAATGTTTTTGGTCTATTGTGAACAAATTAGATTTAAACATTGTGGTCATTTACGGCATGATAGAAGACATACTAATGCTCGAAGTGTGATTGAAATGAGATAGATGTTGAAATTCATGAGTTTGTGGTGTTCAAAATCTTCTTGTATAATATTTCTGAATGACATAGCATTAACATCCTATTTTGGTTGCATGTATAGGCAAACCATGGCGTGGTATGTAGTGCATGTTGGTCAAGTGCCGTGGATCTATCGAACACAGGAAGATTGCTCTACTCAAGTCTCCGCTACCCTAGTAATTGTTACAAAAATACAAGATGAAAGCTGAAGCTTTCGGGGCCTACTATGGTGAAAACTTTGACTATCAACCAGCCACGGAGATTGATGAGAAGCCTCTCTCCATAGATATGAAGATTAGGAGAATTCAAGACTTGGCCTATGAAAGATGTCTTGATTTCAGTTATAGCTATTGTCATTGTTTTTCTTATTTGGAAGTTGATGACCTAGGCTCAATTTTGTAGAACATTAGGCGGAGTTAGTTGTATGTAACCGTTGAACCATGTAATGTTTTGTTGATTTTAATGTATATATGATGCGTTTATGGGTTTAAAGATAGCTGAATTCCACGAATAAATTCAAAATTAAAAAAAACGCCGGGTGGCATGGGCCCGACAAAGGAATGAGAAACAAACCGTAGTGTAACTACACCAAACACTATCGGTTTGAATTACAAAACCGTCATCGATGACGAAACATCAGCATGCCGGCCGCATTAACCAACCGATAGTGTCCACTCTAATAATGTTGTCGTCGAAATCGGTCGACGGTGTTCACGTAAAGTTCACCGATGGGTCCAAAGTAAACCGACATTGTTAGCTCTTGATACACCGGTCCGCACAATCTAATCCGATAGTGTTATCTCCTCGCCTTCTATCGGTTCGTTAAAGCCCGACGGTGCTCTCAATATCAACTCTAGCGGTGACTTCGAACCGGCATTGCTTGGATCAAAAATGCCGCCGGTCCATGGATCACCCGGCGGTGTTCGGTGACAGATCTTGTTGCCGGTTTGATAACAAACCGGAAGTCTATCCTCAAATCACCGCCGGTGTTTTGACTCGGTAGTGTTTCAAACCCACATCACTACCGCTTTGGTTACTCGCCGATTCATTTTTGGCGGTGAAGGGGGGTTGGAGCCCCTACAGTGATGGACAATTCTAGAGTGAAGGGGGTTGGAGCTCGATCATGGCGTTCATCCTTTCCTCGTTCTCTAATCCAGGGCACATTCTCTTTGCAATCATCGGCACCATGGTCGCCTCGTGCTCGTGATCCAACAAGAGCACCGGGAAGGAGATGGAGGCGGCGGAGGGCAAGGGCAAGGATCCGGCAGGGAGGCGCGGCGGCCGACCCCGGGTCTCGAGTCCGACGACGACTTTGACTCCTACATCCCGCCCCTCTCCTAAGCGGGACCGCATGGAGGCTCTCGCCCGCCGGCTAGAGGAGGCGGCCAATTCTAATCAACGCCGCCTTCAAGAGATAATCGAGAGGGATTTCACCCTCGATCGTTCTGTGCCCGCCTTTTAGGGAAGTCAAGGAGCCGGGCGGACGGGTTATGGTCTTCCAAAGGTGGAGCCACCTGAAGAAAAGATCAATCACTACGCCCAAAGTGGGACTTCCAGTTGGCCGGGATCGCCCTCAAGGCCTTGGCCTAGAAGGACGACGCCCGGGAGGAGGAGGAGGAGGAGGACGAGGGACTGGGCCGCGGCCTTCCTCTTTTTTTTATCAATTTTAATATTTTCTATTTTTTTGTTTTTATGTAAATTATATATTAATAAAATAAATATTATATATATTAATGTTGTGTGTTGCTCCCTCTGTCCCGAGATCGGTTTAGTTTCTAGTTCAAATAGCGATTAAAATTTGTCAAAAAAACCACAAACCGCCGCTTGTGCCTTGGAAAAACTCAATCGCCATTAAGTGCCGAGGGAGACGGCCATTGGGCGAAGCGATCGCCGTTAACGTTTTTCCGAGGAACCGCCATTTGGGAAACACCATATTTATACCCCGCCCCCCTTCCGTTGTCCAACACTAACTTCTCTTTTCGTGCCCCTTTCACGGAAAGCCGGACTCACCGCCGACGATCGTCGACATGGCCGCCAATCGGGGGAGATGAAGTTCGCCGTGGGCGCCTCCGCGCCGCCCTCAACAAAGTTTGAGAACGGCCTGGCCGACGATGTTGGCCTCGCCAAAGGTGAATCCGCCCCCTCGAGAGGGCCAACTTCTACGCCCTCGGATCGACTCTCTCGGCCGATACCCTCGCCGAGGGATACCGACCAAACGAAGGAGATGGAGGAGGAGGCCGGAAGGCGGTCGCCAGAAGCCGCCAAGCGAGGCGGCCAAGAAGGCCAAGAAGGCCTAGCCTAGGTTCTCTTCTTTTATGTTAATTTATCTATTGTCCGATTTGTGTGGATGTGTAAAATACAATACATTTGGTTTGTGTGGTTAATTTGCTAAGGAATCGGTTGTTGGTTAATCTGCTGCATGCCAATCTCTTTTTATCTTTCGTTAATTTGGGTTCTACTTTGTTTCCTTGTATCGGTTTAATATGATGCGTGTCAATATTCATTTTCTATCATTTGCGTTCTACTGTTCCCTCGTCTTAGAAACCGCGAAAGAAGGCCAGGCGGGCGGCCAAGAAGGCGGCTTAATTAGAATTTTTTTTTAATTTTAACCCTTTTTTTAAAGAAAAACTATTTTTAACCCGAGTCAACAAGAAAATCTAAGAATAACCCTTTTGGCCGCGCCATAGGGTAGCGCTACGACATTTTGCATGCTTTGCCCAGCCATGCATGTCTTGCTATGGGCGGGGTGACACACGTGACAAGTTTACATGTGGTCCATGCTGACGTGGCTGGTCCTGTCGTGCCGTAAATCATGGCTGCAACCTTTGCTCCACCCCTCGATGCGGGGGCGGCGATTACTACGACCAGATTTGTTGCTGTTGTCAATAAAGAGAGAGGGATGTGAAAGGCTGTACTCTATCGCAGAGAGAGAGAGGGGACGTGATGGCATGCTGCATGTCAGAGAGAGAGAGAAGAGGATGGATGCATGCATGCCTGTAGGAGTAATGAGAGAGGGATGTGAGGGATGATGGGATGGCACTGTTGCTGCAGCATTGAAATAGTACTACTCTCGAGCTTCAAGGCATGCACTAGCTACTACTCTCTTTCATCTTTTTTGTTTGTTTAATATAAGTTTTATCTTGGTTCATATTTTTATCTAGATCCTGTGGTTGTAACAATTCAGTGTTGAATATGACTCTCTTTCATCTTTAGCTCTACCTGAGTGTTCATGGGTTGTTAATAAACTGGTTACACGCATGTCACACTCTAATTATGAAAAAAAACTTAACTAGGTATCAAACCTACAGTAATGATCTTGCTATAATTGAAAATTTGTAACCATCGTCGTATGTACGTCCAGGTCTTAACTATGTACTCGGTCTGTCTCTAAATATTTGTTATTCTCACGTAAAAAATAATAATTGTAACTAAATACTCCTTCGGTCTCTAAAAAAAATGCAATTCTAGCTTCAAATCTAAAGACATATCCTGTCAGGTTCAAACCTACACCATTGCATTTGTTATGAAACAGAAGGAATATATATTTAAAAATGTTAATATTTAAGATATATTATTAGCATTATGGAAATATCATTTAAGGAGGGAGTTTTTTTTTTTTTTTTGACAAATTAAGCCAAACTTATTCCACATAGAGAATTAGAATTATTTAGGGACATAGCCATACATATACTTAATCTTTAAAAAAAGAGATCAACCACTTCACTACTCCCTCCGTCCCCATTAAAAAAGTCGTTTTAAGTGTTCATACCGCACGCTTGACTAGAGTTATACAAAATATGTGCAATATTCTAAAAAAATTTATTGAAAACTAAACTTAAATTTTTTTCCAATAATACTAATTACTTAATATAAATATTTATATATTTTAATATATAATTGTCTCGTAGTTATTTCTCAAAAAGCGAAAACTACTCTTTTATGTGGAGTAAGACACCGAGCAGACTACCTTGGTAGCTACAAGATGTACTTTGTGTGGCCATCATCATTCATGACCAAACATTCATCAAACAAAGTGACCATGCGTGCTACACCTACTACCTACTAGCTTGCTATAGTACGATACTTGTGCAATGAAATGACCCAAAGCATGCATGCAAACACAATTGGCTGACACGCACAGCTAGCATGCAGTCTGGCAGAAACAATGGCTCCGACATGGTCACCGCGTAAAGTGCGCCGAGCAGGAGATTAGGGCGAGCACTGCCGCTGCCATCATGATGCAGCGCGGGCGGGGATCAATACGTCGGCGTGGACCACATGCAAACTTGTCACGTGTGTGCCACCCGCCCGCCACAAGACATGCATGGCGGCAGCATGCAAATAAATGTTGCGCTGCCCCCTATGACGCCAAAAAGGGTTATTCCTGGATTTTCTTGTCGACCCGGGTTAAAAATAGTTTTTCTTTAAAAAGGGTTAAAATTAAAAAAATTCCTTAATTAGGCCGGCCGCTTTTTTTTTATGTTAATTTATTCTATCAGTTGTTTGTATGTCGGTTTAATTTGGTTTGTGTCGTTTGTTAATGGATCGGTCGTTTGTTAATCTGATGCGTGTTAATCTTCTTCGCCTGCCGCTTGTTTTACTGTTCCTTGTCATCGTATTTTGCTTCCCCTGTCCCAATATGTTGATCTGTACAGTCTTCAAATCGCTATCGGTTCTAATTTAAACCCGGTTGTGATCTCGTGTCCATCAAGACCACCGCCGGGAACGATTCAACCCGTGGTGATCTAAATCTTCACTTTGCCGGAATTGGTCGAGCCCGTGGAATTTCTGATTTGTCCCGCCTGAACGGTTCATCACTGCGGGGCGCATGTTCATCGCCGCCGGTGGACTAAATTTCGACGGTGATACCGCAGTAGTGATAAACGATTCTGTAGTGGCGGAGCCGGAGCAAAGGAAAACAGGAACAAATAACGACTTCTCGGGACCTCCTGCCCGCAAGCGGAAAGCCCGAAACCACGGGTGCCCCGGTTCGGTCTTAGCGGTCTTGGCGTCACTGTCGGCAACAGGGCCAAGTTGCGGGTTCTTAATCCTCCTTTACTTTGAGAAACCGACAGGCCACACCCGACACTACATCTTTTGTACTCCTTACAGCTTTCCATTATTTTACGAAATCGAGATGTGCCTGAAGGCAGCGGGAGCTTTCCATTACAGTTTCGTCGTCTATTGGCATGCAATTTTAAGGGAACCTGCAACAGTAAGAGTCAATTACTAACTCTGAGTCAACATCGGCAATAGTATTAGCTTTTAGAAATGACTCATAGTATGATTAGATGCATAATGCACTCTTACATGTTTTTTAGAACGTGTGTATGAGCCTATATCTTGATTAAGATCTATTTTTTCTTTCTTCTATAAAAATATGAAAACAATGCTTATTTCTACTTTTATGAGTATCTATTGTTGGTGCCCTGGCTAGGCAGCTCTAGGGAGCTTTTGTGATCATGCACGCCACTCACGGAGGACTTTTTTTTTTGAAAAGCGTGCATTGGCACGCATCGCATTAAGAGAAGTTGGAAAATACACATGATCCGCAAGTAATCCATAGATTCTTGACGAATCACACACAAGTACAAACAAACAGCAAGAAATGAGGGGGGGGGGGTGGGGCGGACCCTCCAACCAACAACCCCGGCACACCGAACCTATTACAACTCGAAAACTCAACACCTAGGTAGCTAGCGCCCGATCGGAGCCGTAGACAACAAGAGCTCAGACGACAAAGCATCCGTCTGGACCATCCTCGGCAGCAAAGCATCTGCCGGAAAGACGACGACCACCTCGGCGACAAAGAGTCCGCGGAAACGACCAGCGACCTCGGGCACACACACACCGGAAACGCAAGCTCGCAAACGACATGGCGGCAAGGCATCCGCCCAAGCAGCGAAGAACATCTCGACGGCCAAGCATCCGCGAAACGACGCGACCTCGGTGGCACGCTGCGACACCGGAAACACGGGCTTGTAGATGACAACCTACCTGAAGATACATGGTGGCAAAGCATCCGCCCAAGCAAAGAAGAGTACCTCGGGCGGCAAAGCGTCCGCTGGAAACCACCACGCGACTACGGGCCGCAACAAACACTAGCTAGACACACCCGGTGAGGAGAAACAAGAAGCGCAGATAGGAACAGAAGACGACCCAGTGACCAAGGTGGGGAAGCTGACGGGCGAGGAGAGGAGCATGAGGCCCAAGGACGACGCCCGCTTCAAGAAGGATCGCGGCGCTTCAAGTCAAGCCCGTCCGCGTCGTCCGACCAATGTCGGGCTGAGCTTGTCGCCCGAGGCTGCATGCATCCAAGTGTGCGGAGGCGGCGAGACGGCGCCATCCACGCCACCACGGCGTCGATGACGCTACCGCCCGAGGAGCCGCCCACACCATCCGCGGTGCGAGGCCCGACCGCCACTGGGCCGCGCTGCCCGGGCGGCTCTTCCCGCCGCGGCGCCCCAACACGAGCCGGAGCGTTGCACGACCGCGGGGCCCGGCGAGGCGAGGGAGTCCGGGCTGCGGCCGGCGAGGTCCAACGTGAGGCCACACCGGGGGGTGGGCGCCTCGGTCGTCACTTCACACGCGCCTAGAGGCCGGCGACATCTGGACCGCGACGAAGGTCGGGCGCCAAGCAGTGACGCATCGAAACTGGTGAACCAGTCGCTCCCGTGGCCGTGGATGTCTTGGCGTGCACCCGAGCACGACGGTGGTGTCGGACCCGCTTCCACAGCAGCGCGTACCGGGCCCGATGCCGGCACAAGAAGCCCCCGCACAACGCGGCCACCGCGACGCCGCGCCATCCCTTCGAGGCGGCCGGCTGGCGCAACCCCCCTGGGGCGGATCCGGCGGAGTGAGCCGGGAGGGGGCCATGGGCTGGCGGAGAGGGCCCAGCCCCCGCCGGACGCCCGGCGCCGCCAGCTGAATGGGAGGAGGCGAGCACCACTGATCCGGGGCCCAAAGGCCATCCCGGGTTAGCCCCGCCCGATCTACACGTCGGATGCGGGGCGGCCCGGTGGGAGAAGCGGCCCCGGCCGCAAGGTCACCGGCGAGGAGAGGGTTGGAGGGGAGAGGAGCG
This sequence comes from Hyparrhenia diplandra, assembly GCA_015847255.1. Taxonomy (NCBI): domain Eukaryota; kingdom Viridiplantae; phylum Streptophyta; class Magnoliopsida; order Poales; family Poaceae; genus Hyparrhenia; species Hyparrhenia diplandra. The sequence continues at coordinate 78,565 of JADLZK010012028.1, read as the reverse complement.
GTGGGGGGAAGGCGTGAGGCCGGGCCAGCGGCCTTGGCCCTTTCGGGACCTTGCCGCCGCTGGCCGCGTGGCCTGCGAGGAAGGCGGCGGCGGCGGCCAGGGACTCCGGAGGGAGGGGAGCTGGCGGCGGGCGCCCCGTCGCCCCGAAGTCGCCGGTGGGGGCGCCGGGAGCCGTTGGGGAAAGATTTGTCCTGCCACGGAGGACTCGCTCTGGGTTCCACCGGAGCAGCATAATTATTACTAGTGAGGTAGAAAAGATCACGGTAACTCATACTACGCGTAGGAGACGCGGTCGACGGCTTCATCCTGCACGTGGCCGGCAGGTAGCGTGTCGAAAAAGCTCTGCGCACGGTAGCTCATACGACGCGTAGGAGACGCGGTCGACGACTTCATCCTCCGCGTGACCTGGCCGGCCGTAGGCCGTAGCGAGTCTGCTAGCATATAGCCAGCGACGCCAACATCTTCATGAATATCGAATATCCTTGGCAAGGTCTCCGTCGTGGTGATGGGATCACCATCAGATCCCCCATAAAGGTCGTCAGACATATCCAGAAACTCTCCGACGAGTTATCTTAACTCCGTGGCAAGTACGGCGCGGGTGCTAATTTGTTAAAAAGCGAGTAGTAGCATTGGAGCAGAGTTGTTTGATGTGATGCTCACTATCGTACTTGCTTTCCTCTTAATGAAAAACGGGTATGACCCGATCTCGAAAAAAAAGATGCTCACTATCACAATTGTGAATTACCTTGAGTACTAAAGATTTTCTTAAGGGCTAAAACAAAACCGACAGATATTCGGGGGAATCCCGGACCTGGTGGTGGAATAGTACCTGAGGCTCTGGGACACACTCGAGCAGGTGCACCTCAACATTGAAGCCAACCACATCGTCTAGAGATGGACCAACGATGGGGCATACTCACCAAAGTTAGCGTACCGAGCGCTGCAGATCACCTCACAGCCGATCCTAGGAATCAGGATGCAAAACAATCCGGAAGCTGTGGGCCCCTATGCAGGTGAAAATCTTCTTCTGGTTAGCCATCCGAGGAAGACATTGGACGGCCGAGAGAAGGCGACGCCATGGGCTAGACATGGATGACGACTACTACCTCTGTGACCAGGACCCTAAAACGATCGGCCGCGATACTGGCGTCGTGCTCCTACTCTAGGCAAATATGGTGGACCATCTTGATGTGCGGGCTCTTCATCTTCAGCTGGTGGGAGCAATGGCGGCGAAGATGGACCGGGGACAAGAAGAAAGGCGCGGACACCCTCTTCACCGTAGTAGCCTAGGAAATCTAGAAGGAGAGGAATGCCAAGTGCTTCAGGGCTCCCCTGCACCACAAGTTGTCTGCTCTTTACCATAAAGCAGACCGCCCGACCTTTGGATCGAAAACCGGTGCTACCGAGCTACGTTGTTTGTTCGCGTAGTCCGCTGAGAGTTGTAGGGGGTGCGCTTCATGTAATTTCTTTAACAATCCCAAAAATTTGGTGCATCCGCATCGTTGTAAAAACTATTCTTCTTAAATACAAAGATCGCGCAAATCTTTAGCGTATTTGAGAAAAAAAAACGCCAAAAAAAAGGATAGTTTCCTTATATGATTTTCTTGAGTGAAATATATTGATAAGAGTTTTTTTTTTTTGACAAGAAAATATATTGATAAGAGTTAACGGGGACGATTCTGCTTGAACGACTTGCCCTCACTGGTCACGCAATGTAGGACATTAGTCGAAGATATCATCCCAAAAAGGTGGTAGTTTCAAGTCAAGCATTGAACAAAGAAGAGTGTCGTAGATGGCTGTACTCTTCTCTAGTAGTAGCGCCTTTGTACTCTTGATTTTGTTTCAGATCGTTGAACAAAATCAAGAAATAATTCACTGGGATTAGCCTTAAGATCTCGAGAATGTAGATCTATGTGGCGACTCCAATGATAGAGTGAACTGCAAGACAGTTCTTTTTTCAACCGCAGGGAAACAATAAACCATTTGTTTGGAATTTGTTTTATTTTTTTGAGAGTAATTTTATTATTTTCATTGTCCATCGGTTGAAGATAGTCAACATAACTTTTAAATTTGCATCTTAAACTACCACATCTGTAATTATGAATGGCAATTCAAAGTAAACCTCTAAGTTTAAACCTAAACTATCTATCACAGTCATTACGGATATTTTAAAATAATACCTTAATGTTTTTATATATTATTGCAACTACAATTACGAAAGATAATGCAAAATAACTTTGCATTCAAAGTATTATAAATGACATTATTAAAGATGATATAAATTAAATTACAAACCTCAAGCCATTATAGAAGTAAATAAAAATATGTCTCAAGTCCTCATGTAACTAATAAATGTACGCATATATATTTTACAAAACGTTGTCCAATATTCATAAAAGTACTATATGGATATTTTAATAACATATGAAATGTTCCATTAAGAACTAATAGCAATAATTCAATTAATGTGACATTGATATTCTACAATTAAAAATTTAAAAGTCAATATATTTAAATGAGTTTGTACATTTTGACTAACATACTAATATTCCTAATTTTAATTTAAAAAGGTCTATATTATATATAATAGCAATATACTGCTATTAAATTTTGATATGGTGAAATCCAACACCTTAAGTGTGATGGTGTAAGCGGAAAATACATTTTATGCCTCGGATCTATAGTTTTTTAAATAAAAGAAAAGACCTAAAATTTAAATTAAAGATACACTAAGAATTAGACTTTTAGCTTATATATAGTTATAATTGAAACATCTCGAAAAGTAGGAACGGTTAATACATACCACATGTAGCTATATTTTACTGGTATTTGGGATTCCTTGAAAGTTTTTTTTTCTCGACCGGGCCATTCACCCGTTTTTCATTAAGAGGAGGGAAACCAAATCCAAATACAAAGAGAGCTCATGATGCCGAGTGGACATCAAGCAAACGAACGAAACGAAAAGAGAACGAAGAACCTATCTACTGGAAATAAACTTGGCGATTACATGATAACAAACTCAGCGACTAGACTGGGATGACGTGTACATCCACTCAGGCCCCACGGCGCGGCTTCTTGCGTAGTAGGAAGCGCTCCATGGCCTCCCTGTTGTCCTCAGCAAGAGACCCCGTGAAGGCAGACTGCAACTCATCAAAGGAGACGGCGTCCTCATGCTCGGCCTCAACCTCGATCCCCATCTTCTTGAGCAACACTCTCCTCGCCTGGTCCTCCGGCTTATGATGCCTAGCCCCACTCTTTGCAGCTAGCCGTGCGCTGCGTTTGGGCACCGACACATCCTGGCGCGGCCGTGTTTTCCTCAACACCGGCGTGGAGAGTATGGATGGGTCTAGCGGCTTCGTGAAAGCGGCTAAGAACTCGTCAACCGACGGCACGGGCATGGAGATCGAAGAGTGTGCAATGCACCCCTCTTCGTCACCATGAGCATCAGTGCCACCAGCGTCAGGCATCGGGAGGTCGACCTCGACCGGATGCAGCGCAGGCTCACAATGGTCCTGAGCCCTGGGCGGCGAGGCTGGGAGGCTGCCAGGTGCAGCGTCCGACACGACGGCGACTAGTGGGACGGCGAGCTCGGCCTCAACCAAGCTGGCCCACCAGTCGTCCAGTGGCCGTGGAGCTGGTGGAGGGGTACCCACCTGCCAGCGGCCTCCATGGACACACGGCGACAAGACCTCGTCCTCCGGGAAGGTAGGCTGGGCGCATGGCGAAGGAGGCCGCGCTCAACGAGCATGGGGTCAACCCAAGTGATAGGTTCCCCCCCCACCTCCCGCCGGCATAAGCGCTAGCGGAGTCAATCAAAGCATTGCGGGCGTCGATGCCGGGGCATCCTCGAAGGCATGCGCCCGCGGCGCCGTGGCGACAATGCGGCCCGCATCGACCACGAGGCGTGTGAATCGCCAACGACGGGGCGTCCCCCACAAGCCGGCTGTGCCGTCGAAGGCGTGGAGCCGGACCGTCGCCGACACGGATCGGCGGCGGAACCTTGCCCGCGCCCGTGCCCGATGACCGGCGGCCCCAAGCGGGAGAGCGGCCGCGGCGGTGAGCTACATTCTTGGCGACATGGTCGCGCGGCGGTTGAAACAGCGGCCCACAAGCTCGGGTGGCACGGGGCGCAGCGCCTGGTTTCCCTCGGTCTCGGCGAGCAAGCGACGGCGGCGTTTTGTGACCGTCCGGAAACCGTCGCGTCAGACGGGGATCCACGACTAAGCTTGCCGAGCCGGCATGCCTCACGGCTGCACGCGCCAAGCACTGTGGCGCTGGGGCCGTCGTCGTCTCCTGGCGACCAAGGCGAATCTGCGCGGGCACCCGCGCCTTGAGCCTCGTTCTTGGGACGCTGGGTACGTCGCGGCCGCCGCCGCCCGCTGACGCCGCGCGCACCCACCACCACCTCGGCCGAAGTCGTGGGTGTAACAGCGATAGCCCGGCGAGGCAGCCTCGAGGTACGAGCGACAGGCCCGGCCATACCTGGAGTCGCCGAATCAGGGTCGCATCCTCCCAACGCTGTGCCCTGGAGGCGCCCGCGGGAGGTTCCCCCTGGGTGGAAGGGGGGCAGCGTGGGGGAGAGGAAGAGGGCGGCCTGGGGCGTCCCTCGGCAACGACGGGCGCGGCCGAGCCCCCCGCCAGGCCGCAACCGGCCCGATGCGGCGTAGGAGCCGCGAGCTCGTCCTCTTCCATCTCGTCCCGCCCGTCGTCGCCGTACTCCACGATGAGGACGTCGCCCCTCCGTGACCCCGAGTTCTTTGGGAGCGGGGCCGGGCGGCGCACAACCGGGCGGCGGCCTTGCTCGCGTGGGCGACCAAGTAGGCGGCACCACGCTGCGTCGTCACGGTCAGCACGGTGGCCGCGTCCGTCGGCGGCGCACTGCGGACCTGCGGCGATGGAAAGGGGCCCGCTCCGCCACTAGGAGCAGCGTCCGTCCATGGGTGCCAATGGATGGCGGCGTCGCCCGTCGGGCCGGAGCACGAGCTTTGCCTAGGAAAGCCATGGATCGACGGATCCGGTGGTGGGGAATCCGGATCTGGTGATAGGATGGAGGAGGAGGGGCTGGAAGGTGGTGGCGGCGCTTGGAGGAGGGCGGCGGCCGCCATCGCCCGGGGGAGGGTCGGGTGGGGAGGCTCCAACGGAAACATTTTTTTTTTTTTCTTAGATATTGATGCTCTCTCAGGTTAGCACGTCTGTGCCATCTATGATCTCAGATCAAGCTCTACCAGGGATCTTAATTGGCTTTGTGATTATGCTAAAAGTTATCATATACTTATTTGAGATGTTAAGTTCACTTAAGGTTCTATCCTATGCAAGAGCACATGTTGGATGACTAATTTATAGATGCAGTGAACTAACCTTCTAATTTGCTATATATATACACAATTTAATTCATAAAGTGCGATATGTTTGACGTACCCTTATACTAGACAAAGCCAACCATGCTGTGATAAAAAATGAAGAAAAAGACATCACACAACCGTAGAATAAAATTAATGTTACACACACTTTCAAAATAATTAATGTTACATTATATTACCTGTGCTACACAATAATGATCCAAATCAGATTCAGATTGAAGTGTAAATTTCATTATCAGTTAATATGCATTAAATAAATATGGTTTTCTAAAGCTAAAAGTATCTCAAAAGTTGGCCCGTCGGGAGCACGGGTTGATGGACTAGTTGAACAAACAAGAGTGTCGTAGATGGCTGTACTCTTCTCTAGTAGTAGCGCCTTTTGTACTCTTGATTTTATTCAGATCGTTGAACAAAATCAAGAAATAATTCACTGGGATTAGCCTTAAGATCTCGAGAATGTAGATCTATGTGGCGAGACTCCAATGATAGAGTGAACTGCAATCTCTAAGACCATCACTGTTATATATGTACCTCGTCCAATTGTTCATTTCTCAGCACACCTGCTCTCTTGTCCTACTCAACATCATCTTCCATTATGGACCGCACCGGCTCTCTTGTCCTGCTCAACATCATCTTCCATTATGGACCGCACTGGCTCTTGAAAAGATAAGCACTCTTGACTAAGCTAGCCAAGTCGCCAACAAGTCACCCGTCGTGGAAGCTGCTTCAATCAATTAGCATTTGAGCATCCCATCTCGCTCACCACATAGCATCTAGTTTTGCCGTTTGTTGCCGTGCACCCAAAGAGCATGTACCAAGCAAGCTAGAGAAACACAAAGTGAGAGAGTGTGTGCACTCCACTGAGCGGTCGAGAGCTGAGCATGGAGCTCGCCATGGGGGCCATGGCCGGCTTGGCCCCCAAGCTGGGCGACCTGCTCATGGCGGAGTACGTCGTGCAGAAGGGCCTGAAGCCTGACATCGAATCCCTCTCCATGGAGTTTCTGATGATGAAAGCTTCTCTGGAGGACTCATCTCGGGTACCACCAGACCAGCTCAGTGAGGTGGACAAGCTCTGGGCACGGCAGGTCCGGGAGCTGTCGTACGACATAGAGGACGTCGTCGACGACTTCATCCAGCGCGTGGCCGGTGGCGAGTCTGCGGCCCCCGCCATCGACGCCAACATCTTCAAGAGGATCCTTCACAAGGCAACAACAATGATGAAGAAGGTCAAGGATCGACACCAGATCTTCGATAAGGTCAAAGATATCAAGAAGCTCTCCAACGACTTGGCTGAGCTCCGTGCCAAGTACACAGTAAGGGGCGCAGGTGCCAATCTCGCTGCGAGCACCGGCATCGACCCCCGTGTCCTGAATCTGTACAAGAAAGAGTCGGATCTCGTTGGCATCGAGGAGTCGAGGGACAGAGTTATCAGGATGTTGTCAGTAGGAACCAAAGATGATGCTCAGACTCCTGTGTCCAATCAGAGCCTAAAGATAGTCTCTATTGCTGGGGTTGGAGGATTGGGTAAGACTACTCTAGCCAAAACAGTGCATGACATGCTTAAGAAACAATTTGGTTGTTCTACTTTTATTTCTGTCGGTAGGACTCTAATCTGGCTTGGACATTTAAGAAGATGCTACTGGAACTTCGATCACAAGTATAAGCAAGTTGACATGGCTGGATGGGATGTAGAGCGATTCTGTAATGAACTGCAACAATTCTTAGAGCAGAAGAGGTATGTCCATGTCACTGAGCCCTGTTCATGTTAGTAGTTCCAATTGACAGAATGAATAACGAATATGTGTCACGCAGTATTTTTTTGTGTGTGTTGGGACTGGGGGGGCGGTGGTGTGGTGGGCGTAGGGGGATTTCGGTTGCGCGCAGTACCCGGCATTTGATTTTTGCTCTGTATTCCTCAGTTTGTCTCCAGTCTTAGCAGCAGCTTAGCTAACGCAAACCTAAGCAGCCTTCTTGGTTGACGCTGTCTCGCAGAGAAGATTCCATACTTCAAGTGCTAGTCTACATGGATCGCAGACGATGCAATCACTCTACAGAGACAAGCTACTAGCCTAGTCGATCTGTTCTGCGTTCCTACGCCCAAAATCGATCCCACGAACATCTCCTGGGAAAGACCTATCATGGATATAGACACTTGGAATGTTATAGGGTCTGCAAGACCATCTAAATTAAACGTCTATGAATCTTCTTGAGAGATGGGTATAGAATAACAAGATATTGAGGTTGGAAGAGATTAGGGTTTAAATTATTTGTGTAAAAATAAATAAATTTGTGTTTGATCGATTGAATACTTCAATCGGCTGTGATATCCTCCTATTTATATTGACGTCTTCTCCAAACAGGAAATGTTTCCTCATAAATTCTACATGTTTTCTAGTTTCTACCTCGAACTAAAGTTAGCCAGCCGACCTTAAAGCTGGCTTAGTAAACTTTCTCAGGATTGCGCGACGAACATGCCTAAAGTCGACCTAGTGTACCCTAATGGATTTATATTTTTCCCCTAGTGCTTATTCTATGTGTTTTCAAAACCACTCTCCCTTGGGGTGTGGGTTGCATATTCCCTTGCTAGAATCTTGATTATGTCATTTTGTTTATATAGATTAGTCTTTCAACCCTGTTGTTGCATAAGATTGTAATAGACATAGGTTCTACAAATTAAAGGATAAATTTGGGACTAACCGCTAATGAAGATTGCTTATCTTGTCTTATTCCTATTTGCTCATAGTGCAATACAATATTTACGTAAATTTACTTAGTATTTACTTTTTATACTTTTAAATACTAAGTCACAACCACTATTACAAAATCAATTTTTAGACATGCCTTCATTTTTCGTAGAGGCTGATCCATTTAAAACCACATCCAAATGGTATTTCGAATCACACCACCACCACGAGAAATCGTTTTCAGAGGTAGCTAGCTTCTTGGTCGCCTCTAGAGGTGACGGCTGCAAAAACAACATAAGTGGTGATTATGTTTTCCAATCACCTCTAAAAATTGATGTTTACAGGCAATTGGAAATCTTCGCACAGTAAAATTCATGACCTTTTTAAATCAATGGATGAAGACATACTTTATATCAAATTTGTAGATCAAGAGCTACAAACAATTTTTTTCGGTCTATTTGAAGTTCTTACGTTTTGAAATTTTCAAACAATCTCAAAAGGAGAGACATCAAAAGCAAAGTTATATCTCAAAGAGATCTACAACTATGTAGTTGAAAACCTTTTCATTTGAAAATATTTATGTTCCGATAATTCTGTTTGAAGTTCTCACATTTTGAAATCCAAAATTTTTAAACAACCTCAGATCGAGAAATGACTAAAACTAAAGTTCTAGATCTCAAATAGGTATATAATTTTATAGTTAAAATATTTTTCAATTGAAATATTTTATCTTCCTAAAATTTTGTTCAAAGTTTTGACATTTTGAAATTCATAATTTTCAAATGGCCTCATCGAAAATGACTCAAACCAGAGTTGTAGTACTCAATGAGATCTAAAACTTTCTGGTTAAAGCCTTTTCATTTAAATTCATTTGTCCTTAAATATCCATATTACAATAATTAGTAAAGCGAAAACAAAATGAAAGTATCAAACTCTTAGTAACAGGTGACTCTGGGGTGGAGTAGTTAGAGAAGCTATGCGCTAGGCTAGATGTACGTGCAAGGTTTGAATCTCGCTGGATGCACTCAAAGCGACGCGCCTTCCATGAGTGTTGTTTCCTGGGATTTTAAATATATTTTATCTACCTTTTGACCCATTTACAATTTCAAGGAAACAGGGGGGGGGGGGGGGGGACCCAGCTGCCTCTACAAATCAAAGCAGCCTCTTGAAATTGTTGATATCTAGATAGTAGATATACAAAGGTTGATGGGACTCCTCCAGCCCCGACATAATGGAGATACATAATTTAGATGCAAGTTTAGGGGCTTACCTTATATTATTTGCGTAATGAAATGCTCATAGCTTTCCTGCTCATATGCATGCCATACATCTTGTACGTATATATTGACTTTCTTTTCTTATATTATCGATAGTAGAGTTGAGTAATTTACAGCTATATGTAGAAGAGACTAGGATACTATTTTATAGTGGTTGAATTAGGTAATATCCAGATTTTTAGGACAACGTTTTGTTATTTTCAATAATAATGAAGGTGGTAATTTAGGTGTAAACTTAGGTTTATTTCATATTTGCTTTTTATATGTGGGTAAGTTTGATCAATATTATAATGATAGTCGTTAGTTATTATTTAAAAAAAATATAAGTATGGCTATTGATGGTTGATGCTTGTGCTTTTTAATTTCTGGATATCTTTCTTCTCTAGCATGTCTCTGATGAGTATTCTGTTCGTTAGTAATAGTAAGATGTAAGGTACTCTATGTGGATACGCTAAATTGTTCAAGATCTACATTGTTCTGTTAATTATAGGTACTTCATAGTTGTTGACGACATTTGGGACAAAGGATCATGGGAAGCAATCAAATATGCTTTGAAGGATAATAATTGTGGAAGTAGAATAATCATGACTACTCGTAATTTTGAGGTCATCACAAAAGAAGAAGAATTTTATAGACTTAAACATCTTTCTGATGGAAACTCTACAAAATTATTCTACAAAAAGAATACAAAAGACGGGAAGGAGAAAGTCTTGATGCTATATCAGGTGAATTGCCAAGAAAAAAATCATAAGTAAATGTGGTGGTATACCATTGGCTATTATTGCAGTAGCTAGTTTATTGGTTGATAGGCCACGTGAGGACTGGTCAAAGGTGTATGACTCAATTGTTTTTGGAGATGGAGATAATACAGCGAAGATACTCTCATATAGCTACTACGATCTACCTTCTTATCTAAAAGCCATGTCTATTGCATCTAAGCATATATCCGGAAGATTCCCTCTTTGATACAAAGTGTATCATATGGCAGTGGATAGCTGAAGGTTTTGTCCATCTTGAGACAGAGGAGGTAGGTACCCTGTTTGAGGTTGGAGAAAGATACTTCAATGAGCTTGTCAATAGAAGCATGATCCAACCAATGGATGACAAATATTTGTGGTTCATACAAAGGTTCAGTATTCATGATATTGTATTTGATCTCATCCGTAAGTTGTCAAGTGCTGAAAACTTTATTACTATTTTGGACAGCAGAGAGCAACAAGCATCTCTGGACAGTTTAAGAAGTCAGAGGATAACCAGCATGCTTCGTTTGGATAGCAAGGTACGCCAGTTGGCTCTACACAATTACCATGTGCAGCACATCCCTGAATACATCATAGACATGCCAGAGGTGTTGAGGTCACTTAACATTGTATATAGTAAGATAGAGGTTATGGTCCCACTTCATTGCTTTAGAGTATGCCGTGTGCTAAGTATACATCGTAGCTATGTGCCAACCAACCTAAAGCATCTAGGGAGGTTGTTGCATGTCAAGTACTTAGAGATAATTGGAACACCTGTTGATGAGCTTCCTAAGGAAATTGGGCATCTACAGTCTCTACAGACACTGCGATTATGTAATACCGGGCTAGACGAACTGCCACCAACTGTCTGTTCGCTTACACAACTGATGTGCCTGATAGCCGTGGGGTTCAAAAGGTTTCCAGCTGACAGGATAGGGTACCTAACATCCCTAGAGGAGCTCCGGTTCAAGAGTGTAGATGGCCAAAGTGCCATGGAGGACCTAGTCGTAGAGCTTGGCAAACTAACAAGGCTTAGGGTGGTCACCATCAGCTTTGCCAAAGAACTACAGGAAAGCCTGCAAAAATCTTTGGTGAAGTCTCTGTGTAATTTGCAGGATCTCAAGGAACTAGAACTTTCTTCTACGGGATTATCCCAACAGGGAGCCATTGTGTGGGATGATTGGGAGGCACCTAGGCAGCTTCGGCGCCTAGATATAAATTGCATCCGCTTCTCGCGGCTGCCTGGGTGGATCGATCGCTCCCGCCTACCACGCCTCAGCTTCTTATCTCTGTATGTATACTCTGTTGAAGTTCAGGACCTAGATAACCTGGCCAGATTGCCAGAGCTGAGCTACCTTTGGCTAGACGGTATCAGAGGCACTCCAGGGTATACTGTTGGTACAGACAGCTTCAGGAATATGAGGTTCTGCCGTGTGGCAACAACGCTCAAGTTTCATATGGGCGCCATGCCATGGCTTGAAGAACTGAACTTTCAAGTTTATGCAGGGCATTGGTGTTGGGAAGAAAATGATGTGTCGTTGGAGCAGTTTCCAACAAAGGATGTAATCGAAGGTCTTGACTTGGGCCTGCATAACCTCCTTGCACTTGAGGAAGTCACTGTCACAGTCGATTGCGCGGGTGCTATTGCTACAGAAGTGCAGGAGGTGGAGGCCATTGTCACGCGTGCAATGGAAAATCATCCCAACCGTCCAACCATAGAAAAGGATCGACGATGTGAAAAATGTATCATGTCTGACGAACGCAGGGAGGCTCTGGTGAGGCTGTCTCTTCCGTTAAAAAAAATACATTCTCTTAATTATATGTTCATGGGTACGACTTACTGACCTACATGTTGTATACTGTATTCTGCTCCTTGCAATTCTCAGCTTCAGCACCACGTTGAAGAACATTTCGGTGTGCTCAAGTGGAAGGATAAACCTGATGCTCGCTTCATCAGCCACCTGCGGAGCTACCGACATCTTCAGGAAGCCGTTATTTCCATCAACTGTGCAGGCGCCAGGATGTGTGAGGTGGAGAAAGTGGAAGCAGCTCTCAGACATGCAGCCGAGGTTCATCATAACCATCCGACTATCCAACTGATCAGAACGAACACCAACGAAATGGTCTCCTCATCTGACCATCCCGATACAGAGGTATCAGCCTGGATTCAATTTTTCAGTAGTTAATTGAAACATTAGCTTTGATTATATAGTAACTTATTACTACAAGCGCTTATTTTTCCGTCCGAAAACTCCAGCTGGGCGACCATGATGATTCATCAGATAATTTGCTTTGCAAATTCCAGCTCAGGAATTGATGACTCTGTTTGTGCAATCATTCCAACCCATCAGGTACGTGTATGTCAATCTGCATGTATAAACACTCCAATTTTTTTTGTTCTATCCAGTTATCACGATTCACTGCCATGTACTCCATTCTAAATTATATGTCGCTTTAACTTTTTGGTTCATCTATTTAATTGAGATATTTGCTATTATATAACTCTAAACAATTAGCATCGTAAAAATAGGATTCCTAACGTTGGCTTCACTAAAATATGACTCCAAACGTTGACGCTTCAGAATACATATGATTTTGAGTATTTTAATTCATTTGACATATAAATACATGTAATTCTTCCGAAGTGACCCTTTCACCCTTCATTCTTTTTACCGTGACTTTTTCCTTGGTTACGAGAAAAAAAAGCCCGGCTGGCTGTCAGTGGGCGTGCCTGCTTGGCTGCCCGTGGCCCTGGTCTCGACCAGGAAGACGAGGCCATGTCTGCTGCATGGATAATCGATCCATCTCGACCAGGAAGACGAGGCCAATAGCCCATCAACATGCATGTCTCTGTATATGAACAATAATACAAACATGATCGATGCATGCATAGTATGGCACCAATAATAATATATATTGAAAGAAGGCTAAACTAATTAATAAAGCTCTCGGCCGGGTGGATCCACATCTCATAAAAACTATATTTGTAGCATAAACAAGTTCATCTCAAAGTCATACGAAATAAATCATGAGTTTACATCTCATCATAACTAAACTAATTCATCATCCAATGTTCAGCTTTCTCTTTGGAGTCATCTTTTTGGTGGCACCGGGGTAAGCATCCTCGTGGGGCTAGCATTGTCAGGTTGCGAAGATGTGCCCTCTCCTAATAACATCGCTAGCTTGCTGCACATTAATACGATCGGAAATTAGATGTATAGAAGTGTGTCTACAATAAATGTGTTGGAATGTAATATGGCAAGTGGGCCTGTCCCGCGATGCCTATATATATGTACGCTGATCACTCATAGTAATGCATTGAGTATTTCCCAATTACAATCTTTCATGGTATCATGAGACGGTTCGTTTCCACGACCTCTCGCTTCCGCAACACCTAACCCTAAGTCGCCGCCGCCGCTGGTCATCCGATCGATCGCGCGCCCTTTGCCGCCCCGTCGGGGGTGATCTCCACTTGCCGACCCACTCCCTCATCCACGCCCCTCTGGCGTGTCTGCAAGCCGCTGCTGCGCGCACGCACGCGCAAGCCATTGCCCGGCCCGATCGCCACGAGGTGCTCTCACCGATCTACGCCAATCCGATCCGGCGCTCGTCTCGTCGATCCGCGCCCTCGCCGATCCACTTCGCCCCGCTCGTCGCCGTCACCTGCCTACTCCCATTGGCGGAGCGGGGGCCCGCGAGCCTCGTTGCCCGCGAGGAAGCGCGACCGTTCAGCCGAGGCGCCCGCGCCGCCGCCGGGCTGCTGTCAGCGCCGCTGCCCTGGGCGCGTATGAAACCAAGCACGCCACCATCCACAAGCGCCAACGCCATCCTCAACATCAAGGTTCTTGTGCCCCGGTCCTGGATCAGCGCCAACGACAACTACACTCGGCTGGCGGTCCATGTTCCTCACCGTCACGGGCGCTATGCCTTGGCGGATCATGTCCTCTCCGGCGTCGTCAATGACGAGCGCCGGCGGCAGGTGCGAGATGGACTGCAGGTGCTCACACGGCTCTCTTGCACCATCCATGCCGATCCCCAACGGTCGGCGATGACCGCAAGCTCAACGCGTGCGGCACCTGGCTCTACCTCGAGAATGAATTTCTCGGCCGCGGGAATCCACGCCCTCCTCCTTTTGGCCGAGTTTCGCATGGTGAAGCGGGGATCGTCCCGATCACCGACTTACGCATAAACTTCGAGGCGATGGCGGCCACCCTCGGCGACTTCACGGCGATTGATCGGTCGGACCCTTGTCCTCACTCTTCTCCCGCGGGCTCAAGCGGCAAGTTCCGCCCGATGGTGTCCAACCTCAAGATGCGGCAGCCCTTCCCCGCCTTTCAAAAGAGGCCCGCACTTTTGCTTCTGCGAGGAGATCGACATCGACGGCGTGGCTGCCACCGAGTCCGCCGCCCGCCCGGCGCCTCCCGATCCGCCCGGCGACCACGCCCGACAGCCCTCTTCACCAACCCGTGTCCCCCATTGGCGGGCGTCCCCGGAGGGGTCTGCAATCCCGATGGTCACCCCAACCGGATCGGGCACGGTGGGACGTGGCGGGTCTAGTGGCGGGCAACCCGGCCAACCCTCCGCCAAGGCCAGTGCTCCAGGCATTGCCGTGGCCGTGGTGGTCGCGGGAGCAAGAACCGGAGCAGCGAGGCCGGCGGTCCTCGCTTCCCCTCGCCGTTCTACAACCCTTGGACCGGCACTCTCCGGTTGTGCCCGCCTCAGTCCCGGGAGGGGGGTGCTCCATTCCGACCGCCTCGGGCGCCTTCACCGCTATCCTCAGCTGCAGCGGCAGCTGTATGCCCTCGGTCGATCGCTGGAGTCAAAGCAGAGGAGCGTGTGGCCCATGGAGAAGGGTAGCATGTAGTGGTGGATGTGGGGGGCGGCGGCCCGAACAAGGCGGCGCGAATGTATGTCCCCGGGTTGTCGGTGGGGCCGTCCATGTTGATGAAGGCATATGTCATGCACCACATTCGCTCCATTGTCACCCTCGGGCCTCGGAGGAGCTCCTCGTTCCCTCCAACTAGAGTGTCCACGAAGGTGGAACGAAAAGGGGAGCCATACGAGTCGACCTCCATAGCACTCGACGCACCACTTGAGGAGACTATGTACTCCTCGTACACCTCAACACTTGGGGTGGGGAGTGGGGACCACCACGGTGGCAGCATAGGGCATGGGAGTGGTCGTGTTGGCGCCCGCCGAGGCGGAGGCGGCAGCATTAGGTGGAAGGCGTGGCCCCGGGGGAAGGGCTACGATGTCAAGCCCGAGGAGGGGGAGTGGGGGAAAGAGCGGAAAGAGGTGGAGGGAGTGGGGAGATGGTGGGGGTGACAGGAGGCGGTGGGGGTGAGCGGTAGGGTGGGGATCCCAAAGGTGGAGGGGAGGATATGGGAGGCCTGGAAGCAGTGAGGCCAAGGGGTGGCGGGGAGCGGAGGCCACGACGATGAGCGGCAGTGCTTCTCCATGTGGCTAGACACACCACAGCGACGGAACCTAATGGGCTCACGGTAGCTCCTGATCGCGTGTTTGTGAGCAAAGCAGCGGAGGCAAGAGTTTGGGTGAATCACGAAACGACGAGGAGAAGGGGGGGACTTTGTGGCTGGGCGAGCATGAGAGAGGAGAGCATCCCGGAAGGAGGTGGCCGCTCTGATGGCGGCGAAGCGCGGGCCGAGGCCGAAGTCGGCCAAGCTTTCCCTTTCGATGTTGGCAGAGCCATTCTGTAGCATCAGACGGAGGGGAGAGAGGTTTAGGGCGGAGGTGCCTAAGGGAGACAGGCAATTAATGCCGGCGTTGGGCTCGGTGAAGGCTCAAGTCATGTCAAGGGTGGCATGCAAGTAGCGGTGGCGTGAGGGAGGGGTGATCGGAGGGGGTGAGGTAGGCTTAGTGGTGATGGAGTGGTGAGAGAGCTGGATCACGGTGGTGGCAGCGACAGAGGTCATGTCGCTACCGGCCACCTTCGTCGGGGACATGGCGGGCGGGGGGAGAGGTAGCAGGGGGGAGGGAGATGAGAGGGAGGGGAGAGAAACCACATAGGCAGCCCGCCTGGTGCGGCCACGCATGCCGACGCTTGGGAGGCGGGGGGATAGAGCAACTTGTGGGCGATCTCCCCTAGAAAGATCCCTTTCCCCTAACGGGCAAGATCTTACGCATCCGGTTTCTCGAGGGTGTTGGAACTAGGGACACTCGATTGAACTGCGTGGCTAGGGGAGGCAACAAAGGAGAGGGAGGAGGACTCTGGGCGTTGACCGTCGTTCCTGCATGCATGGTCATGTCGACAGTTGGCATGTCAGCTTCCGCGCGTGTGGTGTGGCTTAGGAGTTTCAACAGCCCCTCACCGTGCGGCCCATGGGCGGCGGCGAAGGCCGTGATGGACAGGCTGGCGACATCGGCGATTAACAAGAAGCATGATAGTTGCCACGCGCGGACCTTAACAGGGGGCAGCAAGGTGAAATAAGAGGGTGTGTCCAACCTAGAACTTGTTGTGGGAGACGGGGGGAGGCCAGCGTGATCCAAATCACCGCCGGCGAGGGCAAGTTGGTGCTTTCGGGAAAGACGGTGCCACCATAGAGTAGAAGGAGAGGAGGAGGGAGTCCTAGAAGGGGGAGCCTGGTCTAGGGTGGTGCACGGAGGCACATACCTGGGCGCTTGGCGGCGGCAGGCGTAGGTTGCTCCTATGGTGGGCCAGCGGTGTTGCGGGGGCTCGGGGCACCGCTTTTTGGTGGTGGAGGGGCGTCATGGAGCGCCGCCCGGAGGCTTTAGGGTTGCTGCCAATGGCGGGGGTGGTGTGGTGGCCGGGGGGTTGCTCGGCAAGGGGGAGCGCGGCGCGCCATGGTCGCCTCGGGAGCGGGAGCGGGAGGCGGGAGCGGGTTCCATCATCTCAGGTCTCAGATCCATTTGTTCACCGGGTTCACCCTCTAGAAGGAAATTTTAGGCATCACCATTCTAGCTAGAAAAGTTTCCAAACATTTTGGTAGACCCTCTATAAGTTTTTTCGATTTACTTTTTTAAAGACCTGGTTACCCGTATATTAATAAGCAAGAATTGAGTTCTGACCTAAGCGCGAGGAGCGCCAATCTCAACACCCGCCAGACTGGCTGGGCGGGCCAAAAGAACTAAGCTAACTACTCACAATTGTTTGGACAACAGGGCATGGCCGAAGGGCCTTAGCACCAGCGATCGCCCACATGGCGGCTTCATCCATAATACAAGCAAAAACCTGTGGTGGAGAGTCCGTTGAGCCATGGAAGGCGGCGGCGTTCCTTTGCTTCGAGAGACACCACAAAACTACAATTGCCAGGGATGTGAGCCTTTTTGTTCCTGGGCGCCCGTCAATCGCAAGAGCCAATTCTCCAAGTCCGAGACTTCTTCCCACGAGGAAGGGAGCAAACTATCACAGTGGCTCCATTTAGCTACATGTTCCCAGACGGCACGGGCGAATGGGCATTCCGCAAAGAGATGGGTGGCTGTTTCTAGGTTGCGGATGCAAAGACCACAGAAGTAGATGTTTTCCCAACCCCGTGCCTGGAGACGTGCTGCTGTCCACAACCTGTTTTTAGCAGCAACCAGAGAAAAACCTTGCACTTAGGTGGCGCCCATACCTTCCAAATCAACCTAGGGAAGTTTGAGGGGATGGAACCACCGAATTGTATTTGATATGCTGATTTTGCACTGTACTTCCTGGCCGAAGCTTCTAGCTTCCAGTAGATTTGGTCTTCCATCTGACTGTTCATGTCCACCGTGACCTCCTTGAGTTTTCGGTTACTAGATGTATGCTCAATTTCCTTCTTTTTTTGAAACAAAGTTTCCAGACATTTTTCAAACTACTTTAGTGGTTCTTATTTCAGTTGTAGATATCAAAGTTTGGTACAAAAGCTGATTCATAGATTACTTGTACTGAGAAACGCACCACATATGCTAATCAAATCAACTTCCTTATGGTAGCCCTGCTAACATCTGGAAAATAAATGTTAACAGGTTAATTGGTCTGATAGGTCCTAAGATGTTTTTAAGTGTAATGATCTAATCGAAGCACCATGGGGAACAAATATATTATGTATCTTTTTTTTTTTTTTTTTTTTTTAGATAATGGATATTAATCCGGCTTCATCTATCAAAAGATAGAATCAGACCAATTATTACATAAAGTTTGACTAACAAAAGTTGCATCCATAACCGAAACAAAGTACAAATTAAATCTAAAATCAACCAATGTATCTCGATGACAACCATCCATTGGAACTAAAAAAATTGAAGCGCTGAGAAGTTTCAAGATGCTGTCCTGCATGGATCAGCATACTTTTCCGATCTTCATCTTGCTTTGTAGACTTGCCCATTCCCGCGACCAATGCGTTCCCACGAATATGACCTGCAAGAGATTTTTTTGATGACATTTATCAAAAACCACTTCATTTCTAGTTATCCACAAAGTCCAACATAGAGCCGAGCTCTTTGTTAATAACAATGAATTAAGCTTTTTATTTCCCATCTTGGTCCATCTTGAAAATAAATCATTTATATCATTAGGTGGTGATAACCCAAACAACATGTGTACAAAGACGCCATAAAGACTTGGCATAAAAACAATCAAAAAAAGAGATCTTTGTATTGTTTTAGGAAAAGTGACAAACTGCACAATTTTTATCACCATTCCATTACGCTTAACTAAATTATCTTTAGTTAAAATTACACCTCTTTTCAAGTACCAAAGAAAATTTTTTTATTTTCATAGGAACTTTAATATGCCATATATCTTTTGACACTCGACATCATTGTTAATTAACACGAAGATACATAGACTTGACTGTAAAGATTCGGATCTCGTTTAGACCCCAAGAGAAGATATCCCTCTGTTCAAGCAAATTTAAATCTTGCGGGGATGCAACAATTCTATACCAAGCATTTAGGTTTGCACCCACTAAATTCCTTCTAAAAAAGAAATATTTAGCGGAGTTGAGCTAAGTACTTGTGCAACGAGAATCGTTTTTCTCCTAACAATGTTAAAAGCGAAGGGAATTTATCTTTTAAAGGCTTATTACCCAACCAAGTATCATACCAAAACCTGGTTTGAGACCCATCTTTTACCTTAAAAGAGCCAAGATCTAAAAAACAATCTTTGATGTTCATCAAGCTTTTCCAAAAATGCGAATCTGTTGGCTTTTTATAACAACTCCCAGTCTTGTCTTTTATATATTTATTTCTGATTAATTCTTGCCACGAGACCATCCTCATTTAGCAATTTGTAAAGCCACTTACTTAGTAGGCATTTATTTTGTATACACAGATTTTGAATGCCCAAACCTCTTTGGTCTTTGGGTTGGCATAAAATTTCCCATTTTGCTAATCTATACTTCTTTTTATGTTCATCATTTTGCCGATAAAAGCGATCTAAAGCAATCTATTTTTTCAAGAACACCTTTCGGTAGTTCAAAGAAAGACATCATAAACATCGGTAAACTAGACAACCCCCCGAATTTATGAGAACCGATTCGCCCTCCCACTTGACCGACAACAATTTTCCTTTCCAACCACTTAGTTTCTTTTCAATCCTTTCCTCAATAATTTTCTAATCTTTATTATTTAGCTTCCCGAAGTGCATGGGTAAGCCAAGGTAACGAAAAAGGAAATTTCCCAATACACAACCGAACAATTGCGAATAAAACTCTTCTGCTCTTTTTTGCTTTACCAAAGCAAAATATCTCACTTTTATGGAAGTTTATCTTCAAGCCCGATAATTGTTCAAAGGTGCTTAATAAAAGTTTCATATTTACTTGCCTTTTGAACATCATGGCTCATAAAAATAAGCGTGCCATCCGCATATTGTAAGATGGACAAACCATCTGGATTAAGTTTGGGATAATTCCCTCCACGGCCTGCATCCATTGCCCTTGCTATCATTATAGCCAACATGTCGACCACTATATTAAATAGTATGGGTGACATGGGATCTCCTTGCCTCAAGCCTTTTTTGGTTTGGAAATAATTACCTAATGAGTCATTTACTTTAATATTGACATTACCTCCTTGGGTAAAACTTTCTATCCATTTACACCATTTTTGAGAGAACCCTTTCATTCTTAGAGTTTGTTGTAAAAAACTCCATTTAACCTTATCATAAGCTTTTTCAAAGTCTATCTTAAAAATTACCCCATCTTTCTTTTTGGTATGAAGTTCATGTATTGTCTCATGAAGTATCAACTTGCTCCTTCCATAATATTTCTACACGGCAAGAAAGCCGTTTGTGTGGGTTTTATTATCCTCTCATTGCTACGGTAGTTAATCTATTTGTTGCGACCTTAGTGAATATTTTGAAAGACACATTCGATAAAGCGAGATGGGTGCATGCTTGCTGAATTACTTTAAATCATTCTTCTTAGGTAAAAGTATGATGGTTCCAAAATTAAAGGCGATTTAAATGCAGAACTCCTTGATGGAAATCCGTAAAAGCGAGCCATCGGATCATCCTTTATAATATTCCAAAAGACCTGATAAAATTACTGCAGGAAAACCATCGGCCCTGGTGCCTTATTATGTTCCATCCGAAAAATTGCAGCTCTAACCTCATCAACAGAGAAAGGTTACGTTAGAAGCTCATTCTCCATCTGAGAGACTTGTGGAATATACGCAGCGTTAAGCCTCCTCCAGCATGAAAAGAGAAGCGTCCGGGGGACCAAAAGATCCTTATAATACTTGGTAATATGCTCCTTCAATTGAGCATCACCATTTATTATATTATTCCCGTCCTCTAGCTGGAAGATACGAGTTTTGCGATGTCTACCGTTAGCAAGCAGATGATAATACTTCGTATTTGCATCCCCTTCTAACAAATGCTTTGCCTTAGCTCTTTGGTACCACTTAATTTCTTCCTCCCTTAAAAGTTCGGCTAACCTTTCATTTAACACATGTTTTAGATCCGGTTCCGATTGGTTAAGAGAAATCACTTCACTTTTTATCTAGTTCGTCTAGTTTATCCAACAAATCTGTTTTTTTTTTTGTACACGCCCGCGACATTTTTAGCCCATCCACGGAGATCTTGGCGAAGCCTTCTAATCTTGGCCTGCCAACGCTCTATAGGAGTGCCACTTACGGTATTTTGCCATACTTGACTCACCGTCTCACAAAATCCATCTCGTAGCAACCAACCAAGTTCAAATTTGAACTGATGTTGATTATTTGGAGATGAATTATTTATAGAGAAGAGTAAAGGTGTGTGGTCAGAAATTTCTCTATTTAAAGAATGTACTGATAACATGAGGGAAATTGTTTTCAAAGTCGGTACAAGCGGGGACTACGTCTAACTTTTCAAAAAGTTTGATTAGGAAGATTATTAGCCAGTGAATTTTACGCGACATTTCTATCTCTCTTAAATTAAGCGTATCAATCACTGCATTATTAAACATAAAAGGCCATCTGTCACTATAATTATCATTATTTTTTTCATCCGGTCTTGAATAATATTCTGTCACCACCTATAATCATAGGTACGGCTTCTTTAGAACATACTCGAGCGAGCTCGAGATAAAAATTGTGCTTTGTGTTCAACTTGAGCAGGGCCATAGACTGAAATTAGATTAAATTTGAAGTCATCCTCTTTATGTCTTAACTTGAAACGAACAAAAAAATCCCCTTCCTCAATCTCGCCAATGTCAAAAATCAACAAATGAACACCTAGAACCATACCACCGGATCTACCCCTTGGAGCTTTACAATGCCACGAGAAAATCTCTACCGGCATGAGATATTATTCAAAGTGGATTGTGGAAAATCAACTCTACCGGTTTCCGATAAGGCAATGAAATCTAGGTTTTTTTCTTTTGTTAAATCGACAAAAATTTATACTTTTTAAATCTGCGAACCCATTACAATTCCGAATATTCCTTTCATTTGTTCAAATTGTTTTTTTTATTTAGTTTCTTTTTCCTTTTCCCTCTACCTCGGCGAGAAAAAGATGATACTGAGGAGTTTGTAAACACTTAGGATCGCAACCCCATCACCTAAACCCTCGGTAATCTCTGAACAAATTAAATTTAAAGCTTCTAAATCCAAAACATCTTCTGCTGAGCAAGCTGTAACAAATCATCATTGTCTAAATTTTGAAGAGGGACTAAATTTTGACTTTCAAACTAACCGATTGAATTCAATATTTCTTAAAAGTTCTAAAAATTATGAATAGCAACACTATTATCTCCTACAGCAATACCCAAATCCTTTCTTGAATTAAATAAAGAAACATCATCTCTAGAAATAAAAGACATTTGTGTTAAATTATTACCTTTCATTGTGGAATCCTCCAGTTAAAGGCGCATTTTTAACTTAGCGCCTTCTTCCGCGAGTTCGATCAATGCTTCTTTGCAGCCCTCTTGCTTGTTTTCTCGAAGTCACTATCCCACCAGATTTGTCTTTTAATTTATTAATTATTCCTGAGTCATTTATAGGGCCCTTCAAAGCGGAGACCACTGACCATTGCCACCAGGGCACCAGCTCAACCACAGGCCTTTTGGCGCTGTCTGCTTTGCTCTGCCTCACCTATATTGCGCTGTACCCCCTTAGGGTCAATATCCATCTGGCATTAAGCCTTACATTGCTTCCTTTGGGATCAGAACTTGGATTAGCATCCTTCTCCTTCTCCTTCTCTTCCTCACCATCCTTAGGATTTTCCTTCTTTTTTCCTTCTCTCCATCTTTAGGGTCCTCATCCATGGTAGGATCCAAATCTAACAGTTGGTTCACCATCGAGCCCCCCTGTTCCACTCAAACTGCAAGCTGTGTATACAAAATCCCCAAAGACCACATCCACAAACGGTGGAATGAGGTTAGGATCAAGCACAGCTACCTTCATTCTTGCTCTACCATATTTCTTTAAAAATTTAGTGTCAACACATTTGGGGACACCTAGGATTGAGGCAACTGCCCAAATGATGGGAAATTCTTTTAAATCCCTAGGTAGTCCCACAAACTGCACCCACTTCTTTTCTATCTCATATTTAAATACTTCATTATCTTTGCCCTTCTCAAATTTTATCAGACCTGGAGTAGTTTTTGTCCTCATTTCACCCCAGTTCACCACTGTTTGTAACCAGTCAGCAGAAGGAAAATTAGTGACAAAGGAATTGTCCTTCACCTCAATATCCCAAGTGACCTTCCCTGGTAGTAGCATGTCTAGTTCCCTTGCCAAAATTTCAGCAGTAATAGAACCTTCTAAGACACGCACCACCGCTGATGTTTCATCATTCTTGTCATTAACATTCTCAGAGGACACAGGAATATAATAAAATCCCAGCCCTTCCACAGCATAGCCATACGGAAGAGCAGAGACTTTTGTTTTCTTCATGTTCGGACAAGCCTTTGTGACATGATCACCACAACAAAGATCGCAAAAAAGAATTGACGTGCAATCATGTATGGTATGACCTTTAGTCAAACATCTATAACAGAAGGGTTTGCCTTTTTTCTTTAAACCTTTTAATGCCTCAGGAATAACAAATGAAAGTGCTTTCTCTGGTGGGACAGTGACATCGGACTGCTTACCAACTGCAACGTTGAGCACCTCCTTCCCCTTGCCACCGGCTTGACTTGAGCTTGCCAACTTCGGTTGCTGCTGACCAAAGCCGGCCACATGCGATGAAGCCCCATGAAGCAGCATGCCAAGACCAGCCACCTGGCCTCCGGACGAAGTCTGTCCTCCACGCTGCGCCGGGAGCGAAGTTCCCTGGCCAGGCAGATGTTGGCCACCGACCGTCATGCCCGCTGCCTGGGACTGGCCTTGGGCGTCCGCTCGCTGATTGGCCGCCCCGTTGCCACCTGTTGTGGTATGGCCACGCCATGACCGCGCCAGCACCTCCTCTGCCGGACGCGGCTGCTGCGGCACCATCGTCGCCTGTGGCTGCTGCGGCGCCACCATCGCCTGGACATGCTGCGACGCCACCACAGCTTGTGACTGCTGGGGCATCACCGATGCCTGCGAGTGCTGCAACACTCCCGCCACCGCCGCCTGCGTCTGCTGCGGCTACTGCGGCGCCACGACCACCTGCTGCTGGCCGGCGTAGAACTGCGATGGTGGAGGGACCTGGTTGTACCGAGGGCCACGTCCGTGGCCATCAACATATCCGCCGCCGAAGTGCCGACGGCCACCATAGCCATGGCCGTGGTTGCCATAGCCACTGTTACCGCCAAACCCGCCAAAGCCGCCGCCAAAGCCACCTCTGCCGCCTCCACGGCCACCACCAAAGGCGCTACCTCGGCCTCGACCACGCGGATGTCCGTAGCCGCGACCATGTCCACCGAAACCCGGATCAAACCCTAGGTTGAAACCTGGGTTAAAGCCGGTTCCTCCTCTCCCGCCACCACGTCCACCATAGCCGCCGCCAACGTTACCGCCGTTTCCCCTCCATGCGCCTCCATTTTTCTTCCCTCACGAACGACCTCAGCGAAGGTGCGTCGAGGCCGCGATGAAGAAACTGATGGCGGCTGCGTAGGATAGACGATGGTCTTACGTCGTTGTTTGGTGCCAGTTCGGGTGAATAGGGCGACCAGCCCCTTGGTGGGCCTGAAAAATCTTCCTGGGCTAAGATGGATACGATGAGGTGTAGGATTTTTGACGGACTCGACCAAACCGAGTGTACCAGGTGGCGTGGGAGCTGACACGGACTCGTCCCTACCATACGTACCACTTACGGCCGAAATCGTAGCAGATATGTCGGTCAATGGAGGAAAATCCGGAACAACCTCCATGGCTACCGGTGATTCAAAAATTTTCAAAAAATCCACTTTCCTCGGCCGATCTGGGAAGGCCGGTGATCGCCGGTTATCCATTAACGAACCACGACGAATTACTGAACTCCGGCGAGTAGCTTTGGCAAGGGCATCACCCAGCGTCCTCGGTGGAGAAACACGAGGTTCAGGTAGAGGACCTTGCCATGGCACTCCCTCGAGTTTTCTTTGAACCATCGTGGTTAGAATCTTCTTAGATAATCGACGATCGTCAGACGTTACCTCATTACCTGACTCCAATGCACGCTCCGCTCTGTACAGCTGATCGAGGGAGAACCCCGCTTGTGAGGCCTCCAGGACGAACTCAGGTGTTGTAGGACCATCGTCGTCGTCGTCGGAGACATCATCTTCACCCGGGGTCGCCCAAAACTTCCCCAAGATGGCTCCTGAACGGCGTGGATCGGCTTCGGTCGACGACTGAAATCCGCTACCATGGCCACCACCTTGGACAGCTCTTCTCGACCTTTCTCCGCGCGACGAAGACAATCTCCCCCATTGCCATCACTGACTGTCTGTAGCCGAGATGGCTGCAAGGCGAGTCGAGTCGACGGGGCGAGAGTGAAGCGCCGTCCCCTGGCATCGGGGAGGGGAGGGCACGCCGTGGCCGGCGCGGCCACGCCGCGGCCACCGAGCACACCACGTCGCCAGTCGCCTCTCACTCACCAGTCGCCTCTCACTCCCAATATATTATGTACCTGGATGGCGGTTCATGTTTTAATCTTGTATTAGTGTTTTTGCTGATTCAATTGTTTTGGATTAAGCGTGTTGCTTGGTGAAACCACCTTATCTTATTATGCTTTTGCTTCAAGAAGAAATTCTGCGATTACATTTTCTTTACATATGGGTTGCTCCATCCTTTGCTTTTCAACTTATTTACTATGTATGCAAATCAATATTTCAGGTAATGTGAGTTGTTCAAGTACTGAAGAAACAAGTCCCATTCAGCAAGATGATTACAAGGGCTTGTTGGATTTGTGGTTCTGACTCTATAATCACATTGAAGAGGCAGATGAACCACAAGTGTTATGTGTGATCTATATTTGTCTATTTTTATAAGATAAGGTCATATATTTCCTTGAGAGTGATCTTGATTGATTTGGTGTGAAGTGTATTTTTTTCATGACATGGGTCATGTATTTCCGTGGAAACGACCAAGAGAGTTTGTATGTGAACTATATTTTCCATTTTTATTTTATGAGATGGGTTGTGTATTTGCTTGAAAGACAAGGATGATATAATTTCCTTGAAAATAATCATGAGGGCATTTGAACTCTAATTTCTTAAATAAAGTGTTCATCTTATATGCATGATCTGAACATCGTATTTTGAGTGCCAACCTGTGGGCTTTTTAGGTGCAAGCTGTGCTAGCTTGTCTTAATTTGGTCTATCTACGTTGTATGATATAATTTCCTTGAAAATAATCATGAGGAAATTTGAACTCTAATTTCTTAAATAAACTAATCGTCCTATATGTTGTATGATCTGAACCTGTATTTTCAACGCCAACCTGTGGGTTTTTGGTGCAAGCTGTGCTATAGCTTGTCTTTGTTCTATCTATGTTATTCATTTTTTTTTTTTTTTTTTTTGCGAGGACTATCTATGTTATTCATATTATAACACAACACTCAGTAGATAGTTTTTCTTATTAATATCCAGTTGTGATAGAGTTTATAGTTTTCTTTGCATCGCACCTCAATGTAAGCTCACATATTTGTTCGTATTCTACTTTTGGAACATTGTCATGGTTTTCCTATTGTATTTGCATCACACACCCATGTGTGTTCTGAATTCTAATAACTTACTTGTATCGACACTTCCTTATATTTATCTGGTTACAATTGAATTTAGTTACCAATTGTCTTATATACTTTTCCACCCTTTTATCCATATTTTCCATCTTTGCATTGAACAGTCACGAGTGCTTGACATGTGTTTAGTTCAAATCTTAGCTTAGATATGCCGATTGCTTTGTACATATAGATATTTTCCATCGGTATCTTTATCTTGAGATCGAGTTTGTCTTTTTCTATATTACAATGATAGAAGCAAGTAATTTAAAATAACATATTTTTTTGGAATTTTTGTTTTATCATGCCATATGAGTGGAGGCAGGGGCGGGCCCAGGATTTGGGGTTTGGGTATTTAAAATTTTGAAAGGGCGAAAAAATCTTTGGCACCCTAAAGTATAGATTTATACCACATAATTAAATACCAAAACGAGGTTGTGAACTAAGCCATTTGAGCCCAAGAGGAAATTTGAGATTGAGAAGCATGTTAATTTATATTTTGATACATATACATGTTATATACTATGTATATAAATTTGTTTGCCAAAATTTTAGGTATTGAACTGAATACCCATTTATCAATACCCCCCAGGATGGAGGTGGGGAAATTTAGATGCTATTTTTAGGGAGTTACTCTGTATTATTTTTTCGTATTGGCATATAAAAGTAATTTAGTCGACAACTAGGAATGCTTCAAGTTACTTACATAGTGGCAGTTGTGGATTATTTAAACTAAGATTTAGAGAATTACGTTAGAGTATTTTTAAAATGGCTGAGGTGAGTATTTTTTTAAAAAAGAAACAGTTAATGACTATTTTAGTTTACAAAGCTCAGATGACTAGTTGTTTTTATTTTTATGAGAATTTCTGTGATTTATTTTTTTCTAACAAATTTTTGCGAGAATTAATACGGAGGGTGGCAATACGTGCTTTATGATCCTGAGAAAAAAATTGTCAATATTCTCGCCAATTAAGTATTACTCAATTCGAGTTAGTAGAAAGAAGAAAGGTGGTGACAAAGGTCCCGATGGCAATTCTGGTGCCGGCTATACCTGTGGCGACCTGGATGAAGAATGTACAATTTGCTTGGAAAAGCTTTCTTATCCTTTAGGCGATGACCCTGAAGTTCCTGTTGAAACTGTAGCTGAGATGGTTCGGGCATTGCAATGTGGTCATAATTTCCATAGGGATTGTATTTATAGGTGGTTTAGGGAGTGTCGGCGACCCCGAGAACCTCAACGCCGCCTCCATGCTCTTGCATGACCTCCCGAGCCGAGCACGAGGCCGGGCGGGCACACCGGCGGCTGCGGTCCCTCATCGAGAAGGCCGCGAAGCGGCAGATGGAGAGCTCGGCGTCGCATCGCCGGCTCCGGGGAAAAGCACGAGGCCTCTTCCAACCGGAGGCGGGCGAGACGACTACCCGCGAGTCCACACCCGGCGCCCGGGTCGGCGGGAACCGCGATGCGCGGGACACCCTCGGCGCGGCGGCGGGCGGAGCTCGGAGGAAGCAACCAGCCCTCTAACGCCGAGGCGCGCGCGGCGACCCGGCGCGGCGGCGACCCGCCCGCACACCCCTACAAAGCAAGGGAGAGGCGGCCGCTACGACGGCCGGAGGACCGCGGCGGGCCCGACGCCGGGTGAGGAGGCGACAAGCGCGCTCTCCCCGAGCTCGTGACACCCGGCTCGGCGTGAAGCTCGTGGCGAGTCGACCCGGGCCGGAGACGGCGGCCCGGTCTTTGGTTCCCGAGTCCACGATGCGCGTAGTTTCCTCTGGCGCTTCCGAGCTCCGACCTCCGTCCATAAGTACAGCGGGGAGACGGACCCCGGCGTGTGGGCTCGGGGACTACCGCCTCGCGTGCCAAGCGGAGGAGCCGACGGCGAGGCTCTTCATCATCCGCAGCCTCCCCACGTACCTCGGCCGACCTTTGCTGGTGGATGCGTGGTTTCGAGCATTTGCCCAGCGAGTTAGATCGACATTTGGCGAGACCTCCGCAACATCTTAAGTCGGCAACTTCAAGGGACCTACTCCCGCCCGAGCAACACGTGGGACCTCCGTAGGCGCAAGCGGCGGAAGAACGAGGCTTGGCGACTACATCGGCACTTCTCCAAGCTGCGCAACTCGAGCTCAGCGACGCCACCGGCGTGGAGATCATCACCGCCTTCACCTTCGATGCGACTTGCGAGGCGGCTCATCCAGCGAGCTCGGCATCCGCAAGCCCAAGGCGGTGAAGGGCTCCTCGACCTCACCACGAACCACGCCCGGGGCGGAGGCCATCTCGCCGTCCTCCACGGCACCACCGGCAAGGGCAAGAGAAGACCGCCCGACGAGGGGCGGCGAGGGTCGACGTCGTGCCCCAAGAAAAAGAACAAGAACAAGCGCCGCCCACAAATTTAAGACGACTTCGTGGCGGTGGTGACAAGAAGAAGGGAGCCAAGGCGGCCCGGCGAGCGCCCCTAAGGACTGCCGAGGAAGAAGCTCGAGCTCCCCCCCCCAACCACGAGGGCCCGGTCAAGCACAAGCTCAGGACTGCAACCTCCTCGGGAAGTTCGTGACCGCACGCGGCGGCGGCGGCGCGGGCAAGGCGAACGACAACGAGTTCGACGGCGGGTGGGCGACAAGGGCGTCTTCTTCGAGCACGCGCGATCAACGTCGTGTTCGGGGGCGCCGGCGTCGGAGTCAAAGCGCGCCGCTGTTGCATTTCTTAAGCGCAATCACTAGAAACGAGTTTAGAACCCATCTCTAATAACGGCGCGAGAAATGCGCCGTTGACATTCCTAAGTGGAACCACCGTGTCGGTGATAACACTAGGTACATCAACGGTGATAGACCTTGCCAAACAAGATATTCATCCGCAAGCGCCGCGGATCTATCATTGTAGCATTTCACCCTAAGTATTCGAGGTATCGTTATTTATATTTTTCCCAAGGGAAGGCATGGTGTAAAAGTCTCTAAATCGGACATGGTCAAGATAACACGAATGTATAATAGACCAATGCTCATAATAGGGGTAAAACATGATAGGTAGTAAGATAACTTGACACACACACTCAAGCCAATCTCAAGGATAAAGAGAAAAGAAAGAATAAAAGAATAAGTCTAATATGGAGCGAGGCATATCCTAGATAGTCATGTCTAGATAGCGATTACACACATGCTTTCTTGTTAGAGATTCGAGTCAAGTTAGTCAAGGTCTCTGGCGACTTACTTCGGGCACGGGATAACACCTGATGCGCGGGGCATTGCCGGCCTACGGCTCTCACGCCGACCACGGACGTGGGGATTACAAGGGGCGGACGGGGGCCGTCACCACTGCCGCCTACCACCACAACCGTACATGGCCGAGGCAAGCGAAGGCAGCCCCTAGCCTAGACACCATGTCTACGCCATTGACTACATACTCTAGCGTGTACAAGGCTTTCCCGTAAACGGGGTCCTTCTACCAGAGCAACCGCCACAAGGACGGACGACGAACCCGCAACCCAACATCAACCAAGTCTAACTCAAAAGTAGAACTCAACATTTCAATCTAGCTCTTGGTCTAAGCATGTATGCATGATATATTAAGCACAATATTCTAGATGACAAGATCATGATATAGAAACTATAGGCTAGTTCATCAATCAAGATTATATCATAAGAACTTTGCTCTAATTCAAGAACACAACTATATTGATAAAATGAGAGCAAGAACAAAATGAAACTCTTGATATTATTCATACCGAAAGATACAAGATGTCCAAGCTCTCCAAGATAGCTCAGTGCCTTTCTCCTTTATTCTACTACTACTAATCTATAAAGAAGAAGAAGAAAAAGAAGAAGAAGAAGAAAGAAGAAGAAGAAGAAGAAAGAAAGAAGAAAAAGAAGAAGAATGGAGAGAGGCTTTCTTGTGTGGTGTGTGTTGAATGAGGGGGTGAGGGCCTCCTTTTATAGGTAGAGGAGAGGGGGCTCTTTGGAAAATGTCCCTCCCCACATGGAAAGGACCAAACCGACCACGGAACACCTTCCTAATCAGCCCAAACCGACCAACCAACGTCGGCAACACACTTTTTGGAAGGTAATGCACCGCCTCAAGAAAGCTGGGCCCGGTTGGCAGCCGCCAGGGTGCGCGCGCACCACTTGGTGCGCCCGCACCAATATGTGGAGCTGTTTGGCCTGAACTTTTGCAGGAGTGCGTGGGCCTCGGGTAAGCTTCGTTTTGACCGGTGGATCACTGAAATCCGATTTCGTATATGAAAGTTATGCCCAAAACATTGAACCCATGTCCTGCGGCCCGGTATGATTTCATGTTGGATTTGGGCCTCGACTTCTTGGGCTTGTTTTATGGATTTCACCGCCCGGCCATTTGCTCGGTTTGGTTTGCATCGTGTTAGGCTCATTTCCATTGGGGTGAAAGATGTTCTGAAATGCAGCTTTCCCGGATAAACGTCTTTTGGTACATTTTCCACTTGCTTTGTATATAAATCCTGCAAAGTATATTTTGGCACTACAAGTGGAATTATGTCAATAATAAATGTATATGTGTGTAGCAAGGTATAGTTTCAACCCCTAATTGGTAGAATGTTGACGTTAAAAATGTGTCGTTAGTGACCGTCAACAGCCGCCAGAAGCTCCTACAGCGCGAGGTCCTCTTCACCGAGCCTGCGGCGCCCTCCTAGCTCAAGTGATCCGAGCGCCGATCACCTTCGACAAGAAGGACCACCCGTGCACATCCCTCACCGGGGCGGTTCTGGCCGTCGTTGACCCCATCGTCGGCACCAAGCGCCTAGGCAAGGTGCCCGATGGGCGGTGGCGTGGCCTCAACCTCCTCTACATCCGACACCATGGAGCTCTCGGCATCACACGAGCTCGCCTCTCGGCCCTCGGCGGACCCCATCCACGGGGTAGTGCGGGAAGCGGCGTTCCGGCTCGGGCGGATCGACCTCCCGTCACCTTCGGCGACCCGAGCAACTTCCGCAGGAGGTGCTCACCTCGAGGTGCTCCCTTACAAGAGCGCATACCACGCATTGTTGGGCGGCCGTGCTGCGAAGTTCATGGCGGTGCCCAACTACGTACCTCAAGCTCCATCCCGGGCGGGCGTGATCACCGTCAACTCCACCTTCGAGCGCGCCTTCAAGCTGCGACAGGAGGCCGTGCGTCTGCGCCGTGCCCTCATCGAGTCGAGGAAAGCTCATCCACGAGATGCTGCGTGGAGTCGAGGCGGAGGACTCCAATGAGCTCAAGAGGCGGCGGCCGTCCAGCAAGGCGGCGAGCTCATCCGATGAGCTCGAGAAGGCGGCGGAGCTCCTTCGGCCCGGACAAGGACGCCAAGGCGGTGGCGGTCGACGAGGAGGGCGCACCGTTCGTGTCGGTGCGGCTCACTCCCAAATAGGAAGCGAGCTCGTCGACTTCCTCGTAGCGAACCTCGGCGTGTTCGTGGAAACCCTCGGTTTATCTTGACATACCCGTGAGGGGAGTCACCGAGCACTCCTTAAACATTAAGCCCGGCTCGGCCGGTGAAGCAGCGGCTCCGTACGGCGCTTCAACGGCGGCGGCGGCGGGGCAATCGCCGAGGAAATAGATAAGCTCTTAGCGGGGGCTTTGTTAAGGAGGTGTATCATCCCGAGTGGATAGCCAACCCTCGTACTAGTTAAGAAGAAGAATGGGAAATGGAGAATGTGTGTTGATTATACAAGTCTCAACAAGGCATGCCCAAAGGATCCGTTTTCTTTGCCGCTTTATCGACCAAATCGTTGACTCCACCTCACGGGTGCGAGACGCCTGTTTTCTCGGCGCATACCCGGCTACCACCGGATCACGATGAACGAGCTTGACCAGCTCGCAACCTCCTTCATCACTCCCTTTGGCGCCGTTACGCTACGTGGCGATGCCGTTCGGGCTGAAAAAAGCTGGCGCCACCTTCGAGAGGTGTATGCAAAAGTCTTCAAAGAGCTTCTCGGGGCGTGTTGTTGAAGCATCGTCGATGACATCGTAGTCAAGACAAAACGCACGGAGAGCTCATCCCGACCTCGAGCAAGTCTTGACCAAGCTCCGCGAGTTGAAGTAAAGCTCAACCCGGGTAGTGCATCTTCCCGCGGTCCGAAATTACTTCATAGTGTCCGGCGCGGCATCGAGGCCAACCCAAAAAGATTGAGGCCATTCGAAACATGGGCCCAATCAAAAACATCAAGAGCGTGCAGCGGCACGGGATGTCGGCGCGCTTAGCGGTTCATGCTCGGCAGCGAGCATAGTCTCCCCACTCTACAAGCTCTGAAAAAGTCGAGCGCTTACGCTGGACCAACGAGGCACAGTCGCGCTCGACTCCACGAAGGAGCTCTTGGCTAATCGCCCGTGCTCACACCGCCTAAAACCGGATGAGCCAATCTTTGCTCTACATCTCGGCTACCTCGCGGTCGTCGGCCAAGGTGCTCGTGGTGGAGCGCGAGGAAGAAGGACATGTGCCAGCGTCACGGCGCCCGGTCTCCGTCGACAAGGTCTCTCGGACACAAGACCACGGTACCCTCGGCTCGAGGAAGCTCGCCTATGCCTGGCGAATCACTGCGGCGCCGCCAAGCTCGTCACTACGCCGACGCGCACCCGATCCACCGTCGTCTCAAGTTTCCGCTTCCGGCGAGATCATGCAGCAGAGCCCGCGGCGCATCGCGAGTGGGGCATCGAGCTCATGGAATTCACGACATGCTCATATGCTCCCGAGAGATGCCATCAAGTCCCGGTGCTCCCCAACCATGGCCCAGAGTGGACGAGATGCAGCTACCCATGAAGCCCAGGACGACAACGAATCACTGGACCCTCTGCGCCGGCGGCCCACGTGAAAGAAATGCAGCGCGGTATTTGGACGGTCTTCGTTCCATTTGCGCAATGCAATGTGCGTATGAAGGTGCTCGATCGCCTCCATGCACGCGTCAGATAATGCATGCGAATGAAGCCACAGTGAGACGGACTCATCGCCGCCCAGAGCTCGAACATCAAAGACGGACTCGAGGTCGAGGGACTCCAGCTCGTCGTCAACTAGGTCACGAAGGGAGGCTGATTGCCTCGGCCGGCGAGGATGATTGCGTACTCAAGAAGGTGCGCGAACTCGAGGAGCACCGGCGGCCTCGGGGTTCAAGCACGTCGCCGCTAGTACAATGGCGACCACGGCGTCCTCGCCAAGCTCACCTCCGAGGAAGCAGGTCCCCCGGTGTGTTCGCCCATGACCAATACATCCCCTCAATCCGACTTGAGGGTGAGGGCTCGAACTCACGCCGCGGATCCACCAAGACGCCTTTCATGCCGTTTCCGATAAGGTCGAAACCACACCGAGCTCGAGCTTCGTCGATGGAAGTCGACCTCATCGACACCGAGGTCTCGTTGTCCCGAGCCGAAGCCCCAAGACCCGGCGGGCGGATTCCCATCCTGGGTGGCCGAGGGACGGCAAGCTTCCCACCAAGAAGGAGGAGGCTAGGCGCATCGCGGCGCCGAGCTAAGTCCCACGTGATCATCGAGCACGAGCTCTATAGGCGGGGGCGTCCGGAGTACTCTAGTGCTGCATCACTTTCAAGGGAAGGGCAAGAGCTCATAAAGGAGATACACACCGGAGAGTGCGGACACCACGCGGCCCCACGAGCTCTGGTAGGCAAGGCCTTCCGACAAGGTTTCTACTGGCCAACGGCCATCGCCGACACCAACCAAGTCGGTGCGCCGTTGCGAGGGGTGCCAATTCTTCGCCAAGCAAATGCACCTCCCGGCCAGGCCCTCCGGACCATCCCAATCACTTGGCCCTTCGCGATGCGGGGGCTCGACATGGTCGGGCCCATTCACGAGGTCGCCCCGGGGCTTCACGCACCTCCCCGTCGCCATCGACAAGTTCACCAAGTAGATAGAGGTCATGCCTATCTCGCGCACTGGTCGCGGGGAGACGGTCAAGTTCTTCACCGGCATCGTCCACCGCCGGGCGTCGAACTCAATCATCACCGATAACGGGACCAACTTCACGGACAGATCTTCCTCGGCGGCGTGGCGACTATAGAATCACGTGGACCGGGCGGCGGTCAGCCACCCTAGGACTAACGAGCAGGTCGAGTGGGCCAACGGGATGATTTTGCAGGGTCGGCCGCAAGCATCTTCAAGCGGCTCGAAAGTTTGGAGGGCGGTGGCTGCCCGAGCTCCCTGGCTGTCGTATGGAGCTTCGGGACCCGCGCCGAGCGGGGCCATAGGGTGCCGTTCTTCCTCATGTTCGACTCGAGGCCATGCTCCCCACCGACCTCGATGCGGCGCCTCACGATTGTGGCGATACACGACGGCGACAACAACGGACCACCCTCGAGGATCTTTGCCGATCAGCTTTCGAGAAAGCTCGCGAGTCGCACTCACATTCGGCCAAGTATCGCCCGGTCGATCGCGCCACTACCACAACGCCACACATACGGTCGAGCCTTCACTCGGCGACAAGTCTTTGCGGCGAGTCGGAAAGACGAAAGAGGCGATACAAGCTCTCGGCGCCACAGGAAGGACCGTTCACCATCGCCCGAGTTCTACGACCGACTCATACAAGATCAAGGATGCTAAGGGCGCGAGAGCTCACCAACGCCTGGAACATCGAACGACTACATCGCTTCTACCCTAGATGTACTTTGTAAAAGCATTTCCATGAAAGTTTGAATAAGAAAGCACATTTTGATTCGATGCAAAAACCTGTGCGAGCATTCGAACCTTTATACTCACCGGCTGTTGAGCAACGGCCGCCTCTGCCTTTAGCGAGGCCCGCCCTTGCTCTGGGGGGCTACGGGCGCACACCCCGCGTTTTAACGAACTCTTTCTTTCGCAAAGTGACCATGACCTCGAGCTCCGCACTCACGAGCTCGGCCGAGTCATACTAATCCACTCGAACATGAGCTCATCCTCTACTTCTAAATTCACGTAACTTACCAGTTGTAAGTAATCAAGATCGCTTCGGAAAGATATAGCACGGCTGCCTATCAATCTCCCGCGTCCCCGCGGCCAGGAAGGAAGGGCCCGCTGCTCGTTCTATAGAAACGCGACCTCGAGATCAAACAGCTGGTCAAAACACGCGGATAAGGAAAAGAGGACAACTTCTTTATAGCTTAACATGAATTAAGTTGTATGTACATATCGCCCGACTTGGGGACTTTGCCAAACAAAAGAGGCCTTGCCTCGACCTACGTCTACTCCCCGCGGTGGATCCCGGCGGTGACTCCTCGACGGCCGGCTCACGGATAGACGCGCCTGGCGATGGATCCTCTCTCCTTAGCCGGTTGTGGGCTCGAAGACCTCGAGCTCCCCATCGCGAGGTCGAAGAGCCGACCGGCGACTTCTCGGCACCGACCTGCGGTAGCGGCGACCGGTCAAGCTCGCCTCGTCCCGTCGCCTTAGGCCAGCCCTTGGCCACCACCTTGGTGTCAATCTCGAATAGTGGGCGAGGACCACGCGGACCGTCTTGTGGACGACGCGGCGCAGCATTCTCGCCACCGTGCGGGGGGCACGGAGCACCCGATAGGCGGATTCTGCCTCTTCGACACCAAGCGCGTCACAAACCGCTTCAGCGTCGAGGACAAAGGTCGGTCTGCTGCACGCTTTAAGTCCCAAGCTGTGGCCTCGACTGCTATCACGCACCCGTGAAAGCCAACGAGCTCGCCCTCCTTGTGCGGAGCTCCGTCTTCTTCTGCTGCAGCTCGGTCGTTGCGACCACGAGCTCGTGGCGTCCGCTGCTGCAGTCGGTCTCCTTGGTCGGGCAGATCGAGCACGTGCTTCACCGTGGCCTGCGAAGCAAGGGCGCCCTCCTTGTCCCTAAGATCACGGGCCAGCCCGGCGACTTCTCCTTCTCGGCCGCGGGAAGACAGGACAAATCAGAGGGTGAGGCTCAAAAGCGAGGGAAGAAATAGGCAAGAGGCTACCGGCACACATCAAAGCGCTGTAAATATCTTCCCGGGTCTCCCACAATGATTGGTTCTCGGCATCGAGCCGATGCCTCTCCACCTCCGAAGCTCAGAATAAAACCCATAGCTCGGCAGATCCGCGATCGTAAACTAAAGCCCCGTCGATTGGATCGGTCGACTCGACCTCAAAAATAAAGACAAAGAAGAGCTCGGCGATGGGAACACTTACACTCGAGCTCGGCTGTCGCTCTCTGCGGTGTCCTACAATGGTCTCCTTCTCTGCTTTCGGCGGGTTGTGCTCGGCGCTTCGGCGTGGACCGCTCCGCTCCTTGTCCTCCGGCATCTTGCGAAGGCCCACGAGCTCCTCCTGCCATCATCTTCTCGCGGCTGGCGTCGTCGCGAGATCGATCTCCTCTTGACACGGGTAGCGCTGCCTGCTGGCGCGGCTTCGGCGGCCCCCTCGCGGGACGGCGGGCGATCGCGTCCCGCCGGTCTCGCGGATGTGGGCAGCGATGTCTGTATCGGCTTCGCGCGGCGGGTGTGGGAGGTGTGCATCGGCGAAGCCGCCACTCACCGTGACTAGGCCGTCACCGGTTGCCCCATGAGGTCTTCGGCCTTGAGGCCGGCCGTCACCGCTTCGGTTGTATCCCCACAACGGCTCTCGGACTACGCAATGGAAAAAGTCAGCATCACCCTTTACACAACCTCAAAAGCGGCGCGGGAGATTTCTCACGAGCGACCCGATGAAGGCACTCGGCGCCGCGTCTCGGATGGTGGAACTATCCCCGACCTCGGCCGGCTCTGGCGCGGTCCCCGGGGCCACTCCCGCGGCGCGATGGCCTCCTCAGCGGCCCGTGGCGTGACGTTGCCATCCGCGTCGACATCGGCGAACCGTCGCTAGCGGTCCTCCGCCCGGTCTCCTCGATCTTGGTGGTAGAGGCGAACTCCTCGGCGACGAACAACGGCGACATTGTCTCTAGACCCTAGATTCGCCGCGCCGTCTGGGCGGGCTCCGGTGACCTCAGTCTCCAATGCCACGGCCGTCGGGTTTTGCTGGGCTCTCGAAGATGTCGCCCCCTCTTTCCTCTCGGGACATCGGCGTGATGGCCGTCCTTGCCACTACCTCCTCCTGGCCACGAGGCTCCGGTCCTCCTACCGTCGGTGAGCTCGAGGCTCGGGGTCGCGCGCCTCCGTCCTCTACGGGGGGTCGAGCTCGATGACAGTCCTCTCCGCGGTCGACTCCACCCTGGGCTCGGGCATAATGGCGCGGTCGTCGTCGTCAAGGCCTCCACCTCGGCGATCGAACTTGACACCGTGGCCGGCGCGCCCGCCACAGGGACGGTGCTTGAGGATGACGCCGGCCAAAGGCGCTCGCTGCCGATCCGGTCTCCCCGCCTCCTCCTCCTCCTCGGTCGGGGGCATCGGTTGGAAGAAGCCTCGGGAAGGCGGGGTGAGCGGGACCGTCGGGCCCGAAGTCTCCTCCGTCCTCGGGCGCGAGGGGATTCGAGAGGTCCCGGTGCTTGGCCACCACGATCAAGGAAAGAAATCAACACGCGTCCACGAAAAGAAAAAAACACGACAACGGCCCGATGAAAGCGGAGTTCGAGGACTTGCTCGTCGGCCATCCGCCTCTTCTTCTCCACCGGCTTCGAGCTCAGGACCCCCTCCTCCTCGACGTGCGGCCATGAAGGGCGAGGCTGGCCGCGACCTGGGATCGCATCCGGGCGGCGAGCCGCCCGCGTCGGACGGCAGCGGCGAGGGGATGAGGGCGTCCGTTGACCCGCTGAGCTCTCGTCGTCTTCTCACCGGCCGAGTGTGAGCCGCGTCGCCTCGGGCTCACACGGATGCTCGGGCGGTGTTTCGTCGGTCTCTTGCAGCCCGTCCCCCGAGACTCAGCACCTCGGCTGGGGCGAGCCGGAGTGACACCCGAGGACAAGCATGGTCCTCATCGGGGGGCGACATGGAGGAGATCCACCACGCCAACACACGCGCCACGAAGTCGGATGAGACAACGATTGCCGAATCAAAGCACCAAGCAAAGAGAAGAAGCGAACTCACCAGGTCCTCGTCGCCTACGAAGGTAGCGCGGCGGGATCGGGTCGGCTCGCCGGAGTGTTGAAGGGTTTTCCGTCACCCTACGAACCCACCACTAAACGTCGTCTTTGGGGAGGGCCGGCACCGTCATCGTGCCCTCAAAGGGGCTCTGCTCCTCTGTCATCTCCCGAATGCGAAGAGCTCGCCGCTTAGGAGGAATGAGGCCGTGCCCAAGCCACCAAGCGATGATAAGGGGCTCCGTGAGGTCGGCGTCGCAGAGGAGCTTGACCTTCTTGGCCACCTCCCGGATCCTCGGCAGCATGTGGTCATGGGGGGTCTCCCTCCATATCTTGTCCGACTTCGGGAAGACACGCCCCGTGTAGCGCGGTAGCGGGTGGGCGTCGTCGTTCCACAGGTAGAACCACTCGTCACGCCACCCAGTGTTGGGCGCGGGGGTGACGGGCTTGGGGAATTTTGACTTCATCCCCGCCGCGGCCGGATGGTGACACACCCGATGGGGGCGGGCGCCCTCCTTCCGTCGGAACTATGCTGTATCTTGGCATAGAAGAAGAAGCAGAAGAGCTCCATTCGCCTCGATCCCGAGCCACCCCTCGCATAGGGTGGTGAAGGCGGCGAGATGGAGAACCCCGTTCGGGTTCAGATGCTGGAGCTCGATGCCCCAGCAGGAGAGGAGCCCGCGGAAGAGGTCGGTGGAGGGAACGCTGAGCCCCCTCTCGTGGAAGGAGGCGAACGAGACGATGTACCCCTCCGGCGGGTCGGGCACGTCATCCGTGTAAGTGCAATCAACCTCTAATGTGGGTTTTGGCGTTGATGACAATCTAACCAGAGGACTAATGAGATTTATCGAGTTGACAAGCACGAAATAAGCAAGGAGGACATTGCAAACCTAAAGGAGGAGTACCCCAATTCACTTTGCAACTGGTACTCTATGAAAGGAGGTTTATATTCATTTTATATTTTGAATTTGAGTATAGGACACGCTGTACTATTAAGAGGGATTACAACCACTGTATCAAAGCGTGCAACCAAGTGCTCATTTTCACACCACATAACCTCTAGCTCTAGACTAAGTCGGTGATCAAATCCTTTCTACACTTCACTGACTAAGCCTGGCGGCGGCAAAGGTCGCTTCGGGGCGGCGGTGCCGCTATCTTGATTATGCCGGCTTGATCATGTGCGGCACTCGCCGCTCATAATCTGACCGTTGGAAGTGGGAGGTATTTATATCTTTCCATTTCTACCCCCAACGGTCACCTTTCTTCCACCTCGTCATTTCGACGAAACACCACCCAAGTGCTCACTCTCTCTCCGTCCATTGTTGCTCCCAACTCCTCTCAAGCTTCCCATTGATTTCCACCATCAATTCTTGAGAAAAAAGGCAGCAACCTTCGATTGGAAGAGTGCTCCAGCGATTGACATCATCTCTAGAGGCACTTGGTTCACACTTTGGCCGGCGGTTTGTGGTCTTTTGCTCTTGGAGCTTGCTCCTAGCCGGCTAGTGCATCGCCCTTGAGCTTGCCAACTTGTGTGGCAGCCTAGGGAGGTTTGTAACCCTCTTGCAATCTAATACAATCACCCCACATCTCTAGGATTCGGTTCCTAGACTTGTGAATGAGGCAAAGGGGCAAACCTTTGTGGTGAGCTCATTCCTTTGTGGAATCTCAACAATCGTGGACATAGGCAAGCCTTGGTGGCGAGCTGAACCACGGGATAAATCACCATGTCACACGTGTGCTTGATTTACCTTTTATTGCATCCATATTGTTGTTGTTGAGGAGTTTTAGGGTTTGAGGTCAATCTATCTTTTGGCTTGTGATCTACTTGTTCTAGCACTCGATCTGCAATCTCTACCCTTCCAGGAAGCTAAGGAATTTAACCGATCTAAATTTCGTTGGGTAGATTTTGAACGTGGGCTAACCTTTTACGCGAGGACCGGCGGTGCTTTACTCGTTGGAGCAGCGGTGCCGCTTGGAGCGGCAGTGCCGCTTGGCCCGAGCGGCAGTGCCGCTCGACAGACTGATCGAGTTTTGTGATAATTTTTGAAACAGGCCTATTCACCCCCCCTCTAGGCGTCCAGCGATCCTACAAGTGGTATCGAGCTGGTTTTTCACCGCTGAAGTATGGAAACCGGAGGAGGATCGGCTCAAGGAGGAGCCGGGGTCGAAAGCGAGAATGTCGCCATTCACGCCAAGCCGACAACATCCAGCAGCGAGCTTTCCTCTTCCTCCCTCTCCGACATGCAAGGCACCGACCCGGAGAGAAGTGAAGAGAGGAGGAAAAGAAAAGAGAAGAAAGCCGCCAAGGAAGCAAGAAGAGCTGAGCGTGAAAGGACCAAGAAGAAAGAAGAAGATGCAAGCATAAAGCTCATCGAGAAGCTTCGAAGAAAAGATGAAAGAAAAAGGATTAGAGAAGAAAGACTCAAGAGAAGAGAAGAAAGAAACAAGAAAGTGGTGGAACTTGATGCTCAATCAAGTGAGCTATCAAGTAGCTCCGAGGATGTTGATCATGATGAGTCATATGTGTCCAAGATTAAGAAGAATGAGAAGAAGAAGGATGAGGGCAGCTCCAACAACAAGAAATTCTCCGCCATACCTTTAATTATTCTTCTTATTTGACTAACCGTGATAAGAAGTCTTTCATCAACATGCCTGCCGGCAAGTTACCTCGTTTCGATGGGACTAACTTTGCCAAGTGGAAGCATTTGATGAGAGCCTATCTTATTGCTCTTCACCCCGGTCTTTGGGAAATTGTGTGTAGTGGCTTCCAACCACCGATAAACCCCGAAGCACCCACAAATGAAGAGCTACTCATGATTCACCTCAACGGGCAAGCCACAAGCATACTCTTGAGCTCTCTAGATGGCAATGAATACAATAGAGTAATGAATGTTGATGTGGCCAAGCAAATTTGGGATACTTTGCACATTGCACATGAAGGTGTTGACAAAGTGAGAAAGGCAAAGATTGACTTGTTGAAGGCCAAGCTCAACCGGTTTGTGATTGTTGAAGGAGAAGGTGCACAAGAAATGTTTGACCGGTTGATGGTTCTAGTTGGGAACATTAGAGGATATGGAGATGAAGAGCTTGATGATCACAAGGTGGTGAAGGTCATGCTATAAGCCTATGCACCAAGAAATGAGATCATAGTCACCTTGATAAGAGACAAGAAGAAGTTTGAGCACTTCACTCCAAATGACGTGCTTGGAAGATTGCTCACATTTGACATACAAAGAGAAGAAGCAAATGAGAGGAAGAGACTTGGTGAGTTGCAAGCCAAGTTGGACGGCATCAAGATCAAAGAGGTTGCTCTCAAAGCAAGCAAGACAAGCAAGCCAAGCTCCTCCAACAAGAACAAGGGCAGCAAGCAATCAACCTCAAATCAAGCCAAAGAGATGAAGAAAATGCAAGAAAATATTGATTCAACCTCTTCCTCAAGTGATGATGAAGATGAAGGAAGGCAAGGATATCAATGACATGGCCCTTGTTCATCAAGAAATATCATAAGGGATTGAAGAGGAATGGCTATAAAGTTGTGCAAAGAAAGTTTCCAAATAAGAAGAAGAGAACATGCTACAATTGTGGTAGCACCGAACACTTTGTTGCGGATTGTCCACATGAGAACAAGAACAACAAATATAAGAAGGACAACTCCAACAATGACAAGAGGCAAGATTACAAGAGAAAGGGCAAGAACATGGGAGAAGCATATATTGGGCATGAGTGGGACTCAACTAAAGAGTCAAGTGAAGAGGATGTGAAGATGGCAACATTTACTATGCAAGAGTCAACCTCTACACCGAAGCTCTTCTCCAACATGTCCGACGATGATGATGACTTCTCCCCTCACATTTGTCTTATGGCAAAGCGTGGGAAGGTACAACCCGAACCTAAAGCCTCTCCAACACTTAGTGATGAATCTAGTGATCTTAGTGATAGCTCAAGTGATGATGGGTCTAGTGATGAAGAATATGTGACATTGACAAAGAACCTAGATCCAAAGACCAAAATGTTTATCACTAAGATGATGGAGGATTTAGAGAGTGTCCAAGCCGAATTAGCAACTAGAGAAAGTGAGCTCACTAGACTTGAAAAACTCTATGTTGATAATAAGGACGCTCTTGTAGTTGAGAGAAGTGAGGTGGCCTCCCTACAAAAGAACCTTGCTAAGGGAAAGGGGGACCATTCTCTCACAAAGAAAGCCATTATTACCCTCAATGAAAAATATTGTGTCTTACAAGACAAGCACAAAGAACTTGAGGGGAAATATAGCCTTCTTTGGGAGAGCAACTCACATCTTTCATCCACAAAGGACAGCTCTACTCCCTCCACAAGCAATGGATGTGGTAAATGTTTCAAGTTAGAGTTGAAGAATCATGCCACAAACCTTGCAAACATGGAAGCAATTAACAGTGAGATTGCTAGACTCAACACTTTGGTTGGCAAGGAAAAGCAAAGTGTCAAGAAAACTATAAGTGGCAAAGAAGTTCAACCAAAGAGGCCACAATACATTGATGGTAGAAATCCTAGAATCAAGGATGGGCTAGGTCACACAAGAGGAGCCAAGACAAATGGAAGAATAATGATAAATGGCTATGAGTGTGTTCAGTTCTGGAGCAAAGGGAAGGTTGGTACAGATATGCCTGCACAGACAGCCGCACCGCGCCAGCCCCGAGCAGCACCGCCGAGCGGTAGTGCCGCTAGGAAGGGCGGCAGTGCCGCTACCCCTAAGAAAGGGAAGGCAACCACCTCTTCCTCTGTCCAGAAACAGCCCACCAACAAGGTTGTTCAGGCAAAATAGGGTGTGAAGAAGAAGTAGAAAATAGTTTGGGCCAACCCAAATAGATATGCATACCACCCAAAGGCTCAATCAACAAGACAAAGCTTGAGTTCTTGTTTTGTGCTGAAGAACAACAGCAAGGGGGAGGTTTTTGCTAAATATGTTGGCAAAGATAGAAATGTTTATTTGCATACTTCAATTTGGGTTCCCAAAATTCTTGTGACTAACATGAAAGGTCCCAAGGAGCTTGGGGGGCCTAAACTTGTGAACTAAACTGTTTTGCAGGCATACTCCTCCGGTGGATCAAGTTGGGTGCTTGATAGTGGATGTACAAATCATATGACTGGAGAAAGGA
Source organism: Hyparrhenia diplandra (assembly GCA_015847255.1). Classification (NCBI taxonomy): domain Eukaryota; kingdom Viridiplantae; phylum Streptophyta; class Magnoliopsida; order Poales; family Poaceae; genus Hyparrhenia; species Hyparrhenia diplandra. The sequence continues at coordinate 34,900 of JADLZK010012028.1, read as the reverse complement.
GTATGTTTTCATCATACTCCCCGAATACCGATACAAATGACAACATACGGTTTGGAGATGACTCCAAAGGGGGTGTGATTGGTCTTGGTAAAGTTGCTATCACTACCGAACATATTATATCTGATGTCTTACATGTTGAATCCCTAGGATACAATTTGTTGTCGGTTTCACAACTTTGTGGAAAAGGCTACAATTGTCTCTTTACGGATGTTGGTGTGGAAGTCTTTAGTAGGGAGGATTCCTCTATTGTTTTTATGGGCAAACTCAAGAATAAACTTTACTTAGTTGATTTCAACAAAAGTGAAACTAAGCTTGAGACTTGTCTTATGGCAAAATCTAGCATGGGTTGGCTATGGCATCGCCGACGAGCTCATGTTGGGATGAGGAACTTGGCCAAACTACAATAGGACAACCACATCATTGGACTAACAAACATTGATTTTGACAAAGACAGGATTTGTAGCGCTTGCCAAGCCGGAAAACAAGTAGGTGTACCTCACACACCAAAGAGCATCATGACCACTACTCAATCATTGGAGTTGATACATATGGATCTCTTTGGACCGGTTGCCTACCTTAGCATCGGGGGTTATAAGTATGGACTTGTTATTGTTGATGATTATTCTCGCTTCACTTGGGTATTCTTTGTCTTTGATAAGTGCCAGGTATAAGAGAAGGTGAAAACCTTCATTAGAAGGGTGCAAAGAGAATTCGGTCTTCTAATCAAGAAAGTAAGAAGTGACAATGGAAGCGAATTCAAGAACACTCAAGTTGAGGAATTCCTTGATGAAGAGGGCATCAAACATGAGTTTTCGGTTCCATACACCCCTCAACAAAATGGAGTAGTATAGAGGAAGAATAGAACACTCATTGACATGGCAAGAACAATGTTAGATGAAGACAAGACTTCGGACATCTTTTGGTTTGAAGCAATCAACACCGCTTGCCATGCAATAAATCGTCTCTACCTCCACAAGAAACTCAAGAAGACTTCATATGAGCTCCTAACTGGTAACAAACCGAAGGTATCATACTTTAGGGTGTTTGGGTGCAAATGCTTCATTCTTAACAAGAAGCCCCGAACCTCTAAGTTTGCTCCTAAAGTTGATGAAGGTTTTTTTCTTGGTTATGGATCAAATGAGCATGCCTATCGTGTCTTCAACAAAACCACCGGTAGGGTTGAAGTCACTATAGATGTGACATTTGATGAATCTAATGGCTCTCAAGTAGAGCAAGTTGATCAAAGTGTTGTAGGAAAAGAGGATCCACCTTGTGAGGCTATCAAGCAATTGGCTATTGGTGATATTAGACCACAAGAAGATGAAGCCACAGAACAAGAGGATCACCAGGATGCTGCTGCACCAATTTCCGCTGACGTACTCGATGACAGGGTGCAGCACACGCCTGCTGGAAACCAGCCAAGCGGCAGTGCCGCACCTAGGAGCGGTAGTGCCGCTCCCTCCACCTCAGCAGCACCGACTCCGACTCCTACATCACCAGTTAGAGCACTTGACCTTGATCCCATACTTGAAGCTGAGGATGACTATGAAGAAGATGTTGAAGATGATGATGTTGATCACCCATGACTACGACAAACCATTCAACGGGATCATCCCGTTGAAAACATTCTTGGGAGTCTTCGAAAGGGAGTAACCACTCGTTCACATTTAGCTACATTTTGTGAGCATTACTCTTTTGTCTCCTCTTTGGAACCTTCCAAGGTAGAAGACGCTCTCAAGGATGCTGATTGGGTGTTGGCCATGCAAGAAGAACTCAACAACTTTGAAAGAAATCAAGTTTGGGACTTGGTGGAAAGACCCAAGACGAACATCATCAGCACCAAGTGGGTCTTCCGAAACAAGCAAGATGAGAATGGTTTGGTTACAAGAAACAAGGCAAGATTGGTGGCTCAAGGTTTCACTCAAGTAGAGGGCTTGGACTTTGATGAAACATATGCACCGGTGGCAAGACTAGAAGCAATTCGCATTCTTCTAGACTTTGCTGCCCATCATGACTTCAAGCTATATCAAATGGATGTCAAGAGTGCATTCCTCAATGGTCCTTTACAGGAGGAGGTCTATGTTGAGCAACCACCGGGTTTTGAAGACCCTAAGTACCCTAACCATGTCTACAAACTCTGAAAGGCGCTCTATGGGCTTAAGCAAGCACCAAGAGCATGGTATGAATGCCTTAAGGAATTCTTGCTAAAACAAGGTTTTGTCATAGGGAAAGCCGATCCTACTCTCTTTACACATAAGGTTAAAAATGATATATTTGTGTGCCAAATATATGTCGATGACATAATATTTGGTAGTTCTAACCATGTGTATGTTGAGCAATTTAGTAGGACTATGACAAAGAGGTTTGAGATGTCCGTGATGGGTGAGCTCAAGTTCTTCCTTGGCTTTCAAGTCAAACAAATGAAGGAAGGGACATTTATAAGCCAAACCAAGTACACCCAAGACATGCTAAAGAAATTTGATTTGGCTAAGGCTAAGCCAATCAAAACTCCAATGCCAAGCAATGGACATCTTGATCTTGATGAAGAAGGGGCAGCCGTAGACATAAAGGTATATCGTTCCATGATCGGCTCACTTCTTTATCTTTGCGCATCTAGGCCCGATATTATGCTTAGCGTGTGCATGTGTGCTAGATTTCAAGCTAATCCTAAGGAATGCCACCTAGTGGTGGTTAAAAGAATCTTGAGATATTTAGTGCACACCCCAAACCTTGGCTTGTGGTATCCCAAGGGTTCCAAGTTCAATCTACTTGGCTATTCGGATTCCGATTATGCCAGTTGCAAGGTAGATCGAAAAAGCACCTCGGGGACATGTCAATTCCTTGGACGGTCCTTGGTGTCTTGGAGCTCTAAGAAGCAAAATTGTGTATCCCTATCCACCGCCGAGGCCGAGTATGTTGCAGCCGGCGCTTGTTGTGCTCAACTACTTTGGATGAAGCAAACCTTAAAAGATTTCGGATGTCAATTCACACAGATACCTCTTCTTTGTGACAACGAGAGTGCCATCAAACTTGCAAATAACCCTATAGCACACTCTAGAACAAAACACATAGACATCCGTCATCACTTCTTGAGAGACCACGAACTAAAATGAGATATCAAAATTTGCCATGTGAGCACCGAAAAACAACTAGCCGATATCTTCACTAAGCCTCTCGAGGAGACAAGGTTTTGCGCTTTGCATAGTGAACTAAATATTCTTGATTCTCGCAACCTAGCTTGAAACTTAGCATGCCTCTGTTTGCGAGAACTAGTATAAGTAGGTGTTGACACCTGTTATAGCATAATATTACTAGTCAACTAAACATGAAATAAGGGCTTAAAATGAATAATCACATAGACTAGGGGCTTTAATGACATAATTCCATGAGCTTTGGTGATTTATATCTTTTCGTGGACTAAAACGTATAAAAAGCGGTAAAAGCCCGTAGTTTGCATCCCATACGATGAGAAGATGTGACCGTGAGGCAACTCAATCCGAAAAGTGGACTAAAACATTCTAGAAGACACCGTAAGACACCAGGGAGGAAGGAGAACACACCAGGACATAGAGTCCCCGGCGATCGCCGCCTCCATCCATGGCGATCGCTAGGGAGGTCCCACCTGCCACCTCACATTTTTATGGCGGTTTACCACCGACATTGGGATGAGATCTATGCCGTTGCTCAAGATCGGTTTGATCCAAGGGCTCTGCTTCATCGCCTCGGGCTATATAAGAAGACCCCCGACCCCCGGGTGAAACCCTAATTCATTCAACTCAATACTCAACAAAGCCGAGAGCCCTCCTCTCCTCTCTAGTTCCAGATCTAGACTAGAACACCATGTAGAACTAGAAGCCCTAGAGTGAGCTGAAGAGCAAGCGTCCAAGTTGAGAGATTAGAGCCATAGTTTCCCATGAGAGAGACTAGAGCTAATCTTGTTCGAAGAGCTAAAGCGTGGGTGAAGGGAAGAGTCTGAGGAAGCACCGGACTGCTTCGGTGACTCCTCTACATCTTGTACCTTCGGGATCAAGTCCCATTAGCATTGGGGCCTACCTCTGAGACTTCGATGGTGGATCAACTTCTTATTTGAGTAAGTAATTGTTCTTATTATTCTTATTGTTCACAACTCTTGTTTGAGTACTTTAATCAGTAGGACCCTATAGATTAGAGGGGTGGCTTAGGTTTAGGCGTGGTGCTTAGGCCGAGGTTGCTTGTGGATGCACCCTACATTCGGGTCGTGTGGTAGATCGCGGGAGTGACAGTCTGTTGAGTCCTTTGTAGTCCACCCCACCGAATGATAGGCCAAGCGTGACCATGTTGCCGAGGATTGCATGTTTCGTCCATGTTTTCCTTTGAGTATGTCCCCCTAAGACAATATCAACATAGCTTACAAGGATAAGAACTAGACAACCGTAGGAATCTCCTTACCTCTTTATCCTCTCATTCCTTGATTGCTACTCAGGAATTTGGATTAGTTATATGCCTCGCTTATCCTCACATCATTCTCCTTGTGGATTCGATATTAAAACCCTCTCCGGGTGAAGTGCTCACCACCCGATCCGTTCGCTACGGATTATACAAATTATAAATATTTACGTCAGGGCTTAACAAATACCAACAAAGAGGGAAAAGCTTTGAAAAGTTTCATATTGTCTTTCAAATTCTTTTCAAAGCTAGGCTTAAAAGGGCATGACCATTATTTTTTTATTGTTGATCTGATCCGGTCATGAGATTTGAGTCACATATGTCTATATAACATATGAGGAGAGTCACATAAGAAGCGCTTAGGACCGGTGTGCTATTCGGGGAGCGGCGGTGGCCGCCGGTAATTCCAGCAAAATTTTCCCCTCATCCCGGTCACCGTGGGACCTATTTCCTAGGGGCCCACAAAGATCTTTTCTCCTCTCCCCACTCATTCTCTCGCCCGCTCCATCTCTCTCTCGTTCGGGCGAACGAAGGCCGCCGCCGCCTTCTCTCGACACAGCCGTCGCCTAAGCACCGCCACCGCTTGGAGCAAATGGCCCTCTCTCTTCTTTCCTTCCCAATCCACGGTGAGGAACCCTAACCGCCCGATCTATGCAATGGACACGGTTTAGCCTTGGATTTATGAAATTAGTTGATGATTAGTGGATATGAATGGAGTAGAAATTGTTATCTTGGTCTAGTTCATTGATTTTGGGAGCTACCATTCATGGTTGTGCCATGAACACCAAGCGGTAGTGCCACTTACGGTGTGAGGTGACCGTTAAAACGTCACTTTGCTCTTCAAAATCCTGCACAAAATGCTCTAGAATCAAGACCCATGTTGAAACTACATTCCATTCAAGTTTACATCTTGCAAACCCAAGGGAAACCATGTCAAATTCAATTTGAGTCACATTTACGAAGTTTTACGTTGGAATGGTAGATAGATGTACACCGGTTTTAACTACTGCACATGACATATGTCGAAAGAATCGACAGGCACCCAGAGCGGCAGTGCCACTCGAGTCTGATTCCAGCAGCTGTGCCTTTTGGTTCTCTCGATATAAATCATATCCAGTGTTTAAAACTTATGTATATCTACCTATCGCACCAAAGACTTCGGATGGATCGACTTAGACCCTTTGCATGCATAGATGGAGCATGGTGAAGGAAGTGTGGGGGGCAAAAGGAAGACGCTTCAGAAGCCATTCCCTCGTAGGGGCAGAGGCGAGGTCCTTCTTCCACTCCACATGGCGGACTTACGGTGGCGGCCCGGGAGAGGGAGAGGCAAAGACGGACTTGAGTTGAGGTATGGCAGAAAGATCACAGAGATAGGCTGTCCAAGCACTCCTCTTGACATCTGGACCTACAATGAGTCATACATGAGAGATCATGAAGAGAACATTGTGCAGAGGAGAGCTCCAGATGACAGCAGAGGTCACAGGAGGATTGACTACTCCACAGGGAGTAAGTTGAGCACAGAGGCTAGGAGGGAGAACCCTTACACCACTCCTAAGGATCTAGGGGTGGACTACAGGTTCTGGAATGTATTTCACTCAGATTTCTATGCCTCTGTGGTCACAAAGAAGAGGAAGCCCAGTATCAGACAGATGCGCTTCATAGACTGGGATGTTCTGAAGGAGAAGGGTGAGCCTGAGATTGACAGGGCCATCAGGGCTTGTAAGAAGCATGAGCTGAAGAATCTGATGGAGTTTCAGTATGATTGGAATGCAGAGATTCTTAGCCAGTTCCATGCCACCTACTACCTGGAGAATGGTGATGTGATGCACTGGATGACAGAGGGTGTCCACTACTCTGTTGACTATGTCACCTTCTACAGGATTCTTGGTTTTGGCAGGGAGCACGAGGGGCTTTTCATGCATTCATGATGAAAGAAAGTTTGATGCTTCTGAGGTTAGGTACATGTGGAGGGATCCTAGCAAGGCAGATGGCCTCGGTGAGGGGTTTGAACGGCTTCTACTACATTCTGAACAACCTCATCAGGAACAGCATTGATCCCAAGGATGGAGCAGCTTCAAATCTGCATGGGTGGGTCAAGAACTTGCTAGCCAGACTTGCTCCAGGTGGTGAGAGTTTCAATGTTCCTGCTTTCATGTGGATGGAGTTGGCTGATGCTATGGATGATGGTAGGAAGAGCTTGCCCTATGCTCCCTACCTCATGTATGTGATTGAGAGAGTTTACGGCTTGAGGTTCAACAAGACGGATGATCACACAAATAAGTATAACCTTGAGAAGATACTTCCAAGGCCAGCGGCCTTCGTGAGGCAAAGACCCTGAGAGAGGACACTCCACCCACTCCTACGAGAGGTTCCGGAGGGCTCTCATGCTAGAGACGGGAGGGGTGGCGGCCGGTTTCAAGAAGAAGATGACCACCGGATGAAGGCGATGTTTGAGACTTGCACATATTCAGCAGCCCCCTCGGCACAATGGGTTGAGCGTAGGCGAGGGAGGACGAGAGCGTGCGGGGATCACACCACTTTCACCTGTCCCCTTTCCACCTCGCTTCGAGCTTCCTAGTTTTTCAGAGGAGTCCGGTGAGTCAGAGGAACACACGTCTAGACCTGAGCTTGACTGATGAGACCCTTGGTGACTTCGTGCGCAGACAGCAGCAGCCACAGGATCCACCTCGACGCTCTTCACGCTTCACTTCCACTACTCACACCGCCGGCAGGGCTGTGGTTTACTCATTAGAGGAGGAGGAGGAGCAGGACGACGACGAGGAGGGCAGTTCTTCAGAGTGACTTGGTCTCTTTTCTTTTCTCCTTTTTGGTGCTTTGTGCCAAAGGGGGAGAAAATTAGAGGGGTCAAATCTTTTTGATGCCTTGACTGCTGTTTATCTATTTTTTTCTTGTCCTATGAGAGTTAGATTTGAGAGTAGGTTTCAAAACTATGTTGAACTTGTAATAATGCGACTTATTTGACTCTCTTTATGTGCTTTATGGACATGTGTTGTTTCTGCTTATGTTTAGCTTGTCATATTCATGCCGTTTATTCATGTTTATATATCGCTCATGCTGTGGTATTGGTATGATGGCAGCAGACACTGAATTGGACAGGAGCGGCGGTGCCGCCAGTCAATCCTCGCCCTCTTGCTCGAGTGCTTGAACTGTCATGATGCATCACGTATATTTTTTTTCGACACATGTGCTAGCACTTGACACCCCACAGCCCGGTATGGATGTAGGGGAGGTCCCTACATCACCTAAATGTGTGACACTTGACTTTTATGTCAAATTGAGAATTCAATTCTCACTCACACATTTAGGGGAGGTCTCACCACCTAAATATGTGATTCTTGATCTATGACATCAGTCATGAGCATTCAAAACTCACTCATATTTAGGGAGGTACCTACATCTAGGGTTGAAAACGGAACGGGAAAAATTCTGGGAGTTCGACCGCGCCGTTTTCTACTTTTGACCCGATCGAATTCGTATTTTCTTGTCCTACTTTTTCGTTTTTAAACTTTAGATTTCAAATGTAAAAATAGAAAACAATTGAGGAGTTTTTCGACGAAGTTCGACCGTATTCTACTTTTCTACTTTTAGTTCTGAATATTTTGAATTTAAAATTCAATTTAAAACCGAATTTGGTTGTCGATCATGCCAACTAGGCAAATGTAAGTGTAGAGTATTGATGCTCATAGCCATATTATATAGGCATCTCACCCCCCGCGCCCCCTAAGTCGCCGAGGTGGGACTAATCACCTCACACGATGTTGCGTGGCTGCATCCGCTTCATGTGATGTCGTTGTTGCATTGCATGTGATTGCACCGACCAAAAAGACAGAGAGCTAGATGGACCAAAATGATAAGTTTGCTCTCTTGCACTCGTAATTTGCAACAATGACACTTATTAATTGTTATGCATTGTGGGTTGGTATTCCGTATTGAATTTTCATATACCGACCGTGTTCGACTTAAATCCGCCAATTGGTTCGCTTTTGAGATTCCGTAAGTTCGTGTTCGTTTTCGGTCCGACTTTACCGTTTTCGCTTTTTTTTTGGTATTTCAAATGTAAAATAGAAAACGGTTGAGTAGTTTTTCGACCGAAGTTCGACCGTTTTCATCCCTACCTACATCCATGGCTCGAAAAATCTCTATTATTTGATTATCATTTGTAAGCTTTTTAATTAGGTTGTCACCAATCACCAAAAAAGGGGAGATTGTAAGTGCAATCAACCTCTAATGTGGGTTTTGGCGTTGATGACAATCTAACTAGAGGACTAATGAGATTTATCGAAAGTTGACAAGGGAAATAAGCAAGGAGGACATTGCAAACCTAAAAGGAGGAGTACCCCAATTCACTTTGCAAAATGGTACTCTATGAAAGGAGGTTTATATTCATTTTATATTTTGAATTTGAGTATAGGACACGCCGTACTATTAAGAGGGATTACAACCATCGTGTCAAAGCGCAACCAAGTGCTCATTTTTCACACCACATAACCTCCAGCTCTAGACTAAGTCGGTGATCAAATCCTTTCTACACTTCACCTGACTTAGCACGAAGCAAGATTGCCGCTTATGCGTAGTGCCGCTTGTCTGACCGTTGGAAGTGGGAGTATTTATACTTTCCATTTTTACCCCCAACGGTCACCTTTCTTCCACCTGCGTCATTTCGATAGAACACCACCCAAGTGCTCACTCTCTCTTCCTCTATTGTTGCTCCCACTCCTCTCAAGCTTCCCATTGATTTCCACCATCAATCCTTGAGAGAGAAGGCACCAAACTTCGATTGGAAGAGTGCTCCACTGATCTTCATCGTTCTAGAGGCACTTGGTTCGCACTTTGGCCGGCGGTTGTGGTCTTTTGCTCTTGGAGCTTGCTCCTAGCCGGCTAGTACGTCGCCCTTGAGCTTGCCAACTTGTGTGGCAGCCTAGGGAGGTTTGTAACCCTCTTGCAATCTAATACAATCACCCCACATCTCTAGGATTCGGTTCCTAGACTTGTGAACGAGGCAAAGAGGCAAACCTTTGTGGTGAGCTCATTCCTTTGTGGAATCTCAACAACGTGGACATAGGCAAGCCTTGGTGGCGAGCTGAACCACGGGATAAATCACCGTGTCACCGTGTGCTTGATTTACTTTACATTGCATCCATATTGTTGTTGTTGAGGAGTTTTAGGGTTTGAGGTCGATCTATCTCTTGGCTTGTGATCTACTCGTTCTAGCACTCGATCTGCAATCTCTACCCTTCCGTGAAAGCTAAGGAATTTAACCGCTCTAAATTTCGTTGGGTAGATTTTGAACTGTGGGCTAACCTCTTTCTTTCAGCGGCAAGAAACGCCGCTTTCGTTGGAGCAAAGAAGTGCCGCTTGAGGGGCATTGCCGTTGGGCCCGAAGCGGCAAAGCCGCCGACAGATCGATCGAAGTTTTGTGATAATTTTTGAAACAGCCTATTCACCCCCTCTAGGCGCCCAAATATCCTACAAATCCGTCGGCGATGGCACCATCCACTCAGCCAAGACGGTCGGCTCCGGGAGCCCGCCGTGCGCGCGCTCCTCAAGCATCTCTTGGTCACCATCGACGCGGCGCCCCACGTCCCCATGATCTCTCCCTAGCTTCCGCGACGACACTCGACAACTCACCAATCACTCCTCTCACTCTCCGTTTGGGCAAGTAGGGGAGAAGCGGTTGAATCTAGGGAACATGGGGCGGCGCAAAATCTCACGGTGGATGAGAGAGGGGGAAACTGGTTCGATCCTCCGCCTCTATTTATAGAAGAGCTCGGGGCGGATGCGCCGAGGCGAACGGGGCCGGAAGGCCCACCACGCACCACGGCCCTCCGGACTTGCCACGTTCCGCCACGCGGCCGCCAATCCGCAAATGCAAGAAAACGGCGACGGTTACTTCCCTGCAAAAAGGTAACGGTAACTTCTCCCAACGTATTTTCCCAACGGCTCTTTTTACTACCCATGAAAACTGCCCGAGCTCATCACCAACGGTCATATCCCCTCGACGAGCATCCCACGACCACGAAGCAGCTCACGCCGACAACGAACTCTAGGTTCGGCCTCGGCTCCCACGAGCACGGCGGCTGCCCAAGACAACCCGAGCAAGGAGCACGGGTGGGGAACCATTGACGGCTATGCCCCGAGCTCACGGAAGAGCTCGAGGGCTCCTCCCCGGCGCGCTGAGTCGCCAGGGGTAACGACACGATCTTAGGGTTGTCCTCCACGACGAGGAGGCCGAGCCCCCAAGCTCCTCTCACGAGGTCTCGAGAACCGTGAGGTCGAGCCCCCCCGAACACGAGGTCGGTCCACGAGGCTGATCGGACGAGCGAGCTCGCCGTGAAGGTGATCTTGGACCTCACCCAAGTCATCCGCTAATAGCTCACCGAGCACTCGATTTCGTCGACGAGGTATAATCGAAGTTCAAGCTCTCCCCTTTCCATGCGACGAGCGAAACGCTGGAATGAACCAAGGAACGCAGACACATAAGCCTCCGTCAGGACTTCCCGCCCTCGTGGAGCCTCGGCCGATACCCCCGCGGTGCGCCGCACGCACTCCCCCCCGAACCAGCCTCTCACCTCGATTCGACACGAAAGCGCCCGCCGGAGAACTCCCTCTCCATGCGCTGGGGGCTACTGTCCCAGAATACGGATATTCCGTACACCCTAAAAGGACTCCATTCAAACAGAGTCTATCGTAGGATGGCCCAAATTTACAAACAAGCAAACAAGGCAAACACCACACGTCTCATAATGAAGTCAAGCTTCGACCCATGGGCGTCTCCGTCTCGAACGAGCCCCTCCCCGGACGAGCTCCACTGCATGAGCCTGAGCCCACCACCGACTACTCCGCCCGAACAAGCCTCAGGCACGAAGCCCCATTCGCGCAACCATGAACGAGCCTCGACCCACAGCACTACTCCGCCGAACGAGCCTCCTAGGACGCGCAGCTTCTCCTCCGACAGAGTTTAGGCTCCGGCGCTAGCCGAAGGGCGCCGTCGGTTATCCACCAGAGCCGCAGCCTACGAGGACATATCGCTAGGAGAACAAAATCCCCAGAGGCACGCTTTGTATGGCTTGTCGATCACCCATGCCGCACCGGAGCACAATGGACAATCCTTACAAAGACAAGCACGACTGACACACCGGCCGAAAGTTTCCAATGAAGCTCTCTCGGGCCCACATGTTTTCCCGATTTGCAAAGACCCACATTTATGACCAGCGGCGCCGCGACAGCCCGACCATGGATAGTGGCGTGTGCCCGACGACCGATGGGACGATATCGATGACGACACGGCGTCAAGAGCTCGTGTTCCTCCGCAAGGACGACCACTGAAGCTCGAGTCTCACGACCACAGCGCACCGGGATATCAAAAACCAGCCGGCCCCCTACAAACTCTACAACGACCGGCGAGCGTATCACGGCCAGGGCGCGACTATAGCGCACGCCAGCATCTGGCCAGGTCCCGCAATCCGCACCATTTTCTCTTCACCCCTCCGATTTAGCCTTCCTTCTCCTCCCGAGTCCTTCTCTCGATGGTCTCTTGTATACCCCCACACGACTATAAAAGGGGACTCAAAGCCATCGGGAGAAGGCAGGTTCACTAGCTTCCTAGTTTCCAACACACACTCGCACACGCACCCACGTAGACCCGAGAGGTCACCTCTCTCTCTCTATCGCTTGTACTTCGCCCGCAGACGAGCACTTGAGCTCGAGATAGTGCACACACTAGACTAGGGTGCTCGATCTTGCCCCGAACCAAGATAAACCATGTGTCATTATCCCTTGAGTTAGGCCATCGATGTACACTAGCCGGTGACATCGCGGACCGTGGTATACGACCACGACAAGATTCCCTCCGCCTCAAAATAGATGTCATTCTCGCCCTTTATAGAAGTCAAATCTTTCAAAATACCGGCAATTATATATTAAAATATATAAATATTTATGTTAAGTAATTAGTATCATCGGAAAGATCTTTAAGTCTAGTTTTTTTTAACAAATTTATTTGAAAATTTAAATGTTGCACATATTTTCTACAAACATAGTCAAAGTTGAAAAAGTTTGACCTAAGACGCTTCCTATAGTGACATCTATTTTTGAGACAGAGGGAGTATCTATCTTTATGTTTGTTTTACCACGTGGCAGAGCAAAGGGACCCATTGACACCTGTTTGGATCAAACCAACATTGAGATGCCCTTATGGTGCATGCCCTCGCTTTTTAGCGGACATACATAACAAGATGAATTGTGGCATGTTTTCTTAAACATGTGTAGCATTTGTCTCATGTAGTTCACCCTAGCCAAACTCTTAGCTTTCTATCTCCTTGGATGGAAGCGTCTACCACATTTTGCAAACCCTACCATGGCATTGTTGGTCTCACAAGGCCTCCCGTCCCTACCATCACACCGACCGGCCTACCTTTCCAAGCCGGTTTCTATCTAAAGCTCTCTAACAGTTGCTAACTCTACTACAAAGAGTTTGGAGGAATCTAAGGAAATTGCCGAATTTCGTGGGATTTCTAAGGAAATTGCGCTGAAAAACACCGTAGCGAATGTAAAAGCAATCAGAACACGTTTCGCTTGTTTGTGGTAAATATTATCCTACCATGGCGTAACTAGGCTCAAAAGAATCGCCTCGCAATGTACATCTAAGCCGTAATTAGTTTTTTTTACCTACATTTCATACTCCGCATGTGTCTTTTGGTGCATTTAATGCTTCGGCGTGATGGGAGAGTCAGAATTTTGAGAGAAGTTGTGGATCTAAACACGCCCACAACATTTTATTTTTTACTTTAATGCAAGAGAGAAGGCGTAAAAGAGAAAAGTCTACCTATATAGTGATTGGTGTATCGTAAATGACGGGTCCCGATCAAGTTGGGCTCCCGACCGGGCGGGGCTAGCCCGGCGACTTACATCGCCGCCGGGCCGCCCGCCCCCCGGCGCCCACCGCTCCCCACCTCAACCTCCCCCCCACCGCCACCCCGCCGGCCCTCCTCTCGTCGCCCTTTCGCGCAGCATTCAGGCGCTCAGGCCGCGCGTGACATGTGGGCCGGCGGCGCGCCACGCCTCCCCCGCGCTGAAGACCGATCCGCGCCACGACCCGCACGACGGATCGGATCTCGCGGTCATTGCGCTCGGCCCGCCCACGGACTCGCCAGGCCGCTGCCCTCCGAGCCGCCTCGCCTGGCGGTTGCTCGCTCCCGCCGGGTTGGCCGCCTTTGGCCGGGCGCCGCGCTTTACGGGCCGGGTAACGGGAGTTGCCCTATTGCCGCGCCGGCCGCGGCCAAGCGCCGCAACCCCAAATCGATTGGGAGGGCCTCGGAAGGAGATGATGGCCTCAAACGACTTGGAAGATGGTGAGGTCGTCCCGCACGCCGCCGCCCAATCCCCCCGCTCCGAGGCTCCCAACACCGCTGTCTTCCGCCCCCCTAGCCCCGACATTGCACGCGTGGAGCGGTGCTCTCACCATCGCTGCCGCCACGTTTGGCCGCCGAGCGACCGCCCTCGGCAACAGCCGCTCGAGCAGCGGTAGGTGCTGCTCGGCCGGGTCTCAGCAGACGCCGCGCCCGCCCGCCGTGACGCCGCGCCGCTGCCGACATGTGGTGGAGCTCGCGGCGCCCGCCGCGCCGTCCCGGCCTATGGAGGTCGGACTCACCCCGTGGTGCGGTAGGTCCCGCGACGGATCCACGGCCGGAGCACCTCACCGCCAGGTCCGCCATCGCTATCTCATGTGCTTCGTGCCGCCCCGCAGCCTGCCGCCGCCTCCTTCAACCCTGCACCGGGTCGCGGCCCGGGGCCGGCCGCGACAGCCCTTTTCCCAGATGCGGCACCTTACTTTCCTCCGCAGAAGATCCAAGGAAATGCGCTGGGAGGACAACTTCTCCGATTGCTCGAATGAGGAGGACTTCGACGCCGAGCCGGAGACTCCCCACCGCCACGCACGCCCGCCGTCTACTCCCCGCCCGAGTAGGGAGCCGCCACCGGCGGCGTTGCCGACCTCCGCGGCTCTTCGCACCGGCGGTGGATGCCACAACGACCTACCGCAATCGCCGCACCGGGCGCCGCCATCGTGGACGGTGCCGACGTGCCGCCAAGGCTCTCGCGGTGCCACCGCCGACCGCGGCGGCGCCATAGCCGCTAGGGTGCCCACGCGCCTACAGCTCGACAAATGGCCGCACGTGTCCCCGCGACACCTCGCGCTTTGGTCGAGGCCATCCAACACCGCAACTCCGATGGTCGGGCGCCGCTACTCGAGCCACGCCCTTCCGCCGCCCGGCCAAGGGTCTTGTCGACACCGATGACTTCACCCCTCGCCTCGGCCGCAGGTGGGGCCGCGCCATGCCTCACCCGCCCTCGCTGCCTCCGACCGCACCGCCGCCGTCGGCTCCTCTCGCTTCAACCGCCTAGCCGGGGATCACATCGCCGCCCTGCGTTTTCTCCGACCAGCCGCCTCTTCTCGCCAAAGACGAGAGGCACCGGACAAGGGATCGCCGGCTTGTCACCGCCGCCCCTATCCAGCCCCTCGTGGACCGCGGTGCAGGCCGCGCCCATGCCCACCACTCTCCGGGACGCCACGACGTCTGGGCCGTCGTGGGATGTCCAGGAGCCCTGGCCTCCCCGCCGCTTATGCTCCTTTCTTCGTCTGACGGATCCTCCGTCCCACCCCTTCAGCCACGACAAAGGTGTAGTTCGCACCCACCTCCTTCCGTGAGACCGTGTTCGCCACACTCGCTGCCCAAGCCTCCCGCCCGGACTCCCCCCGAGGTCGGAGCCGGAGGATCGCCGCACCGTGCCCGAGGCCCCGTACACCGACATGAGGCCGAGGAGACCCACGCGCCCACCAAACCTCACCCATGACTGGCACCATCACGCCGCCCTGTCCATGCATAGGGACATCGTCCACCACACTAATGCATCGGGTGGGCGAGATGGCCTGCTGTCCGAAGCTCGCGCCCTGGGGGACGATGTCGCCGACAAAGAAGCACCCGTTGCGCCGACCGGTGGGCGGACACCTTGTCGACGCCGAGCTCACGGCGCCGCCCCCTCGTGGCGCGCCGCGCACGGAACACCCTCGTGGACGCCTGTCGCCAAGACAGCCCACCGCCCCCACGCCCACTTGGCCGCTGATCGTGGAGGGACTCGCGGTGCGTAGTCCTCGACCACAAATGGGAACGCCGCGCCGCCCGTGCACCGACACCGCCCACCGATGTCGCTGTCGACGACCCCGCTGGGACCCGCCGCCGCCGCCAACACGGCGGGCAGCTTATTGTTGCATTTCTAAGCGCAATCACTAGAAACAGTTTAGAACCCATCTCTAATAACGGCGCTTAAATGCGCTCGGATATTCCTAAGTGAAACCACCATGTCTGATTACACTAGGTACATCAACGATAGACCTTGCCAAATAAGATATTCATCCGCAGTTTAACGGATCTATCATTGTAGCATTTCACCCTAAGTATTCGGGTATCGTTATTTATATTTTTCTCAAAGGAAGGCATGGTGTAAAAGTTCTAATTCGACATGGTCAAGATAACACGAATGCATAATAGACCAATGTTCATAAAAGGGATAAAATAGATTAGGTAGTAGGATAACTTGACACACACACTCAAGCCAATCTCAAGGATAAAGGTAAAAGAATGAATAAAAGAATAAGTCTAACATGGAGCGTGCATATCCTAGATAGTCATGTCAAGATAGCAGATACACACATGTTTTATCATTAGAGATTCTAGTTCAAGAAAGCCAAGGTCTCGCTGAATTACGGGCACCGCCCACGCCCAAAGGACAGTGTCCCAAGCAATTGCACCGCGCCACACCCCAACGTGGGGGATTACAAGGGACGGACAAGGTCGTTACAACCCAGCCGCCTACCCCTCAACCGTGGATGCGCCACAAAAAGATAGAAAAACCCTTAGTCTATACACCACGCCTACACTAGTGATTATTACTCCGCGTGTATACAAGGCTTACCCGCCCCCCGGGTCCTTCTACCGCAGCACCACCCCGGAAGGAAATCGACTATCAATCCCAAGAACCCAACATCAACCAAGTCTAACTCTAGGTAGAACTCATCATATCGATCTAGCTCTTGGTCTAAACATGTATGTATGATAAATTAAGCACGATGTTCCATAAGACAAGATCATGATATAGAAACTATATACTAGTTCATCAATCAAGATTATATCATAAGGACTTTGCTCTAATTCAAGAACATGACTATATTGATAAGTAGAGAACAAGAATAAGATGAACAACTCTAAATTGATCATACCGAATAGCTCTAAAATGTCTTGCTCTCCTTTATTAATCCTTGCCAAACTCCTCCTAAGTACAAACTAAGAAGAAGAAGAAAAAGAAGAAGAAGAAAGAAGAAGAAGAGGAAAGGGAGAAGAAGAAGAAGAAGAAGAGAGAGGCTACATTGTGTGGTGTGTGTTACAATGGTGGGAGATGGCCTCCTTTTATAGGTAGAGGAGAGGGGGCTCATTGGAAAATGTCCCTCCCCATATGGAAGGAGTCAAAACCGACACGGGAACACCTTCCTAGTTTGCTAAACCGACCAACCAACGCTCGGCAAACGCCGGGTTTTGGAAGGTAACAAAACCGCCGCCAAACCCAGGCCCGAACCGCCAGATGGGTGCGAAGCGCACTGTGGGTGCGCCGCGCACCTGCCCTGGCTCTGCTTCGGGCCGCCTTGGCAGTCGGGGCGTGTTTGGGCTTGAAAAGTTGTGTGGCGATGTTTGCTCGGCCCGGCTTCTCGCGTGTTTGGTCCATTTCTCCCTTGG
The DNA here is from genome assembly GCA_015847255.1 of Hyparrhenia diplandra. NCBI lineage: Eukaryota > Viridiplantae > Streptophyta > Magnoliopsida > Poales > Poaceae > Hyparrhenia > Hyparrhenia diplandra. Next base: position 17,669 of record JADLZK010012028.1, on the reverse strand, counting down.
GCTTGGTATTCTCCAGAATGCGCTTTCCAGGAGGCGCCTTTTGGTGTATTTTCCACTTGTTTCTTATATAAATCTGCACAATAATAATTTGGACACTACAAGTGGAAATATGTCAATAATAAATGTATATGTGTGTAGTACGGTATAGTTTCACCCCCTTATTGGTAGAATGTTGACGTTAAAAATGTGTCGTTAGTGACTGTCAACACTTATCCCCACCCAGGCCTCAATCACGGTCTTCGTCGACTCCTTCAAGCTGCCTTTGGAGCAGCCCGCCATCTCGCCGCCGTGGCCCCCGCGCACTACCCGACGATGAGTGGATCCCCAAAAGCATAGCACCCGCCCTCGGGCGCCAAGTAGGTCTTCAAGGACCCACAGCAGTAACGAAGGGCCCAAATGAGTGCTTCAACGACCAAAGGCCGTCCCGACAAGGCTACCTCGCCCACCCCCGATGACACGGTGGGCGAACCGACTCCCCTCGCCACTTCAGGGACACGCCCTGCACTACAAGTGCCAAGCCGTGAGTGTGTTCTTCTCCCGCTGCGCCGCCCTCGTCGCGGCAGGCCTTACAGCGCCCGACCGGCCGACCGCCCTTCTAGCTGTTCAGGCTACATCCTTGAGTCGCAAAGCTAGTTTCTTTCCTTAGAAACACCTACCGATGCTCCACCGCTCAAGCCTGCTTTGTGTTAGTGTGCCCGTCTTGTGTGCTCCCCTGCATCTCGCTAGGGTTCTCGCAATACTGTAAAAACATTCCAACTTCTCTTAATGCAGTACAGGCAAGTGCTTGGTTTCGGAAAAAAAGAAAAGTCTACCTATTCACTTCACACCTATCTCACTCAGAGTTCAGGCACTTAGCAAGGATGAACGGCAAACTCCGGTGACGCGGCATGCGGCGCCCCTAGCACGACTATGGCAGACTCTGGCTATGCTCAATGCCGCCCTATGGGGTGGCAGTTGTGCGATGGCCGAGGGCCATGCCAAGAGGGGGCCTAAACCCAAGTATGCAATACCCCTATACCGACCGCTGGGCCCAAGAGAATATATATACGAGGGAGCAGGACAAGCCGACAACCGCCGCCCAAAGGCGTCGTAGGGCGAAGCGTAGCCCCGCCGCGACGACCAGACTCCTCGCGCACGCCGTTCGACTTCCTATTCTTCGCCATCATCCGACTCCCGATTCTCCGCCCCGCCGCCGCCGCGACTTTGCACAATTGCCGATCACCGGATCACGCTTCACGCTAGGACGCCGGCCCATCGGGGTATGTGATCATCCGCTTTGCAAGTGTGTTTGCCGATTCTTTTATGCCCCCGGTGATTCAAGTTTGTAAAGGATGCATTGTTATCCAAATGTTTCGCCTTGCCTATCGAAATCTCTAATTGTGCTTGTGACCGTAGCCAGCTTAAAAGAAGTTTCTCAAAATCGAAATTGTTGAAAAACTATTTGAGATGAACTATGTCACAAGAAAGGTTAAATGGCTTTGGCTATGTGTATCATCGAAAAGATATCCCGACACTATTGATCTCAATGCCGCCCTTGATGATTTTGCACCCCCGGCGAAAAACTTTCCATGAAGAGCGATGGATATATATTCTTTTTTTAAGGTATAATCATATTAGTTCTCCGCAAAGTACAAGTACAATGTTTAGTTTTTTTGTGTATATTGTTTCTCAATAATTAAAAGACATGCTATATTATAATATATTTATTTTGTGACCACATCGATACATAATAGTCTAGAGGGGCCTTTACTATGATTTTGCCTGAGGGTCCCTAAAAATCATAGGGCTCGATCGGGCTACGCCCATGGCGGGCTTCAGCCGGGCGAGGCAGCCTTCCCACGCTTATCCTATCCTCGACCCGCCTACATTACGCTCTAGGCCTTCGCTTAGATGGCAAAATATTTGCCAAAAGCACTGTTCAACTCTTGTAGCACATTGTAGCACGCTTTCGCTTGTTTGTAGTAAATATTATCCTACCATTAGGTAACTAGGCTTAAAAAGATTCGCCTTGCAATGTACATCTAAATCGTGTAATTAGTAACTTTTTTTACCTACATTTCATGCTCCGAACGTGACGCCTTTTGGTGTATTTAATGTGATGTGATGGAGAGAGAGTCTAAAAATTTGTAAGTTTTTGGCAAAACTTTAGCCATCTAAGACTATCTGCACCCACGTACCGAAAAGACTCGGGTATTGCTATACAGGGAGCCGCGTTGGAAAAAAACAGCCGCAGTGGGCAACGCTATAGCCTACTAGGTGGACCATCAGATTCCTGCCTCCCACGGTAAATATGGCGAGGTAGCGTGTCAGGGCGTCCCCAACAAGGGACTAGGAGCTATCTAGGAAGCCTACGTGGAGGAAAGAGAGTAGAAAAAACTCGTCGCTAGCTACTACTTCGTCGCTAGCTCGCACTATTCCCGTGAACTGCACCTGTCTCTGGCATCCTGACCCATCTTCATAGTTTAGTAATTTTCTTCTTTATTTATTCTCTCACCGTGCCATGTCAGCTAGCTATTTGCGCCGGCTGTTGCGGACGCCCTCAGCGGCATGCAACGCTGCTGGCCCACAACATGTGGCGCTGTGAGAGAAGGGGAAAAGATGGCAGCAACAGCAGCGGGCCCCACAATGTTAAGTATCTAAAAAATTGTTATAATTTAAAACCAGAAAACCAAATTAAATTCTGATTGCACCATTAAATTTGTTGTAATAAATCCTTCAAAACTAGATCTCACATGGATGTATTTAGATAAAATTATAAGTAGACCCCAATCGATGGTATGTGGTGATAGAAGAAAGATATAAAGGAAAAGATGAAATAAGAGAAAGAAAAGTCACCGTAAAAGATGAAATCTTTGACGACCGTAGAGAAATAAATAGAAGTAAATACGAGTGCGGACAGTTAAGGCCCTAGGCCATGCACGTGCTCGTGGCTCTCCACCCACTGCCTCGCTGGGCAGCCAAAATTCTGCACCAAACGGTACCGTCCAAGTGTCCCACGCCGATCCCTCCACTCGGGCGTCGGGGCCCTTTTCGTGGCACGGCACAACCTTTTCCGGCCGCGTGCCACGGTGCCACCCACCGTGATCTTTGTCTCATGCCAGCACCCACCGGCAGTGCACCATGTCCATGCCGCATCCCAACACTCTCGCGTTGCCGTCGCCTCACTCTCCTCCCCGTCGCAGACTTTGCAGCCGGCGGCGGCGTGCGTGCCCAAGCCTCAATCCTGAAAGCCAACAACTGAACTGCGGCTGCGATTGGTGGGGGCAAGAACACGGTGGCGCAGCTGTGGCAATGGCGACGAGAATGCGTTCCGGCGTCAGGTGCTTGGCCAACCTCGTGCTCCCCTTCCTCTTCTTCGCCTCCCTCCTCTACCTGTCCACCAGGCAGCAGCCGCTCCTCGACGTGGTTGTCCGCCGCCAGAACGTCGCGCCCGGCAAGCTGCGGGTGTTTGTCAACCGCGCAGCTAAAAATACCAGTGTCACCACGGTCGCGGTGGCTCAGGTGTCTGACTCTGACATCGCCGCCGTTGCAACTGAAGGTGCCGACGACGGCAATGTCCTGACCGACGAGTCCCCGACCTCCGGCGACGCCAATGTCACGACGGATGATAAGGTGCAGCAGGCTTCTGTCATCGCTGCCGTTGCAAAAGAAGATGGTGAAGCCGATGTCGTGATCGATGCGCCGCGGCCACCGTCCGCCACCGCTGAGCCGAGGGGACAGACTCGAACATCGCGGCAACGGCATCGCCGGCGGCGCCACGAGTAGCGACGACGCTGACACCGTCGTGTTCGACTTCCGCCCGTACGTGTTCGTGTACAAGAGCGGGCGCGTGCACCGTTTTCACGGCACGGAAACCGTCCCGCCCGGCGTCGACGCGCTCACGGGCGTCGTGTCCACGGACGTCGCCGACGCGCGCCGGCGGCGTCGGCGCGCGGCTCTACCTGCCGCCGAAGAAGAAGAAGGAGAAGAAGCTGCCCGTGATGCTCTACTTCCACGGCGGCGCGTTCGTGATCGAGTCGCCGTTCTCGCCGCTCTACCACGCCTTCCTCAACATCCTTGTCGCCAAGGCGGGCGTCGTGGCCGTGTCCGTCGACTACCGCCTCGCGCCAGAGCACCCGCTCCCGGCCGCGTACCACGACGCGTGGGCGGCGCTCCGGTGGACGGTTTCCAACTGCCTATCGGGGCCGGAAGCCTGGCTCGCCGAGCACGGAGACGCCACGCGCATCTTCTTGGCCGGCGACAGCGCCGGCGGCAACATCGCCCACAACCTGGCGGTGCGAGCCGGAGCGGAGCCCCCACTGCCCGGCGGCGCGGTCATCGCCGGCGTGGATTCTCCTCAACCCGTACTTCTGGGGCAAGGAGCCGGTGGGCACGGAGCCCGCGGAGCAGTGGGTTCGCGACGGCCTCGAGCAGACGTGGGCGCTCGTGTGCGGCGGCAGGTATGACATCGACGACCCGCACGTGAACCCGCTGGCGGCGCCTGGCGCGTTGCGCGGGATGGCTGGCGAGTGCGTGCTGATCACCATCGCGGGGCGCGACAACTTCCGGGACCGGGCGGTGGCGTACGCGGAGGGGCTGAGGCGGTGCGGCTGGCGAGGGGAGGTGGAGACGTACGTGACGGAGGGGAGGCGCATGTGCACTTCGTGGGCAATCCCAGGAGCGAGAAGGCCGAGCGGGAGACGGACAAGGTGGCCGAGTTCATCGCCGGCGGGGGGCCGTGGCAATGGCTAGGCCGCGCTGTGGCGTATTTTTGGCTCTACTCTGGCAATGTGGTCCTGCTGCATGAGTTTTTGTTTTCTTGGACAGGGGCATGTGAAAATCTCAAATTGTTAGTGCCTCCGACGTACATGTTGAGACTTGAGACATGGTTTGAGGTAGTGAATTATCTAGACATAACAATAATACTAATTTGGAATGAGGTAGTGAATTATTCCAAAGCAAAAAAAGAACATATTTTGTGTAACTGTCACGACAAAATATGCGGTGAAGCATAATAAAAGAAAACAAGAACATCAATTAAAAAATATTTTTTAATCCTTTATTCGAGATACAAATTCAAACTAAAATAACAAATTTCAGTTGCATGTGCACTTGAAAACAAAATTCCCAAAATTATTTATTAGTGCACATGTACCCAAAATTTATCATTTTTGTAAGAATTTCTAAGAAACAAGTTTGTATTGCAGCTTTTGCATACTATTACATATTTGTAAGCATTATGGTAATATCATAATTTAGATCTTTTTAAAAAGCATAATAAATATATTTTTAATTAGTTTTCATGTTTCCGTCTGCTATATAATTTCCACTTTATATTTTTTTGCCTCATATCACTTGGGTTTGGTAGGGGAAAGTTGCCGGGAAAATCCATTTGGTCTCCCACACTATCGTTGGAGTCCAATATCCCCCCGATCATAGAAAAATAGTTTTCTGACATCCTTTAGGTTCTGAAATAGTTTGAATTTGTTTCATAGGTGTTTTCCTAAAACAGTTTTTAACTCATGTAATGTCAGGCTAGTCATTTTTCATGATGTCATGTTAGCCACTTGGACTTTTTAAAAAGTTATATAAAATTATTTTTTATGAAAACTAAACATTTTCAAGAAAATATATAATTATTAATTAAAATCCTAAAAATTTATCAGATCTTAAAATCTCTAGACATGATGCTACTATAGTTATTTATTTTGAGTTGGTTTATGACCAAGATGCATGTTGCCTGTCGAGTTAAATTTGAGTGCATATGGATTGGTAAAACAAAATGACTTCGATGAAGTGATTTTTTTTAACGAATTTCCATGAAGTGATTCATAAAGAATTAATTCTCTTAAGCAGATTGAGAGAGAGGAACCTCGGGTTGCCCGTGTTTACAATAAAAATGGTGAAGGGAAGTGGCTTCAAGTTCTAGATCTAGTTTGGAAGACCGTTCAACCACTTTAAGCAAAGAGCAATAGGTCTGGCAATTGGTATCCAAGTTGGAAAGGTTTATAAAAGGTGATCAAAGTGATATTTGTAAATTCTTATCTGCTAGAGACGTTGCAAGATAATTCTCTCTCAAAAGTAATTGAAGGGATATATTTAAAAGAAGTGTTGTCGAAATGCATGATTCGCCCTTAGATCGAAAAAATAACTGATAGCTTCGATATTGTTGTTATATGTTTTTTTTTTTAGATTACACAGTACAATAAAAACGCTCAACACGCACGCCGCACACTCACCCCTATGAACACACGTCACAAAAACCCTACCCCTATGAGCACCTTTGAAGGACCGAGCCGGCAATCTTGAAGTTCACGAAGTCACCACAGGCGCCAGACGGGACGCCGCCACCACTTAAAAAATAAATTCGGGGATAATGCCCGACCCGATTTGAACCTGTGTGAACCCCGGGTTGTTATATGTTTTTAGATTCGGTTAATCTCACTTAAACACAGGGGTGAGAGTCATTTTGGGGGCGGACAACTAGGGCCGAAGTTATAAGGTCCACTTTGATGGCTTTCTTGTTGGTCGCCTAAAAACACCAAACCTGTCAAGGCCGGGTTTAGAAGTTGGTTAAGCCAAATTTGCCCAAATTGAATCGAAAACTAAGGAAACATGTTGTGTTTTAAGGTGGTTTCATAATTTTAATTGTTATGTGCAACTCAAAAATCAAGGGCTGAGATTTGTTTAAGATCTTCGCTGTGATGTTGCAGCTCCCATTGACACCATTTGGAGGCTCATTTAAGTATTTGAATGATAGAAAATATTGCTTATATGTTTGGTCATGTGTCTAGGGACTTTTTCCGTGATAATCTGCAACTTTAAGGGGACCCATTTCAGCCCAAAAAGGGCTACCCGAAGTTCTCTTCCAGGAGGTGGCTTGTTCATTTGTTTTAGAGGGAAGAGAGCTAGGGGTTTGAGAGAGGACAAGTGAGGCTTTGATCTACCAAATCCACCACTAGAAGAGAGAAATTTGTGGGGGATTTGGAGCCTCCCTAACCTTGTTGGCTCCACCTCTTGTATCTTCCATCTTCATAGTGGATTGCTTGCTCGTCACCGCCCTCGTGGTTTTTCCCCCCGCAAAGAGGTTTCCACGTAAATCTTTGTGTCCACCTTCGATTCGGTATTTATCTTGTCGTACTTGTTGATTGGTTCCTATCTTGCTTGCTATTGTTTCCATTTTGTCCACCAAGTTCATGGTACATGGATGAGATTGACATATGATGCGTGCATGGGTTCTTTTGATATGTTGATGATGAGGATTAATGTGTTAGTGAGCTGATCTTTTGCAAGTATACCCCTTATTGCATTTGTTGGACAAAGACCATGTTTGAAGGATTGATGCTTATGGGGCTGATTTGTTGTATGCACATAAGGTGTTCGGTGAAATGCTTATAAGTGATTAGCTTGCTAATTTTGACGCTTCCGCTGCCCCGCTGCGCTCACATTCGCCTATATAAAGTAAAAGGTGTACCTAAGCAAGCCTCATAAGTGGTCCATGGAGGATTGATTCATGGCCGTTTTCGGTGGCCGTGTGGCCTTGCTGGTCCTTAGATCTACTCAAAGTACGCCTCCCCGATGGCCATTTACGCAAGAAGTTTGTGTGCTTTACAGCATTCCCTGCAAAAAACCGGCTTATCCGGGTTCATAAACCGTCCAAGACGTTTTATAGCACCGCCGATCGTTGCCAGTTGCCACGTTTGTGCGGCACGTACGGCTATGTGATCGATCAGCATCAACAATGATATCGTTCTTTATCTTTTGAAAACTTACATCTTTCTTGTAGGGAGGTAGTAATGACAAAGACAACACCACCACCACCGACGGATGGCAGTGATTGAGCTTAGCAGGATATAGCTGGTGAGCCGTGACAGTGAGCATATAGTGTCAATACAGCAGCAGCAGTTCACGGCACATCGCGATGGACATGGACCAGGACGGCGAGGTGCAGTACGACTTCTTCCCCTTCATCCGCCAGTACAAGAGCGGCCAAGTTGTCCGCTTTGGCACCACCGATACCCTCCCTGCCGGCACCGACGACACTGCTGGCGGCACGGGCGTGACGTCCAAGGACGTCATCATTAACCCGAGCTCTGGACTCTGGGCTCGCCTCTACCTCCCGTCGCTCCCGCCCTCTGGGTGCCGCCAAGACAACAAGATCCCCGTCGTCATCTACTACCACGGCGGCGCCTTCGTCATCGGGTCGACGGCGAACCGACCCACGCACGAGTACCTCAACCGCCTGGCAGCCGATGCCAACGTCCTCATCGTCTCACCGGAGTACCGCCTCGCACCCGGAGCACCCGCTGCCGACTGCGCATGACGACTCGTGGGAGGCCCTCAGGTGGGTGGCGTCCCACGCGACGACGCCGGGGCCGGGGCCGGCGGACCCGTGGCTCGTCGAGCACGGGAACCTGGCGCGCGCGTTCCTGTTGGGGGTCAGCGCCGGGGGCAACATCGCGCACAACATGGCCGAGCGCGCCGGCGCGCAGAGCCTTTGCGTGCACGTCAGAGGGCTGCTGCTCGTCCACCCCTACTTCAGCGGCGGAGCGCCCGCCCGCAGGGAAGCGACGATGGACACGGCAGCAAGGAAGGACAGGACCGAGGCGTTCTGGCGGTACCTGTGCCCCGGCACGCCGGGGCCAGACGACGACCCGCTGGGCAACCCGTTCTCGGAGGCCGCCGGTGGAAGCGCGGCGCATATCGCCGCCGAGCGTGTGCTCGTCTGCGTCGCGGAGAAGGACCAGCTCCGTGACAGGGGCGTCGGGTACTACGAGAGCCTCAAGGGGAGCGGCTATCGCGGCGAGGTGGAGCTGCACGAGTCCGTCGGCGAGGGGCATGTCTTCCATTATGGCAACCCCGGGTGCGAGGAAGCGCGGGCGTTGCAGGCGCGCATCCTGAGCTTGCTCCGACGTGATCAATGTGCGAGTGTCGAATGTGTCTGAATGCCTATTTTAATTCGTGGCCGGATTCAAAACCGAGCTAGATTAATTCTTCCGGAACCATTCCTTAATCGAACGCCTATTTTAGTATAAATTGAATTCAAAACTAAGCCAATTCAATCTGCCCGGGATGAAGCCAATCCAACCTAACGGAACAAGGCCATAGAGGAATTGAAATATACTTTAATAAGTTAGGTTATTTGGTTTTGAGTTTGAGATTTCACAACTTTTTGAAGTTTGCATATAAGCCTATATAAAAAATATAGGGTGGGAGGTAGAAATAAATTTAATATATATCACCATTATATGTTTGTACTATCCAACTTAGTTAAAGTTATATAAAATATGTAGCCACGCTCAAATATGTGTCTAAACTATAATTTATTACAATAATTTTCAATTTCAAGGATCAAACAGGGCCTAATCTGTCGTTTTGTATTGGCGTCATTGTTGCTCGATTAAAATTAATATATCAACGAGATCAAGTAGGTGTGCTTATGTCATTCTGGATTTTCTGTTGATCATCCCGCAATAATAGAATTAATAATTGGGGGTGTGCTACTAGCGTGATGTTATTTCACTTGGTATCTATATATTTCTCGTCCTGCTCATGTTATTAGTTGTGATTGTGATCAATCAGACTACTTCTTTGCGACGTCAGCTGTTCACTTGACTCTACCTGCTCATGGCCTTCTAGAAGCTAGCCGGGCGAGCCACCCAGGCACCCACCACATTCTCGTCACTGCTACCTCACCCACCAAGCGACTGGGAGTCTGGGACGGTCGTCTTCCACATCCACGATCACTGAAAGCGGGCATGCAGCTGGGTCCGGTAGAGAGTCTCATCAGCGCGCGGTCAGTGTCACCTCGTCGTCAGGACTCCACTGTTCCGCACCACTACACCAACCGTTTGGTCCAACCGCTGTTGATTCCTCCCGCACTACAAACATAGCACTAGCCTAGCGCCCGTGTCCGAGCAAGCTACGCACCGACGCTAACAGCGACGAGCGCGACCGACAGCATGGCGGCGGCGAACCCGGACACGGAGGTGCAGGCAGAGTTCCCGCCGCTCGTCCGCCTGTACAAGAGCGGCCGCGTCGAGCGGTTCTTTAACCCGGCCCCTCTCCCGGCCGGCACCGACCCGGCCACGGGCGTGGTGTCCAAGGACGTCGTCATCGACCCGGCCACAGGCCTCTGGGCGCGCCTCTTCCTCCCGCCCGGCATCCACGACAGCAGCAGCAGCAGCAAGAAGCAGCTCCCCGTCTTGGTCTACTACCACGGCGGTGCCTACGTGATCGGCTCGGCGGCCGACCCGTGGACGCACACCTACCTCAACGCGCTCGTCGCCAAGGCCGGCATCCTCGCGGTCGCGCTCGAGTACCGTCTCGCGCCGGAGCACCCGCTCCCGGCCGCCTACGAGGACTCGTGGGAGGGGGGCTCAAGTGGGTGGCCACCCACGCCACCGCGGGTGGAGGAGGAACGGAGCCGTGGCTGACCGAGCACGGCGACTTCTCCCGCGTGTTCCTGGCCGGGGCAAGCGCGGGTGGCACCATCGCGCACTACGTCGCCGTCCGTGCCGGCGAGCATCCGGGCGACCTCCACGGGATGCGCATCAGGGGCTCCTGATAGTGCACCCCTACTTCAGCGGCGCGGCGGACATCGGCGACGAGGCGACGACGTCGAAGCAGCGCAAGGCGCAGGCCGACGCGTTCTGGAGGTTCCTGTACCCGGGCTCCCCGGGCTCGACGACCCGCTCTCCAACCCGTTCTCGGAGGCCGCCGGCGGGAGCGCGGCGCGTGTCGCCGGCGAGCGCGTGCTTGTCTGCGTCGCCGAGAAGGATGACCTCAGAGATAGGGGCGTCTGGTACTACGAGAGCCTCAAGGCCTGTGGCTACCCCGGCGAGGTGGAGCTGCTCGAGTCCTTGGGCGAGGGCCACGTCTTCTACTGCATGAAGCCGAGCTGCGACAGGGCGCGGGAGATGGAGGAGCGCGTCCTCAGCTTCCTAGCCAAGTGAAGCCAGCGACTCTGAGCCTGAGCTTCCCGTGCAAGGAGCCTGAGCTTCCCGTGCAAGGCGTTGTTCAACTACGCAAGTGAGATGGAATGAATAATTTCACCGTTCAATTTCCACATGTGGCGGTGTTTGAGCCTGAGGGCTCCTGTAATTTGTTTGCTTAAAATTCATTCAAGTTTCGAAATGTATCTTACCATTCTCCAAATTGCAAACTTTAAATAAACCGCAAAATAATTCGAGCAATCACAGGCGAGCAGAGCCACAATTCAAGCATCCGATAGAAGGAATATGTTATTTCGGCAATCGAACAATTGAAAGTGTTCAAACGATATAACAGCATGAAAAAAAACTCTTATTCATGGCCTCTGTGTTCAATTCTTGATGAAAGCCACGGTCCGCTCCTGGAGCTGGACGCCCTGCTCCGAGTCGAGCATGTCGAAGTGGAACGCGTGGCCAACGCCCTTAGACTCGAACAGCTCGACCTCGCCGGCGTACCCGCTGGCCTTGATCTCCCGGTAGTACCACAGCCCGCGCTCCTTGAGCAGGAAGTCGTTCTCGGCGACGCAGACCAGCACGCGCTGGCACGGGATCCCGGCGGAGGCCTTGCGCGCCGCGTCGTCCACGAACGGGTTCACGCGCGGGTCGTCCAGACCCACCGTGTCGGAGACCACGAACCGCCAGGTCCGGTCCATGAACGGCCGGATCTCGGGGCCGAACGCCATCTCGCCGCCCACGGCCTCGCTGCCCGTGAAGTAGGGGTGCACCAGGACGAGCCCGTGGATGGTGACGCCGTCGGGGAGCGCGCCGGCGGCGGAGGCCCGCACGGCCGTGTTGTGCGCGACGTTGGCGCCGGCGCTGCATCCCGCCAGGAAGACGCGGGACAGGTCGGCGTGCTCCAGCAGCCACGGGTCCTCGCCGTCGCCGAGCGTCACCGCCCACCGCAGCACCGCCCACGCGTCGTCGTACGCGGCGGGCAGCTTGTGCCCGGCGCCAGGCGGTAGTAGACGGACACGCCGATGGCGCCCGAGCGGGCGACGAGGTCGTTGAGGTAGTTGTGCGTGCCCGGCTGCGCCGGCGAGCCGACCACGAAGCCGCCGCCGTGGACGTAGACGATCACCGGGATCTTGCCAGTGGCGCCGGGAGGGAGGTAGACCCGCGCGGAGGCAGGCCCGGCGCGGATGTCCTTGGAGACGACGCCGGTGGCGGGGTCCGTGCCGGCGGGGACGTTGGGTTTGCCGCCGGGGCGGTGGATGCGGCCGCTCTTGTACTGGCAGAGGTAGGGCTGGAAGTCGAAGACGACCTCGGAGTCGGGATCCATGGCTGCCGTCGGCGAGGGGTTGGTGGCGGTGGAGTCGCCCATTTGGGTTGGGAGAGAAATGAGCTGGCTACCTAGCAGTACAACACAGTGAGGCGAACGAGTTCAGCTGGAGAATCTTTTTTGGGGTTCACGAACACGAAGATATATGGTTCGAGGGTCCTTTTTTCGTTGGAAAATAGCAGTTGAGGGTTGGTGAGATTTGACTTGTATACAACGGCACTTCAAAGCGATTTTTTTTGTTTCCCGTGTGGTCGAGAACTTTTCCATTTCGAATACGACGAAAAGTTCCCATGTGGCTCGAATCATTTCCATTGCGAAAAAAATGCAGTAGCGCATTACGAATTTCCAAAAAATGCTCGACAGCGATGCTTCATGCTACACAAGAAATCCACCGGAATTTCGAAAATTTAGAGAAAAAAAATTGCTCAGCGCCGCCTAGTTAATTATGCTCGCCAAGCGAACATGCCAGCATGGTTCACAATTTCAGCAAAAAAATTCAGCAAATTTTCACCTAAATTTCACGAATTTTGGTGGTGGATGAAAGGAAAATCCTAATTTTTCTAGTACACCAATAAATAAATATATAAATATACTATCTTACTCTAGACTCAATATTTTATAACTCATCAAATTTTGCTTAACTTACCAATGTTTTTCATTTGCAACAAAAATAAAGTCGGTCGGCTTTATCAACCCATCCATAAAAAACCATCAATGAAAGTCTCTAAAGATAAATCGGTGGAGACCGAATTTCACGAATTTTGGTAACTTTAGAGGTGGCCGAAATTTTTTTGGTAATAATACCGAAATTGAAAAAACCCTACATGCAAGTACCGTGCATGTAGTGCAACTGTAATACAACACTAGTCATCAGCATAGCCCGACATGTTATAAATCATCCCTGCACTTGGACACAGATATGTAACCAATTCTGCAAACAGAATTCGTCATTTGTACAAATGCTTACTGTAGGAACATAGCAGCTTGATTAAAAAGTATGGTACAGCTACTCGAGAAGATCCTCGATCAGTCCTCCAGTTCATTGGGTTCAGGAATGCACAGGCCATATACACCTAAGATCCGTACAGTCATGAGCCTGTGAGCGTGTTACTTACTGCGTTTTGCACGGAGGCAAGTGTATCGACTGCAGTCTTCGTGAACCAGCTGATTCCAACCTTCACCCGGTGTTCATCCGTGGGCATTCTGAGGCAGTACACAAGCTTCCGAGCTGCAGGGCAAAGTTGAATTTCAGTTACGCATAGGCGAAAGTGCTTGAGCATGCTTCAAAGTGTTTCATACCAGCATGTCCTAGAGGCCCTTCCAAGGTCAGCCCTTCAATGAAACTTGCTGTTACTGCAGCGTCATTTCTACCAAGCGTCATCATCTCACCAAGGTTTTGAAACCTGCAAAACATTCAGTATATTTGAGGTCTCCTATGGAGTTCAACCATTCCTAGTTCCTACTAAGATATGGAATACTACTGGCAAGAAACTGAACAAATTAGCAATGCTTTGAATAAATGAATACAGACAGATGTGTAGTCCTATTTGAACCTGAATGGCAGCAGAGGCCGATCATTTATTGCCGCCCAAAGATTCCATCCAGCAAAATCTGCTTGTTGAAAGGCAACCTAGGAGATCAGAGTTTCTTTAGTGACATAACTAGTGGTGCAGGCTTGCAGCATCAACCTGAAGCAAAATCCAGCAAATCTATTACCTGTGCAGTGGCCGGGAGGAGTTTGCCTGATGGATCCCTTAGAGCTGCTGAATCGCCAATCGCAAATGTCCGGGGATGGCCTTTTACTTGAAGGGTTTCCTCTGTCTCCACCTGTCCCCGACCATTCAGAGGAATAACATAGGGAGCATCAGGAGGCTGTAACCGGGGAATCTGAGATGTTGAACCTACTGTCCACAGCACCAAAAATCAGCCTCAAGAGTCTGTCCTTTGAGGCCTCTTTCAGCAGGTTGAAGGTCCAAAATTAGTTTCCTATTATCACCGTCAACTTCAGAGTATGTAACTGTGCTACTTGAATCATCAGATGTAGAAGCCTCTTTAATGCAGTTCACAAAATATCCCAAGAAAAGCTGAATATTCCGAGACTCAAGAACCTGATGAGAAGGTAGTGGAACCAAAATTTCTTTAGTCATTAGCTGAAAGCCCAAAAATATAATTTGCTCAACTGAAGAAGTACAGATATGAAAACAATATCATCGTGGGCAAACACTGTTACGTAAAATTGTAAAGGAATAGCATGACTTCTCCATGTTGTCTTGCATGGGAATATAGGATACATAAACAACCCGATGGAAATATATTGTTTGGTGACATGTTACAAAAGATGCAAGGATCTGTATGATAAGGATAGCGACATTGCACTAAAGCTACAACCCTTCAACTGGATCATAATTCAGACACAAATGACCCCACAGCATTCAAATGGAACATGCAATCAATTAGAATTTAATATAAAGCTGACCAGAATAGTTCATTACTCCGTATGTATGTATAGAACCTTTGCTTCTTACCTTCAGAGCAGCATCACGATTTCCTTGTGGAGCAGTGGGACATATGGTTGTTTGAACATTTATTGCCTTTACAGTCCCAGTGTTTTTAAATCTCTCAGATATAGTCGCAGCTAACTCAACACCAGAATAGCCCAACCCCACAATTGCCACCTCAATAGTAGGGGAACTCTTACCAAACCTTTCCCTTTCTAGCATTTTCAACTTGCTTTCAACCCTCTGCAAAATAATATTTAAGACATAAACATCAGGAGAATTTGATAGTCGTGGACTCGTGGATGAGCATTTGAGCTATTTATGCACAACAGGATCTATAATACTAGAAATTGTTAATGACAGTGATAATAACAAATGCATGATATATATAAATAATTGACCCTAATGTTTTTAAAGTATTGAGTTATTTCAAAAAGTATGATTCACGTGTTACATAGGTTGTCAGAACAAAGGCATCAAGCATGATCTCATGGAACCACGGTTGAGCAATTCAGCTATCTATGCACTATGCTGCAGAGGATCTGTAATCACTGAAACAGCTAACTGAGTCATATCAAAAAATCATGACATATATAAAATAGTGGGCCTCAATATTAATATTGATTAGTTTTTTTTGAAAATTAATTGATTCCATTAATCAAAGACACATTACAGAGATGACAGTAGTAGACTCCCACTGGAAAATTGTAGAGCCAATCTCATTGGCCATGAAGTGGAATGGAATAAAACATAACACAAAAGGAACACTATGAACTTGTGTCCCGACCGCTACCTTGTTTTGCTAGTCTAACTGTCTAACTGCTGCTCGTTTAGAACTCTTGGTATGATTCAAATGTTGCAGTAGCAGATTTCGTTTTACAGGCTAATATTAGTAGTTCCAACAATATATTAGTTGCAATGAGTATATATACAACCTCATGGGGTGATTTGTTCTTACCAAAGCATCCTCTAATGTTGTGAAAGGAAGCGCATATTCAACTGAACCAGGAACAACATCAATTTTAGCTTCAGCCCCTAAAGCTAGAACGAGCCTGGCTGCCCATTCCAAAACAAATGTCAGTAACTAGACCACAAAAAAATTAATCTAGCCATCTACATAAATAAAAGTAGTTCTACATGTTACTATTGTGTTCTATGGTTCCCTATTATCGATTATTGATAATCTACTCATTAACTAAAAAACAATTCATTCATATCATGATTCAGGTGTGGCCCGAACGAGTGGATCGATGCTACATTGTTATCAGGAAAAAAAGACACAGCTCAGGCAATCCTAAGTTCACGTTAAAAGTTACTGAGGCAGACACTGGTAGTCTTAATTTTACATAATCTAAAAAACTTGTAGCAGCAACTAGCAACTTGTTCTTATTTTTCAAAAACAAAACATTAAACATGTCTTATATGATATGAAAAAAATTGAATTGTAAACTTGGAAGTCATTGCAATCATGTAGAATTTACTATTCTTACCAATCATATTCAATGACAGTGCCACTTTCCAGATGAACAACTCCACCAGTGCATGGTTCTCCAGGTCCTTTTCTAAAGTGATCAGAAGGGCGCAGAAGCTTTACACTATCTCTCACAAATTGAACACTAGTGTTTCTCAGCAACTCCGTAAAAAGATGGAGCTATCTCCCAGACATCCACTTCTGGCAACCAGATCAAACGGCAACAGATTCGAATATGAAAACATGGGAAAAAGGAATAATCAAAATCATTTAAACATTTTAAGCATAAGTACCTCCTGATAATAGCTCATACAACATCGGTTTGAATACAAATTTATCAGATTGGTCAACCAGAAGAACCTGTAAATTGTTTTACTTTTGTTAGTAAACTATTACAGTATAATAAATGAAATAGAAGATTAAAGAAGACATCATCATGAAATCATAAGACCCATAAGAAAAGCGTCACAAAAAAATGCCATGAAGAAAATTTGCATAGTTTATAAGGAGGGTAATTTGCACCAATTCAAGATAAAAGGACACAGGGAATTTGGAAGAGCATTCTAGCACAAGAGCATCATCGTTTTACCTGAGGCCTCTTATCATTGGGCCACACAAGAGATTCGAGTCTTAACGCGGTGTACAGGCCACCAAATCCACCACCTAAAATGCACACTCGTGGTCTCTGAAAATAAGTATTAAAAAAGCACATTCAGTGACAGCAATATAAATCTTGTAGTCAGAATAATTATACTAAAAAAAATCCAGCAGCCCTAAATCATAATAAACAACTATCCTCAGCAAGGCTCACATAAATGAGAGTAAAATACTCCTGAGTTCATCAAAAGCTTTATCTCATGAATTGCAAATGCATTTATACTAAAATTTGTATCCGAATGATGTATACCTAAGCCTAGTCTCTTCTGATTGTAATATACTAACAATTCCCACAAATTATCAAAGCATTAGCAATTAGAGTAGGTGAGTCTAAGGTGAACTGACTCAATACTCTGACCACAGTAAGTGAGCCTTAAGTGAACCGACTCAATACTCTGACCACATACAGATTTCTACCAACTCGTGAATAGGTGAAAAGCAAATATCAGGAACAGCAGGAAATCTTAATTTGTTGATAGCCCAAATCAGTCAACCTGCTTATCTGGCCAAGAGTATAATGGCAACGGTGTTACTGCTTCGTCAGTCGATGTAGACCGAGCAAAACCACCATCACCAGAGCCACTTGAAGCCATGCACCTAAACAGCCTTGACGGCAGCGCAAACATATTTGAAACACCAGCACCAATTGTCCATGAGTTCTTCCATAGATGCCTACATGCTGTCAGGAACCAAAGCATAGCCGATTAAGCAGCCAAACAATACATTTACCTAGATGAATTCATGTCAATTGTAAAAATACTCTAAATAAAAAGTACTTTGAAATGCAATTAAAT